>ML779765.1:1227555-1241698 GCA_009831015.1 Picea engelmannii | reverse complement strand
CCAGGAGGACAAGAACATTGTTGTTGGTATTCAAAAGAGAGCTAGTAACTCTTCAAATTCACCTCCTCAAGAAGGCGATAAAGGTGAATGTTCAAGGTATATTTCTTCCTATAAATCAATTGCTTTTGATTATGTTGAGCATGGTAAATTTTCATGTAAAAATGGAGGAAAAGGTCCATGTACATATTGTGGTTTAGATAACCATCATGTTTCAAGATGTTGGAAAAGATTGGCCACATTCAGGAAACTTTCCAAGCAAAGGCAACTTGAAAGGAAGATGCAAAAGATTGACTCACTGCCAGAAGAGGGGTCGTCTTGTTGACCAATGTTGGACATTGCATCCAACCACTCATCCACAACACATGAAGCCAATGGATAAAGAGACTGGAAAGAATGGAAGAGGAGATTCCATCATCGATGTGAGTGAAGATGATTCACAAGAAGAGGATTTTCAGCAGGAAAAGTCACCATTGAATTGACTTGGTAAGAAATGGTTAGATTTCTTCTACAAGTAAGGCTTGCATTTCTCTGTTTATAGATGCACATTTCAGCCTTATGTATGCATTTTTGTTGAAAGTATGACAAGTTGCAACAACTTATCATAATTTGTATGATGCAAGTTTGCATGTGAATGCGATTCTATTGAAGGCATTCTTGTTGTTGCACAACTTCACCAAGAGGGTGTAAAAGATGGGTATGATACTCACTTATTGCAGCCATATATATTTTCATTTCACCTCTTATGTACCCACATGTTTTTGAGGTTTATGTACTTATGT
This sequence comes from Picea engelmannii, assembly GCA_009831015.1. Classification (NCBI taxonomy): domain Eukaryota; kingdom Viridiplantae; phylum Streptophyta; class Pinopsida; order Pinales; family Pinaceae; genus Picea; species Picea engelmannii. The sequence continues at coordinate 1,240,919 of ML779765.1, read as the reverse complement.
TTGTACTTGAAGGAGAGTTGAAAAGCTATGCACATGCATGTGATTTTGTATGTGTGTAAACAATAAACTTGGTGATAGTTTCATTATGAGTGACTCATGAATGTAACATGGTTGTGTATCATGAATATCTACTTTTGGAATGTTGATATGTTTCAAATGAGTCTCAACTTGTGTCGATGTTGTCTTGACAACTATGTTGTGTCAATCATGTTTAGTCGATGGTGTTTTTCGACTTGTAAGTTGATATTGAGTACACCAAGATGCAGGAAAACACCATGTACTTTGATGATGTACAAGATGCGACAATTATGGATTTGAAGAGAAAAAGAGTTGGTTGGCATCATTTACCTTCTTGTATAAAATTTGTTTTCAAGATTGATGGTTTTCTTGGATTGTGACAAAATGTCACAGGAAAGAATTTTGCAGCGATTGTAGAGTGGATTGTGTTGATGCCAATTGTTCACAAGAGGGACTTGATTCTCAGTAAATGTTTTGTCTTTTCCTCATAATTTCGTGCACGGAGGAAGACACATGTCGATGAAATCAAGATGATGCCTGATGACATAACCCAACCAATGCACAGTAATCAGGTATTAGAGCTTGAGTGGAGAACCTTGTTGGAAAATGTTTAACAGATAGCGTATGCATGTCATTGATGGAAAGTACAACAGTGAAGATTGCAGGATCAGAATGTGCATCGATGGACAAACAGGAACAACGTAGGCTTAGGATGAATTAGTGCAGAGTCGAAATTCTTCCAAGTAAGAAGGATGTGTAAACTTGGAGGAGAAGCGTCGCTGATCGTACATTCCCGATAGTATGAGGGTCGTCAGATCTGAATAAAAACAAGAAGAGCACGTTGAAGAGAAGGATAGATCTTAGGCATTAGATCTGAACGAACTCGGAAGCTCGTGAGTGGAAGAGCCAAGGATTTGGTGTTAAAGTTCGCGAGGCGCGAGGTCGCGAAGCAGCGAAGTGGAAAAAAGATCAAGACCGTCCATCTGGAAAGGATACGTGGCAGAGATCAGAGAGGTCTCGTGAACTCGGGGGTTCGCAGGATAAAGGCCCAAGTATTGGGTATTCAAAGTCGCAAGGCGTGAGGACGCGAGGTGGAAAAGTGGCGAGAAATTTATAGCCGTCCATTTGGGGGGATAGGTGGCGAGAGATCTCGTGAACTTGGGAGTTCGCAGGTTGAGAGTCCAAACATTGGGTACTCCAAGTCGGGAGTTCATGAGGTAGTGAGAGAAGGACAGCTGTCGGATCCGGATCACAGGAGGACTGTTGGATCTGCGCAGGGGATCACACATGGCGAGAGATCATCATCTTGATGACTGGAAAGTCAGAGGAACAATGAGATGCGAGATCGTGATTTAATCAAGGATCGTTGGATCAAGAGGACGCGTGGCGAAAGATCAGAGCACCATAAAGCTCCATCTTGGAGTCTCGCCTATCGCGACTTGGAGTGACGAACATCTCCATTTTAGGATCAGCGAGATACGAGGTCACGAAATGATCCTGACTGTGAATACATCAAAAGATGTGGACCGTTGATCTGAGCTCCATCTCGGAGTCTCGCCTATCGCGACTTGGAGTGACGAGAATCTCCAATGAAGGAACAACGAGATGCGAGATCACGATGAGATCAAGACCGTTGATTCACCAAGATCATGAACCGTATATCAGGGTCGATGAATATCAAGAGTTCGACTATCTTAGAGAAGACGAAGAGTCTTAGACTGCCAGAGAGACTAAGGAATCTCAGTATAACTTACAGTGATGCTGGACACGCAGGGCGAACTACCAGAGAAGCTGAAGAGTCACGATGATGATCAAATAGAGCACTCGAGAGGTGGAGGATAATGACGCAGAGTCTGCATGCAGAGGATGGCGAACATTGGATGCACAAGGTGCACAGAAGCTATAAATACACGGTACAAAGAAGAGATGGGGCTGCTGTTGTTATTCGAGTGATGACAGTTGCTGATGTGGAAAGTGATTCATGTGTGAAGAAGGAAGATAGTGCAGTAGCTGAATTGAACTGAAGAGAAACTGTGCAGTGAATGGACATGGCGCACAGAGGATAAAACGCAGAAGAACATACAACACAAGTGAGATGTGCAGAAAGGCAGTGTGGTAGAAAGAGAAACGAGATGCAACAGAACAGTAATAAGTCAGGTAAGCCACTGTTGAACATTATATCACTGTAATCAGTTTCAGAAGAAAAGATTTATATTTCAGGGTGGTTGGGAGGTGCTAGGGAGGACTGTTGTCCTCAGAGCTTCAAGTGGGTGCTTGAACATAGGGAGTTGGTGCTTCCTTCTAGTTGGTGCTAGAAAAACCAGGGAGTTGGTGCTTCCTTCTAGTTGGTGCTAGAGAAACCAGGGAGTCGGTGCTTCCTTCTAGTTGGTGCTAGAGAAAACAGAGAGTTGGTTCTAGAGAAAACAGAGAGTGTTTGAAATGGTGCCACATGGCCCAGTCATGGGCTGCCACGTGGCACCCCCTCTAGTTGACAGTTGGAAAAATTGTTGGGGAGTCCATAGGATTCGACCTCACGACCTCTGGGCATGGGAAATGACTTGGTAAGGGATAGGGCTACCGTCCCACCCACGCATTTGTTCTTACCACTATATGTATTGATTTATATTTAAAATTTCTCTATGGTAAGTTTTGGGTGGGGTTTGGGCTGGGGCTTAGCCCTAGCCCCCGGTTGTATACGCATCCCATATGACCCTACCTCATGGAGCAGTTTGCATGGGATTCAAAACTTTTTAAAATGGTTCTTCCCCCCATACGCCCGACACTTGGTGCATCCACGTTGGAACTTGCAATGGGTGCCAAAGATTGTGCATGGACATGGTCACATGGACCACGCATCCAAGCACCTCCGCTAGTTTGGGTGCTAAGTCCCCTTCAATTGTGCTAAAAATTTGTGCATTTTGTGGAAACAGGTGCCCATGCTGGGTTTAGGCATGGGAAACACCCAAAAGCTGGGTTAGACACACAGAGGTGTGTTTTGGCGAACTAGAGACAACAAGCTTGAAGGAGGAAACTTTCAAGAGGTCTATCTTCTTCATTTCTTGGCCAAAATAGTGTCGAAAAAGCCCAACTAGGGGTTTTTATATGTTATGAATCCATTGGTACAAGTTTCAAAGGCATTTTGAGACTTCTATTGCAGTTTTTTCTATAGGGAAGTTTCAGAGAGCTCCAAGGAGCCCAGGGCCACCATGAAGGAGGCCATGTCCAGAGGAGCCAAAGTCTATTTTCAGTGACTGAATAGTCATTCTTGACTAATTGATATGATTTGAATTCTTTGGAATAGGTTGTAGAGGCATTTGAGGACTATTACAGGTGTTTTTTCCACAGGAAAGCTCAGTGAAGCTCAAGGCCACCGATAGAAGAGGCCATGCCCATATGAGCCATGGTCTATTTTCAGAGATCTAACAATCATTTTTGGGGTTTTTATGTATTCTGAACCCAATGGTATAGTCATTAAATCCATTGGAGTTGAGAATCAACTTGTAAAAAAAATTATACAAACTAATCCCAGAGAGCCTAGTCCATTAATGGAGGCTCAAGGAGATGTAGCCCAGTTGGGGGTGAACTCCTTTATAATGTTGTTTTTGTTGTGAGTTTGCTGGTTATTACTTTCTGAAATTTATGCTTGATTTTGTATTCTTTAAACAACATATTTAACCTTTTAAAAGAAACTCACACATTAACATCTAAAAGGAGCCTAAACTTGACACATAAATCCTCTTTCACAGCTAAGACATTGAGCAAGGTCCTGAAGTTTATTTTAATGGAGTAGAGGGTGCTTGCATAGAAAAACAAGTCAACCCCCTATTTTTAGATCATCGACAGAGCAATCCAGAGGGACACCTTGGATGTAAGACTCGGTGAAGTCTCTGAAGCTCTTCTTATGCGATAAATCCTTGGCAATCAAGATCGACCGCCCAAGGGACTGTATAGTAGAGATCTTGAGCTTGGGCTTGGAAGGTGAGTGACCGGAAGGAAGAGGATACTTAGATAACTCTTGTTATCTGTTGATTAGGATCATGAACACAATGTGTATTTCAAGGAAAATAGTGATCTGAGTAAAAGTGACAACCATATGAATGTAGATACATGAATTGCATGGTTAAGTATTGTGCTGATATGTACCTTTCCTCATGAACTTTGAACAATAATAAAGTTTATGCATGAAATTGTGTCTAAAATGCATGTTGTTTGATAATTGTTGAAGGCATATGATGAAGTTCTAGGGTCTGAGTGAGAACCAGACCGAGCAAAGGAGGATGATACTAATGTAGCTGAAAAACAAGTCATTGTAGGTGTTCCTCAAAAGAACACTGAGGACAATGTTCCTATGAAGGGGGAGGGGAATGTAACACCCCATTTATAAAACCCTTAATATATGTATTAATCAGGATTGATGATTTCCATGCAATGGAATGTGAATATTGTAAATGTACTATTGTTTAATTTAAAAACCCAACATCTGACTGTGGGGTGAATCCTTAATAGTACTATCCATGATACCACGAGAGGGATTAGTAAGGGGCAGAGAAGGGGATACATGTTTAAAAGAACCCAAATCCACCTTGATGAATAATGTGGAGTAAATAACCACATTTCCTCTAGCTTACAATTGAAGAAAAACAATTAATGAGAAGGGGGATGGTGGTTGAACAACCAACTACCCTTAATGAATGGAATCATGGAATACTTGGCTAGGAAAATAGAAAATATCAGCAAAAGGTACAACAAAGTACCAATTTTGAATCCTTAGATTGACCCCATGAGTTCCTTCTGACAGAAGAAAAATGAGGGGAAAGATCGAGAACCTTCCCAAGTGACTACGTGCAGGGGATTCACAAATGGGGGTTGGAGGAAGGAATGATGTACAAACACAATTGAAAAGTGGTATCTGACGGTCTTGAGAACCAGATTGAGCTTGCACGAGAGGAAATACATCTACAACAGAAGGAAATTATCATTAGAAGAGCAAAGGAAGCTTCAAGATGCAAACTTGAGCATAAAATGAGATCTGGGAAGAAATCCTAGGATATGAATGATTAAGCTGGAACAAAGAAGACCCCATAATTCCAGATTGGAGAAAAATAAGACTATAGGCTTGATGATTTCTAGAGAGAACCAACACTGGAAGGAGAGGGAACTGAGGGATAATGTAGTTGTGAAGGGACTCTCTAATGCAAAGGAGATCAAACAGGGAAGGAATCTGATAAAACTTATGGAGGTCCTAAGATCAGTGGGAAAAAGTGGAAACTTATGTTCTTTCCATTGGAGTGGAGGAGAGTAACCTCCCTAATCTATTCTTTGTCTATATGAGTCAATTGTGAGAATCGTCTAGTGGTATCATGAACTGGAATGGGGATGGCCTGCTGTTGAGGTTAATGAGCATGCAGAGCCTATGGTTGGGTGGAAAGGAATGCACCCACAATTAGTTGGTTGGTTAACTTCTTCACTGAACATATAAGTGTTTGTATGCTCTGTGTGTAGAGTGAAATGAATGGTTGTTACCTATAATTTATCTTAAAATTTCATGTCTATAAATGAACTGAATGAGTGTAACTTGTGATGCATTCATGGGTATACATGCTTGTATAATTTGAACTGAATCCTTGTATTAAATGTAATTTATCATGCTATATAATGTGTATTTGACATACTTGTGTAACAAACATAATGGTATGGACTTATCATGTTGTTTTCAGTGTTGAAATGATGGATTCATGTAGTCCAATAGGTATGGTGTAACCCGATGAAGAATACAAGGTTGTGAATGGAGGGATTGCAATATTTAAAAATTATTTGGAAGGATGGTGGAAGAAGTGACCTGGAGTCTGGGAAAGTCTCTGCATAGTCAAAGAGCTTGAATTCTTGTGAAATCCCCTGCCTTAAATTAAAAGTTCACAAGATGCAAGTCTTGATCCAAGATTATAAAGAGAGATTGTCTTAGCCAGTTTGGGAGTGAAGGAGAAGGCCAAGAAGGCCTGATAAGACCTTGGGAAATACTTAGAAGATATCTTGAAATGTTATGTCCTGAATTTGATTGTTAACCTGAAGAAGACCCCATGTTTGAATAAGGAGGATTTACAGTCGTTCGATCGGTGGAAGGATTTAATGATAACAGTTCAATCATATTAGATGCTTGGAGGCTAGTGGAAAATCTTCGGAGTAGTGGGCTATTAGAATATCAGAGGATCACATCCTTGGAGTAATGTTAGATAATTTTTGGTAATAGTGTAAAATCAGGGACTTGCCAACATCTAGGGAATAGGGTTCCAACCCCTAGTTCCATACATGTGTTATAAATAAGCACACAAAGATAGAGATAATATGATGTTGTCAATTGATGAGGATGCCAAAATGGAAGCCAATGTGGCATGATAGTCGACGTGTGTCGACATTTTATTGCACATGGAGAAGGTGGGCCTAGTTGTGTGTGGAGGCCTTTGGTTTACCACTCTAAACCTCCACCATAATATCTTCGTGTCAAGCGATATGGGTCGTCGATTTTGTAAGAAAGCTCATAATATAGGTTACAACCTGGGGTACCAGACTACTAGACACTGAAAGATTGTCATGTCTGTAATTTGTTTGGGAAATTCCAAATATACGAGCGCCCCATTGCCTTGATATGATGATAGTTTGGTAGCGACAAAGATTCTGGTTGATGGAAAGGTTTTGGCGATCAATATATTGAAGGTGTGAGTAGATGGCGTAAATAACCATGATTCCAGTGCCTAATGTCCCAGTACCCTAGTGGGGAAAGGTTCCAAGAAAGGTTTCATCTTTCCCTCATATGCTTGTGCACAAAGGAAGAAACATGTCAATGATGTCAGATGATGTAACCCAACCAATGCACAATAATGAGGTTTCAACATATGAGTGGAGAAACTTACACTTGGTGATCATGTGTCACATGATGATTGTTCCATGTATCAGGTGGATATTGTGTCACGTTTCAAGGTAATTCCGATTATTGGGGAAGATCTTTGTATTGAGTTGTATATGCCACCTGTCATGCCATATGGAAAATTATGAACATTCCATGCATCCAAGATCCCAGATCGGTTATCATATAGAGATACTGGGTTATGTAAAGTATATTTTTACCCACTGAGACCAGTACCCAGTGGGCTGATCGCCTGGTGGCCTGGTGAACCCAGGGGCCTGATGCCCTGGTGGGCCGACCATCGGTATACCGTAAATTAGAAGGAATTGGGGGTAGTTTTATGTGCAATGGGTTGACACCCCTAGTGGGCCAGTGAGTGTTGGATAGATGGGATGATTTGGGTTCTACCTTAGTTCTCCAACAAAACACTATTCACCATCGACCCTTATGGTAAACCAGAAGGCTACATCATGCACAGAGTACACAACGCAGTCTCACCCAAGATGGCTTATCGGTGATTGCATGAACCAAGTGTCTACAATTATGGAAGGGATGGAACTCATGGGAATGTTATTCCTATTATACTTATTCGTCTATTTTAACATGAATTCTACCATAACATTCATTCTGTATTCTAGTGTGCACTGTAAATAAACTCTAACATATGCACTTATCTATCCATTCATTCATCATAAAGAATATAAATTCAACACAACACACATAGAGACACCCTTTTTACCATGGGTCACCCCCCTGAGCTACATCCACAAAGATATTCTGCTTTATTTATTATTCTTCATCAAAAAGGTCCTGCATTGCATGCATTACGTCATGGATTTAGTATTGGTGAGATTGGCCATTGTCGCACCAAGCTCCACAACTTGTGACCTCACCCTTAGTTACACTCCATACTCTTCATACCACAAAAATTGATCCTTCGACTCAAAACATATCAAAGAATCAAAAGGTTCTCCAAAATTGGTTCTTCAAACATGAGCTCTAAGACAAGATACCTCTAAATACCTCATGCATATTCTATTTATAAAAAAGGTGGTTAAAAACCCTTACATCATGACTCAAAAACCTAATTCTAAGTGGATTCCACTTGTCCACTTTATAACTATCTTTTGTGTTGTTGGTCTTCAATCCAATCATTCCTTGCTTTGACTCTGCACTAATCTTCCTTCATTACTGGCACACTACTTTCTTTTCCCTTTGTTGTGCTTCTTTTCCTTCTTTCCTGGCGTGCACTACTTCCCTTGGTCCATTCCATATCTCTTGGCCTTGTTTGTTGTCTTGAACCCCAAAATTGCCTACTCCAACAGTGAGCCAATGCCACATCGAAGGCCATGTCAATGCTAGTTGGAGCCACCCATGATTATGTTGGTGACATGAATCCACATGGGTGCCACATGGCTATGAGGTGGCTTTTGGCCAATGAAGGCATAATAAAATTTAGAAGGCCACAAATTTTGATCCAGAGCTCAGTTTTGAGCATGGTTACAGTCGTTGGAAAGCTCTTCACGAGCACATGACGATGGTTCCCTCGAGAAGATGATTTTATATGGTTAAGGAAAATAAAAATTATGTTACCCCATCCCTTAAAACGTTCTTAGGGGGTTGGTGTGTTACAATATATGAGGCAAAGGGTACAATTATAATTAAAGGGTATAACTGACCAATAAAGAAAACATGAGGATCATATTAAAAACATATGACTATTAACACATGGTGTACTCTGCATCTACCCAAAGCTAACTGCACAAAGAAGGTCATAAGTAGAAACCCACAAATTCTTCCATGGATTCAGAGAGTTCCTATGAAAATATTAAACTTCACCATAAAATCTTTGTGCTCAGAGTAGAATTGCTTAGCGAGCTCATAACCATGCATCATGACCTCTATGTAGTATTGAACATTGTTTTTTCCACACAGTATAAACTTATCAGCATGTATTCCACTTCAACTCCTTCAAAGCAATGATATTGGATTAGGAAACTTGGAATTTATCATATGTGTCATATACATTATGTTTTCGGAAATAAGAGGTGCATCCCTCAAAAAATATCTAGTATGTGTTGAGTGATCCTCCACATAAGGTTCAAGCCTTAAATGATAAAATGACATGAATAATTGGTTTATAATATACAAATGCATGGATACCTCAACATGCCTCTCCCTCTAATGTCCACCATCCATGTTCCCTCTACCATTGACAACTGCAAGGGACAAATTTTTTCATTTAATTCTCGTCCTATCTCTGAAATGGTTTTCCGTCGGACGCGTGGCAACATTTGGATAGATTCACGAGAAACAAAATAGATTTATAAAACAATTCATTGATCTCCATAGTTTTTTTTTGATGCATGGACATGGTTTAGGAGACACGACATAAAGTATAACACTTATAGGCTACATGTTTGACTTGGTAAATAATGCGTGCATAAACCAATTTTGGGATGGAGCTAAAGGCTTAAAAATTGGATAAGATGCTTCTAATTCAACCACATATGATATGTATTACTAAATAGTACACTTTGGGAATCGTAATTGGGTCTATGGGTTTTTCTAAGAGGGCCTTTTAGATGGCATGCATCATGCCATTTGATAGAGTTCCCTCCTTCTACCAAGGCACAAGATCGTTCCACAATTTTTCTATGGGCCTTTTACCTAATGCACTATCATATTTGCTATTGTTCCACACTTTATTTCTTATTCATCTTCATTGTATTTACTTTCCATTTACTATTTTTGTGACACCTTGATACTCTCCCTATCAGGGTTTCTTTCATGGAGATAAAATCTAATGCAAAAAAATTTCATTGATAAACTCAAAGCACAAAGATAACATGAAACAACCCAACATTTGGAGATGATAATTCTTCCTTCATTAAATCTTTTCATATACAATGTTATAGATGATAATTCTCCCTTCATTAACTCTTTGCATATACCTAAATGCATGAATGTTTTTTCCCGTTTATATTTAATACTTAAGAAAGGTCTCCTTTTGTTATTTTCAACGGGTCATGCTTGGGGTCATATTTATTTCTTGCGTGTCTCTTACTTGAATCATCCAAAAAGAATTTAACACTTTCAATCACAGAAATAAGGTTAAGTAAATATTTATAAAGTACCTTATTAAGTTTTTTGTCTGCACAAATTGTGGGCATTTTTATACTTGCATCTAACAAGTGATGTGTTGGGAAAATTATATTATAGTAATTTGGTACATTAATTATCAATTCGGGTTTGTAGACTTATGAAGCACCATGCAAAATAATCTCAGAGACACACCATTTCAATAAACTATGAAATAAATTCAATCTATTTTTTCATCTGACAATGGTCATTCTAAAGTCGAATTGTAGGTTGGATATAGGTTTTTAGACCCAACAATACTCTGTTGGATCCACTCTATTAGTCATATTGAAAATCATTTACTTGAAACAAAAGAAACATAATAAAAAACATTAATACACATGATCAAGGTAATTATCATGGGAAGTTGTCAATCAGTGAAGTATGGAAACTGTCAATTGCATCAATATGAAACTGTGGAAAATTCTTATCTAGAGAGTCACCAACTAGAACATCAACAATCAAGCATGAAGCTTCTTGTTCACAAGCATTAGCTGAACTACAACATAAATGCAATTGAAACATTAAAAAACTAATCATCACTACATAATTTCATGAAACTACATACAAGAATTGAACTGAATGAATTGATTACCAATAACAGAATTACAATTAATCCTAATGTAAAAAAGTAGATAAAACAACTAGGGTGCTACTCTTGAGACGAAGGGGGACCTTCCTTCTCTCATAAGTATGCCCGCTAACATTTACAAACTCAACAACACAACAATGAAATGCACATGAACCAATATTTATATTCCATAATTAACAGAGTACGTGGATGTTTGAACAAAGTGTGATCTACCTCCTTAATGCTATGCTATTCTATCAATTCATATCTCTGATCTTAAGGGCCTCTGATATTTATACAACGAGTTTCAAATTAAAAACTAAAAACTCTATAACTTCCAATCGTGTGCAATCCACTAAACATAATCAAGATATTACAATTTAGCTTCAAATAAACCAATTCAGACAACAAAATCTCATGGAAAATAATTTATTTACGATTTCATAACTAAAGGCATGAAATCAAAATGAACACATGCACATTATAGGAATCAGTTAGAACGTTGACTAGACATAGCACCTTTATTGTTGTAGTGTTGGCCAAATTGGATAGTAGATGTCCATGTGTACTTGATTCTCTCTAGAAATCATATATACGAATCGGCTGGAAAAAGTGGAAAATATCTCGACCATCAAGGCGAATATAGGACTTGTTCAGTAGACTACAAGAATGTTCCAATAATTTCATCATCTCGAGTAATTAACACATTTCATTCATTAAACATGAAAAATGAAATTCCTATGCTAAGGTAATTACCTTTGAACCAAAAATACATTTTGAGGGCTAGATGGTAAAAGATATGTCATTATAGGATAATATGATGGAAAATGGCAAGGTAAATAGTAAGACAAGGTCATGTTGATTGTACAAAAAAAATCAAAACAAGGATCCCACATCTCCCCCATGCGTGAGGAGTTGCATGTCCTCATGCAAAACTGTACTTTCAATCACCCTCCTAAAACAATTCCAAAATTGTTGATACCTTATGCGTCATGTGTCATGCCTATATGACAACATGAGAAGACACATTTAGCTCAAAATTCCTTGGTTGCAACCCTTCAAGTTTGGATTTGAGCCTTTTATTCCATAGGCAAAGCATCTTGGCCTTCTTGTACCCTCATCATACCTTCCTTAGTGAAGTCTTGCTTTCCTTTTGAACTAGGAAATTTCTTCTTGGAATCTGACACTAGAATATTTTAACATTAAAGTGTCATTTTTAATGAACTCATCTAAAAATTTCATCTCCCTTATTTTTCTCTTTAATATAACAATCCTATTGTCATTTCCTACTGAGTTATCAATACCTATTAATTCATCCACCAACTTTTCTCCTAAGCTTTCAATTATGGGTAGGCTACCTGATTGTATTTCCTCAACGGTTTTTGTCATTTCAGGGTCACCATGCAATTCATTATGCTCTAGAGACTTCTCATGCACAACTATTGTTTCATCAAGAGTCCTTAAACGCTTTACCTTGGGAGGGGTCTCAAATATTACCTCTTTCTCGGTGGTTTTTTGAGGTTTACTTGACTCTCCAACGAATCTGTGTTGAAAAACTGATCTAAGACACTTAGCCAATAATAGATTTAAACCTCCTATAGTTATTCACCAATAAAGCAATGGAAACACATGCATTTACTGTAACTATGAGAAGAAATACAAGTGACTAAGCAATATGAAAATAGTTGGATCATGTTGTCATGTATGCCAATGGTTTGATTGATTGATGTCAAGTGATTGATTGATGCCAAAGGATTGATTGATTGATGATTGGTGTAATATGTATTTTCCTTGATGAGAATGCATAGATGAAGATGAATCAATGAGTTGTCATTGATATGATAAAGATGGATCAATGAGTTTTCATTGATACATGATGAAGATGGATTGTTGTGGCTTCATTGGTATATGATGCATTGTTGAAAAATGTATAGATGACTCATTATTGTCTTATCATGATTGATAAGGTGCACAAATGGATGAACTCCAAAGTGGTCCCCTTATGGTGAAAGCCATCAAGGGAAGACGCTTTGTGGATTGAGTTATCCTAGAATAATGGTTGGAGGACCCATGCTCTCATTATTGTCTTATCATGATTGATAAGGTGCACAAATGGATGAACTCCAAAGTGGTCCTCTTATGGTGAAAGCCCCCACGGGAAGGCACTTTCAGGATTGAGTTATCCTAGAAGAATGGTTGGAGGACCCTTTCTCTCATTATTTTCTGATCATTATTGATAAGGTTCACAAATGGATGAACTCCAAAGTGGTCCCCTTATGGTGAAATCCCTCACGGGAAGACGCTTTATGGATTGAGTTATCCTAGAAGAATGGTTGGAGGACCCATGTTTGTATGTGGAATAATGATATGAATATCAATGAAATTGTTGGTGAAACTATCCTAGATGTATAGTGATTTTCATGCTATTTCCGGTGGTATGTATAACGCCACATAACTCCTCACGGTTAGAGATTTATGACCATGAGAAGTTGGAGACCCCAGGTTTGGGTAATGGACCCAAGTTTGTTTGATGGGTAATGGTATGGGTTATGATATATTTTCAAACAATACTATTCTATATGAATAGTACCTTTCATGCCATTTCTGGTGGTATGTGGAACGTCACATAACTCCTCACGGTTTGAGAGTTATGGCCTTACGAAGTTGGAGGACCCTCACATGTCATCTAGAAGCCCCAAAAGGTCAAAGTAGTCAAAGTGGTTTAAGGGATTT
>ML779765.1:1215047-1226846 GCA_009831015.1 Picea engelmannii | reverse complement strand
TGGTTGGATGCACTTGTTTATGGTACATGTTGATTACAGGTTGTTTGGCATAGGTTGGTGCATGGTTGATGCACTTGTTTATGTTGACAGATTGATATATGTTGAGGATTGTTGCCTCATCTCATTTGGTGCTGAGAATGTAATCTAAGTCTTGCATATAGAGATGGTTCTCTTGTAGAGTTGTACTCTATTCAGTTGTTGCTGAAAAACCCTCGGATTGAAGTCCATAATAAAAACCAAAAATTGTACTACATGTTGTGTTCTTTGTGTTCCTTGTGGAGATGATTTGTTGCTGATATGTTGCTGATATGTATTCACATCTAACTGATTATAAATGACAACAATGAGTAATGAGCAAATGTTGAATGTTAACTAAGGAGTTTTTGTGTAAGAGGGAAGTTTTGGGAAAAAGATCCCCACACTCATTCACCCCCCCCTCTAAGTGTGGTAGGTGTGTCCAACAATATAGTAGCGAAAATAACAATGAACAATAGAAAACATCACTACATTTGACACACTGAATTTATGGGCAATGCCCCTAGAGAAACCCATAAGGGGAAAACCAGTCCAAGAGAGTATTCTTCTTATTGATCTCGGAGAATTATTTTTTTTACCACATAAAATATTTAGCAAAAATACACAAACTTATCTAAATATTTGTGACAAGAAACTTCCTCTTAAATAGAGGTAAAACACCTTGAAATTCATGCACATAATTTAAGTGAAATACAACACTATATTTCTGTGCTTTTTACTGTACAATTTGTATGAAAATGTGCCCAGAAAATTGTGCCTAAACGATGCCTCGATTTATGTGCCAATGTTTACTGTACAACTTCCTAGAAAACCATGCCAAAATTAGTCTTGGTTTTTGTTCCCTTCCTCTATTTTACCGCCAACAAATCTCTTGTTGTATGATCTCCTCAATATGTACAGTATGGCCTACAATGAATGGTGGAATTTCTCCTTGAAGTGTGTTCCCTCTCTTGCCTTGAAATATGTGCCTTCCTTGCTCTAATAACACTCTCTTTTCTCAGCTCAAACAAATCTCTTGTAATCTCTTGGAATATGAGTGACTCTTCACATTCCCCTCCTCTTCTCCTCAAAAGGTGCACCCCACCTCTCCTCTAGTTCTCCTTTTATTACTCATTAATGAGTAACAACCATGACCCTTGATCTTCTATGACAGATGTGAATTTTTCCCTTATTGAGATAACTTAAGTCACTTAAGTCATTCAAATATCATAAAGTCACTTTTACCCATTAAATATTAAAAAAGATTAACCTGAATTTATAAAATCACTTTATAAAAAAACACTTTATAAAGTCACTATAGAGAAATATGCTTAGTCACTTCTACATGTTGGTGACACCAATGTAGAAGTACATCCGAGCTACCAAAATCTACCAGTGATCATGACGATTGAATCGTCATGATCCAATTTAATCATTCATGTAGGGTGATTATCAGTGTAACAGGTCTTCAAATGATGGTGATTCATGCATTCGATGATGGAGGATTATGCAATGATTCCAAATTGAGTAATGGAAAGGTGGTCAATTAAATGTATGTGTGGCCGTTTAGGGCAATAAGTCATATTTGGTGCAATTAGATTCAAAGGTTGTGATAGTATTAAAAATTTCCAAATTTAAAAAAAAAATTGAATATTAATAACTTACCCAAGCTTCAATTACATGGAATTACCTTACCTATAACACCCTCCAGCCCAACTAAGGAACATTACAGTGCATAATACTCAGATTAAAAATTTATGCTAACTAATTAATTTCCTGTAGCTTATCAACTACATTAAAACCATATTTAGCTATTCATTGTTGCCATTTATTTTATGCAACTAAATCATGTAAAAAAACATGAATACAGTTCAATAATTCAACACAAAAACATATAAATCACTCTCGAATACACAGGTTTCATGCACAACAATTTAACTCATAAATACAAACAAAAGCATGATAAAACAATTATATTTAATAATCAGTTGTGCAACCAGCTGCTTGGGACGAATGTTCCACCCAACCATATACCTTTTGTTCCCAATATCAACAAAAATTCACCCCCTATATAGGGATAGCAATCTACAAAAGAGGGTGGTCTCTCACTGCCCACTCATAGCTTAGGAATCCCACAACCCATTGATATTTTCCTACAACTATCCCAATTTTCCACCAACCCTCTTCCTCTTAAAATGAACAACCCAATAAATATAACCCTTCACTGATCTCAATCCCTTGGGTGTCCCATTCATTTATCAAGGTCTCTCTAGCACAGGTAACTAGGAATATCTGAGCTGGGAACTCAAGGGAACCTGCTACCAGGAAAACTACCAACAAAAAACCAACAACACTTGTTGTTACAGTGCAACTCACTCATGATTTCACTCTTCAAGCATGAAAACCTGGATCTCCAGTCTTAAGCTCCAATATTCTCCAAAAACACTCCAACATTATCTATAATTCACCCTCCATGCTCCAAGATTTCTTTCCACTTGTCGTTCATGCAATAACATTGAATCACTAAAATTGTTGTAGTAGCCCATACAAATTTCTCTCCTTTGGCTTGCTTTCTTGACTCACACACTTCCCAAAGCTAATTGTACTCAACCTCCATGTTCCCAATAACTTTTGGATGTTACCTCTCACACCCACCCCCTTACATGTATTCAATGATTGGCTTTGGGAACACTAAATTAGAAATTAGAAGGTTCATATATCATTAGAAAATTTAGTAAAACAAGTTGAATTAATATACATGGGTAATTCCCCCTTTGGACGCCTCTTACACATTCTCTTAGAACCTCTCCTCTCCATCCATGTTCAATTGCCATGTCTTTCCATGTTCAATTAGTATATGGCATCACATTTTATTATTAAAACGTAGAAACACAATTCGCATATTACATCGCTTTGTTTGTAGCCACACATTATATCTACATTAAGCATACATTAAACTAGGGATTATAGTGGGGATGTTACATTCCCTCTCCCATATAGTTGTGTGTCATCCTCGATGCACACTATGCCAATATACATATACAAATCCACCTCACAATGCTTAAAGAAATAAAATTATGCAATTTCACAACTCCAATCCAATCCAATCCAATCAATTATGTGGTTAGGGTTAGGTACATATTTCTTTAATAATGATACATGAAATACATTATGCACTCTCATGGATGCAGGAAATGTTAGCATGTATGCAACTGGCCCTATAGTTTCTAATATTTCAAAAGGTCCACAATATCTTACTGCCAACTTTGGGAAACTTCCTAATCTTAACGAACTTCTTTTCACCTTAACTTTTAAAAATACATGTTCTCCCACTTTGAAATCTCTAAAAACTATATTCTTTCCTATATAAATATTCTTCTTGTCCTTGGAAACTTTTGAATTCTTCTTGATCTTTTCTATTTTCTCTTCCATTTCCTTTAACAAATCTGGCCCACCAACTTCTTTGTCTGCTAGATTATCCCAACTCACTAGTGTGTTACACTTTATTCCATACATTTATTTAAACAAACTCATTTTTAATGAGGCCTGATACCCATTATTGTAGGAAAATTCCACTAAGTGGATATAATCCTCCCACTTTGATGGTTTATCCATCACATACATTCTAAGCATGTCCTCGATTATTCTTCTAGTCCTCTCTTTTTTCCCATCTGACTCTGGGTAACACGTTGTACTAAGATTTAAATTTGTCCCAAATTCCTTGAACAAACCTTTCCAAAAATTGGAAGTAAACTTTGGATCTCCATCTGAAATGATTTCCTTGGGCACCCCAAGTAGCCTGCCAACTTCTTTCATGTAGATCTCTGCAATATTTTTTGTCTTGTGTGTTTTCTTCACTAGAATAAAATGTGCTTCCTTAGTTAACTTATCCACCACCACCATGATGGAATCATGTTGCTTAATTGTTCTAGGAAACGTTTTAATAAAATAAACTATAACTAATTCCCACTTCCATTCTGGAATGGGTAATGGATGTAACAACCTTGCTGGTTTCCTAAGCTCAATCTTGACTTTTTGGCACTCTAGAAATCTAGCTATGTAATTATCAATTTCTTTCTTTATACCTAGAAAAACGTATTGGCTTCCTACAACTGCAATTGTCTTTTGATATCCTAGGTGCCCAACATATGGTGCATTATGCATTTCCTTTTGTTAGCATGTGGGAGTCACACTCTGACTGCTAAGAGTGTAATCCCATTACCCATCAAAGTACAAAATACAAATTTATAAAAGAGATAACAAATGGATGAAGGACTCTTAAGGTAATGTCATTCACATTTTAATCCATGAAATACATAAAAGAAAATGGGGTTTTGAATAAATTTAGTCTCGGCTTTAGAAATAAAGGAAAAAGACTTCTATTATCCAAAAGATCCCAAGTCTTGGTACATACAACTAGAAATATATTACTGTTGCATTAATAGTCTAAAAGTATGATCCTCTATACATCCATTCGAACCTGAAAAATTAAATCAATATAAAAGGGTGGATCAACAAGAAAGAAAAAGAAATAAAAGGAGGGAAACAAACTGCATATCAATAGGCTACACCATTGGGCAATGGAGTCACACAAACATCCTAAAGTTAGAAGGCAGTTGAAGAGCATATTAGAAAAATGGATTATAATATGGAATATGGAAGAAAGGATAAGTTAACATAAAGTAGATCATCCATTGAACATATATCCTCTCTACAAAACAAATGGGAAACCTACTTGAATAAATACAATGAGTTATAGGGAATCACAACAAACACTTTGTTGCTCAAGAATCTATAAATCAAATACAGCCATTGATCCTCAAAAGATACAATTCATTCAAGCAAGATAGAAATTTAGAGGAACAAAAAAGAGAACACCATCTGATCAGAAGATGATTTTAAGGATGGAAATTTATTTTAAAATGTAGAAACCTTGGTGAATCTTACTAATCCTTCATATGCCAACTATAAATGATTGGAGATATTTTTGTAAAAATATTCAAATTTATAAGGATTTTGTATAGTTTTTATAAACTTTTGGCGATTTTTAAGGTAAAATAATTTTATCCTATATAATTTGGGCGAATCATTTTTAAAATAGCGAATCTCGTTTTTTGAAAAACCATGGAAAATTATCCCATGAGTGAAATTTAGCCCCTAAAATCATCCCTGCATCTGATATAACTAACCTCATGAATCTTTAATGACAAAAATGTTGGTTACAAGCAGGCCCTCAAGATTACAAATCAACAACTAGAACTACTCGTAAAGATTTCTCCTCTCTTGGATCATGAATCCAACCCTTTTCTCATCAAAATCCCTTTCATTTATAGTGAATAATCTCTATCTACCCTAAGGAGGTCAAAACCAAGGATTTAAATAGGATCATCCTCCATTTAGGAGTCTTGTTACAAAAGATTCCAACAAAAGCCTAACAAATTCCTATTTTTTTGGGATTTTGTCTATGATGATAAATGCCTTTTGAAACAGGTCATCTTGATTTATTTGGAGATGGAACACATGTCCCTCATGTCCAAAAAACTCCTAGGATACCATTCAAACCTTCCTTGACATGTGGAAAACTTCAAACAAGGCGAATATCCAACAACTATGCAAAACAAAGAGTTTGCAACACAGTAGTGTTTTAATTATATCTCTCGAATTGCAAACTGGGTCAGGATGAAATTTGGAAAATAAATAAATGACATAATCATTATCCTCCACACAAAATTTCAGAAAAACCAACATCACCGCTTTGGATTTATGATCAAATATGTAAAAGAAGTATCTACAGGAAATGAGTTAGCAGCGCCTGTCACCAGTGCGCAACACAAAAAGGAAAAAACATCCAAAACCACTTTCTCGAGCTTCAAACAGGATGAAAAACCTCATAGAGTACCTGATGGTCCGAAGTGTGTTGTGGATGTTGATAATTCTGAACATGAGTGTCTGCAACCTATCCAAGCTGCAATGCTCCTCCTTAACTAGTTCACAACGCCAACTCAAGTATAGCTTGCACACTTCGAGGAGGATGTTAGTTGATGGTATGACATAATCCTTGGAGAAATTGTTAAATGTAGGCTCTGAGAACCATAAATCCTCCTTTACACTATCAATCTTATGTGTTAACATATTTAACATTGCATTTTTCATCTCATTGGAATTCGACACATATACTTTTCCTTTGTAAATGAGAATTCCATCTTCTTTCATCTCATATAAATTTAATTTCTACCGAAAATTACCTGGTTGTAATGTCTCTTTTATTTTTAGATATTGTTGATCTAAATTCACTACTGTGATAATTCTATCTTTCAAATCAATATTGTACCTGTTGATGGTTGCAATATGCACTTCATGAGATCTCTTTCTGAGTGCATGATCCACCTGGTTTTCCTTGCCTTTGATGTGCTTAATCTTGAAGTCATACTCACTCATAAATTCCATCCATCTAGTTTGTCTAGAATTTAGTGTTGGTTGTCCAAATAAATGCTTCATAACATAGTGGTCTGTCCTTAGCTCAAATTTCCTCCCCATGAGGTAATGTCTCCACATTTTTAATGCATGTACAATTTCTTCTAACTCTAGGTCATGGGTAGCATAATTCCTCTCATGCTCTTTTAGTTTTCTGGACTCATAGTATACCACATGATCCTTTTGACTCAGAACTCCACTGAGTCGTTCCTTGCATGCATTAGTGCACATAACAAAATATTCATTTGGATATGCAATCTTCAATATTGGTGCACTTGTCAATATGTCTTTCAGCTGCTGAAATCTTTCTTCACACTTGGGATTCCATTCAAATTTCACTCCCTTCTTTTTCAAATAAGTGAGTGGGATTGGAATCTTTGAAAAACCTTTTATGAATCTTTGGTAATAATCGAAAACACCCATGAATGATCTTACCTCTATGAAATTTCTTGGTGTTGTCCATCATCTAATGGTTTCTATATTTTCATGATCCACTTATATCCCTTCTACTGAAATTATATGCCCAAGTGGTGAATCTTCTTTTTATTATTATAAAAGATGCACTTAATTAGCTTAGCATACAATTTATGCTCTCTTAAGACTTGAAAAATCATTCTTAAATATTTCTCATGTTCCTCCTCTGACTTAGAGTAAATAAGTATATCATCTAGAGCACAATCACAAACTTGACTAGGTATTCCTAGACACTCCATTCATTAGGCACATAAAACAATATGGGGCATTTCATATCCCAAATGGCACTACCATAAATTCATAATGCCCATATATCGTCATGAATGTTGTCTTACTGATGTCATGTTCCTTCATCCTTAATTGATGATAACATGATCTCAAGTCAATGTTGGAAAATATTCTTGCACCCTTTAGTTGATCAAACAAATCATCAATTCTTGGAAAGGGGCATTTTTTCTTTACGGTGACCTAATTCAGTTTTTTGGAATCAATACATGGCCTTAAGGTTCCATATTTCTTCTTCACAAAAATAACTAAGGCACCCAAGGTTGGGCATTTATAACTCTTCTTTAACAATTCTTCAAGTTGCATCTGCAACTCTTTCAACTCTGGCTTACCCATTTTATATAGTGTCTTGGACACTAGGGAACTCCTAGCACCAAATCAATAGAGAAATCAATGTCTCTTTTTTGCGGCAGTCCAACAATTTCTCTAAAATCATCTTCAAAATCCCTCAATACTAGATGGTCTTCAATACTTGACACTTTATCTCTATCTTCCTCTTCCATATGGGCTACAAAAACTTGACATCCCTTCCTGAAACTATTTTTCATCTGCATAGTTGGAATCTCTCTAACATATACAACTCTTGGAATGACTTAAATTTTTCCTTGCTTCCCTTCTTCATCAAGACATGTGATTGTCTTTCTATAACAATATAGGACAACATGGTGTTTTTCCAACTAATCCATGCCAATTAGAAAATCATATGAACCCAATGGTATGATGTTTATGTATACCTTTGAGTGGAGTCCATTCATGTCTATAAGAGAATATTTAACCAACTCAATGATATTTCTCTTAGCCTCTGCGGCTAATTGAAATAACCAAGATTTATTATGCTTACTCCTTTGCAAGTGAAATATTTCAACAATGTTAGAGTTTATGTAACTATGGCTAGATCCATAATCAATTAAAATTTCTATGGTATGGTTATCATGCTCCCCCTGTTACTAACGCTCCTCCTGGAACTATGCGTCTGTGCTCTTTCTCCAAATATAGGTCTCTTTCCTCCTAGAATCATGGGAAGAATAATGACTCCCCCTATGGGTATGTCTCCCCCTATATTCTCGACAATATGAACAACATGCTACACTACAATATGCTTCTATTGTAAATGCTACTGCTCAACTAGATCATAGATCAATCGCTCTTTCTACGATGATCCTTGGACCTGTTCATGCATCAAACTTGTTCCATACCATATATCATGAAGCAAAATATATGTCAACAATGAAATAGAGAATCATGAACAAATATCAACCAAGTGCATCATGTACCAAATTGTGTGCTCACCATGCACAATACCCATATGCATCAATCATGTATATCAACACTATACAAGGTTCCAAAATATATCATCAATGGATTGTATCAACCATATGCCTCTACCAACATTCCAACCATGTGCATCTACCAATATGCCAACCATGTGCATCAATCAACATGCCAAACAAGTGTCATATGTCTCCATCATTAACCAAGTATCACAATCATGTATCTCAATAAATCAAGTGTATCAACTATATCATACAAAGATATACCATCTATGAGTGTACCAAACATCAACATGTATCACCACTTGTACCAAGAAAGTACATCAACCATGCACCAATACTACAACAAAATGAATCCTCATCCATGTATGCCAAAACCATCATAAAACATGTGCCAATCAAACTTCTAGTAGGTGCCTCTACCATTGTACTAGAGGTGTACCAATCATGCTCCAACTATAGATGAGACTCATCAATGATGTACAACATGATCACCTCATCAACTCACCAACTACATGTTCCAAGATGTAGTCCAACAATATGCCAAATGCATACACCAAGATATACATCAAATATGATTCCAATAATATATCATAGGATATATCAATGAAACTCTAATATGTACCAGCCATGTACCCCAACATATCAACCACAATCCTCCATTCACTACAACAAATACTAAGCATCCAACAATACATGTACTAGTAGTGTGCTTCAATAGATCAATGATATCTCTAGCTAGCATCATCAAGATATATCACATAACCAAGGTACCATAACTTCACTGTCATAACCAACATTATTCTTCAATAGAAAATACCTCAATCCATACTCATGGGTTAATGTCATGCATCCAAGATAGCCTTTCATTATATATCACCACTGTAATATCCCCTGGTAGAGCCCCAGTTGTAATTATGAATTGTAAACATATTTGATAGGCTGGTGAGATGAGTTATAATAATCTAGGAGGCTTATATGGTGATTAGGCAAGAGAGCCTAGGATGCTAAGGCCAAGATGTTATTTTGTATATGTAATTATGCAAAATCATTAATAAAAATATACACATCTCTGCGTGTAGACCAACCATGAAGAAAGAGTGATGGGGGACTAAGCTTCCACAAGGATGGGCAAGGGAGGGGGCTAAGTGTTTGGGCCTAGGGGCTAAGCAAGGGGGATTACCTCTAAAGGAATAATATTTTAATATTAATTCCCGAAGGCTAAGGTGGACATGTTGAGTGTTTTCCTAAGTTCCTGGAAAAGGAACGTATGCTAAGTGGAGTGCATGCGACTGCAGGATGTTAAGAACCAACTATCAATATAGCATAGAAAAATCTCAGAATAAGTACTCAACGCCTTGAAAAGGAGAGAAATTCAGATAATAAGCCTCTTCAAGGGGGAAACCTCCTTATGCCCACATAAATGTACAATTACAAGATGATTTCGAATGAAAATGTCTCCTTGGTATATATAGGAGACTAGGAGGTATAATTACAACTAATGGACTAAAGACGACATAGATAAAATAACATTACTAATGTAATATGCTCCAATTAAGGGGTAATGAGCCATTATTTAGGGCTTAACATGCCCCTCCCCTTGAGACAAGGGTTGTTCGCAACGCTTGAGTAACTCTGGATGCTTCTGTATAAAAGACTCATCTTCCCAAGTGGAATCTTCAGCCGATAGTTTCCTCCATTTAATGAGATAATCTAAAATGGATCTATTCCTCAACTGGCGAATTCTTGTGTCAGTGATGGCTTCAGGCCCTAATATGATTTTTCCTTCCTTGTCAAGTTCTGGAAATATAGTTTGAACTGGGATCTTGTCACCTATAACCTTCTTTAAGCATGAAACATGGAAAACTGGGTGTACTCGTGAAGATGCAGGCAACTCTAATTTGTATGCCATAGTGCCTATCTTTTGCAACACCTTATAAGGGCCATAGTACTTTGGTGATAATTTATTATTGTTCTTGGCATGCTTGAGGGACATTTGTTTGTATGGTTGTAGTCTTAAAAACACCCAATCTCCTACTTCAAAACTTCTTTCACTACGATGTTGATCTTCTTGTCTTTTCATGCGATTCTGTGCCATGGTTAGGTTTTCCTTTAATATTTGGAGAACTTGTTGTTGATTCTCGATGTGATCTTCCACTGCTTGAACCTTAGATTTTTATTTTAGAGAAGAAGTGATGGAAGGAGGGTGGTATCCATAGAGTGCCATAAATGGTGTCATTTTTTTTGTAGTATGAAAGGAAGTGTTATACCACCATTCTGCCAAGGGTAACCATTTGAACCATTGTGTTTGTTTATCAGAGACAAAGCAATGAAGGTAACCTTCCAAACATTTGTTCACTATCTCGGTTTTTCCATCAGAATGAGGATGATAGGATGAGCTATGAGCCAATTGAGTACCCAAACAAGAAAATAATTTTGTCCAAAAATGTCCAGTGAAGATGGGATCTCTGTCACTTACAATAATCTTTGGGTTGCCATGTATCTTTTGAGCTGTCTCCATGAAAGTGGTGGAAACTGTACTGTCTTTGAAGGGATGAGAGAGTGCACAAAAGTGTGCGTACTTGGTCAGTATATCAACAATTACCATGATGACACTCTTTCCTTTAGACTTTAGTAACCCTGTGATGAAATCCATGGAAATATTCTCCCAGCTCTGACTTGGGATGGCTAATGGTTGTAAAAAACCAAGGGTCTTAATTATTTCCACCTTATTTTGTTGGAAAACCAAAAATTCTGCCACAAACCTTTGAACATCAGTTTTGAGGCCATCCCAAAAAAATTCCTTCTTGACCCTATGGTAGGTTTTCAAAAATCTTGAGTGCCCTCCTACTGGAGAGGTGTGCAATTCCAATAGTACATTTTGTTTGAGTTAGGAGTTATTACATAAATATAAGCGATCTTTGTACTATAGTGAATCATTTTTTCTTGTAAATGTATCTGATGCACTGAAATCCTGTTGCAACCTTTGAATGAGAGTCCACACTTTTTCATCATTCTTCCATTCATCCCTTTCTTCTATTATCCAATTAGGTTGGATGATCGAGATAGCACAGAGAAAGGCCTCAACATTTTCATCCTTTCTTGAGAGTGCATCTGCCACAACATTTTGCTTCCCTTTTTTATGGATGATTTCAAAATCATAACCCAATATCTTGGTTACCCATTTTTGTTGTTCTTCTGAAGATAGTCTTTGTTCCAAGAAGTATTTAAGACTATCATGATCTGTTTTGACCTTGAAGTGCCTACCTATTAGGTAAGG
>ML779765.1:1175093-1190961 GCA_009831015.1 Picea engelmannii | reverse complement strand
CAATTAGGACTATTACCTTTTTCTTTTTGATATATCCTTCGATCTTGAGGGTTTGAGGAGTGCTAATTCCAGCCAATGCATTACACGATATCGTGGGAGTCAACTCTTCAGATGAAATTGCTTCTACGTTTTCATCTTGAGATGGTTCTTGTTATTGTTCTTGTTCTTCTTGCTCTTCACAATCTATGTAGAATAATTTCTTCTCACCACACTTATGTCCCTTACTGTACTTGCTGTCACAATTAAACCATAAACCTTTTCCTTTTCTTTCCTCCAATTTTTGAGGTGTCAACCTTGTAGGTTGTGTTGTTTTAGAAGAATGAGCATTATTCTCTCTATAGCTGTTAGGATTGGTCCTTCTAGTATCCATAGCCATATTTTTACTTTCAACATTTCTTTCCACCCTAAATGCATTCTCCAATGATTTGAGTTCCCAAAGGAGAAACTCATGTTGAATGTTATCCATTAAAGTTCCTATGAATACATAAATCAAGTGCTCATATGGAATACCTATTACCTTTATATTCAATCTTTGGAAGTTCTCAATGTGCTATGTAACTGAACCCTTTTGCTTGAGATTTATCAATTGGCTAAAGAAGGTATTGCTCCTTGTATCCTCATAGTGTGCTATCATTTCTTCCATGAAAATTGCTCAAGTAACGAGTGATTTGTGAGAACAAATCTATCGATACCATACAAATTGATTGGGTTCTAAATATAAAGAAGCAATGCGTACCTTTTGTGTAAGTGGCACATTATGTAGATCAAAGAATTGCTCCATATGAAGTATCCATGTGATTGGGTCCTTGCCATGAAACTTCCTCATATCAATGTTAGGAACGTGGTTGGTATTCAACCCAAAGTTGGAGTTTCTCCATTCTTGATTCACCTTCCTTGTGTCCTCATCATTAATTTCATGGGATACATTTTCACTTTCAGGTGTCCTCTCTATTAGGAAATTTTTCAATCCTTCCATGATCTCCCCTTTTAAACCCTCCATCATCTCTTGTAGTTCATCTTTTGTTACTGTAGTCTTTTGTAAATAGTTTATGTCCCTATGCATTTCTTCACCTTAATCACGAGTCCATGTAGGATTGTCTGGAGGCTTATTTGGTGTAGAAGTTCCCTTGTTGGGTGGCATGTTGGCCAAGTATCACTTTTGAACCTTGATTTTGAGGTGGTTCTACTAGACAATATTTATTCTGCTGTATCTCCAAAGTTTCGGCCCTTCTGGGTATGGAACTTTATTTTTTTTAGTTCTATGATATTTCTTCTCTGTAATTCCTCTAGTCTAATCAAAATTGGATGTTCCAAGTGGAATTTATGGCAACTTCCCCACAACTTGTTGATTTTTTCCCTTTCTAGGAGATCTCACTTGTATAGCGTGCCCCGCACAAAATAATTGATATACAATTCTGACACTCATACCAAAAATAATATAGACTGTCTACTATCCAATGCAACTAGTTTCACTCAATTTGGATACTCTAGGAAGAAGTTATGATTTGTTTACCTGGAATACCTTCTTGAGACTAGTCAGATACCCTATCTTCCACAAAGTGTATCTACAAATGTAAGATGAAAAAGAAGATGAAATTTTTACGATCGATACCTTACTAATTTCTATGAATATCCTCTGGATTTTAGGGTCTGAAATGTTACATAAAATGTTTTATAGAGAAAATTCCGCAATGACTCAGTTCAGGATCATTCCAGAACCCTATCTTGCATAGGATATATCTCCAAAAGTATAAGGCCTCAGGAGATGAAATTGTAAACCAACATACCTTGATCCATCTACTAAATATCCTCCAAGACGTTCCTTCTGAAACGGTGTAGAAAAATAGTTATAGCAAAAATTCCAAGGTGTTTGAGATGTAGCAGCAAAACCCCAAGACCTTGAGCTCTGATACCATATGTTAAGAACCAAATATCAATATAGCATAGAAAAACCTCAAAATAAGTACTCAATGCCTTAAAAAAGAGAGAAATTCAGATAATAAGCTTCTTCGAGGGGGAAACCTCCTTATTCCCACATAAATGTACAATTACAAGATGATTCCAATTGAAAATGTCTCCTTGGTATATATAGGAGACTAGGAGGTATAATTACAACTAAGTAACTAAAGCCAAAATAAATAAAATAATATTACTAATGTAATATGCCCCAATTAAGGGGTAATGAGCCATTATTTAGGGCTTAACACAGGAAGACAGGTGTCAACCTGGGCGCATGTTGTTATAGCTGGGAAAGATAGCTATGTTGGGTTCACTTCCCATTCTGTCATCCTCCACCTGAGTTCACTGGGATCGAGGGAAGTCTGAACTATTTTTTTCTCCACGTCTTAATTTTCATACCCACGCATAGTGAAGGAAACCCTCACGGGAAGGTGGTTTGTTCTGGCGATTCTTCCATGTGGGAGTCGGAACTTGAAACCTCTGTGATCAACTTCTGCATTGTTTCCTGGTCACGCATCCTAAACTTAGTGGGGAAACCCATGGTATGATCCATCGTCTATCCTATTTTCTCTATGATTGACCTTTGCATTGATTCCTTGTCATGCACCCTGAAACCAGTGGCAAACCTGTGGGCTGAGCCACGTCTTCTGTGAAGCCTGAAATTTCTGTAAATGTCTATGTCATGTATATTATAACTGTGGGATGTTGTGGCCATGTATTTCCTTGGTTGAGTGTGGCTTGTTGCCATTGTCTGTTCCTTGTTGAGCCTTGCAGTTTTCCTCCTTGTGCTAAAATAGAGTTGAAGAAGAAGGTTTTCAGGCCTGTGTACAACACTCTCTCCAGGTGAGAGAGGTGGTTGTGGTTGAAGAAGTAGGTTGTCAGGCCTGTGAGTGACTCTCTCCAGGTGAGAGAGTGCACAGAGGAAATGAGAACTCCTGGAAGGGGTCCTGTAGCTTCCACAGAGCTTAGATAATTTTGGTTCGACTTGTTGTTGAAGCCCAAGGCAAGGGAGGTTTAGCAGATGAAGGAATGTCCAGTGTGATAGTGAAGGTGTATACTCTTGGGGTGGGACATGCATGTGGGGAATTAGAGTCTATGAGCAATGGGCATAAGTGGCTCCTGGGAGAGAATCCATCCTCATAAACTTTGTGTCTTCCGGTTGACCTTGCCTAGCCTAGGATTCCCTTGCCTGATGGAGCTCAGTCCTAGCTCGGGGGTGACCTACTGCTGAGAGTGATGAGCAACCTAGTCTATGGCTGGGAGGTTCATGGAAGGTCTTCACATAGTTGGTACTGTTATTCCAGTTGAAAGATAAGTATAATTTATCTACTTAATTTTATGTTATGCATAATGCTGGAATGCTATCATGTGTTCTATTTCATGTATGAATTGTAGTTAATCCTATTTAAATCTGAATGGTAATAATAACTCTATGTTAAAATGCGTTAATTTGATTTAATGCATATTATATTTGTATGTGAATATTCCGCAGTAGTGGCATTTCCCGGTCTTTGTGGAAGGACGAGGATTCTACAA
Source organism: Picea engelmannii (assembly GCA_009831015.1). Lineage (NCBI taxonomy): Eukaryota > Viridiplantae > Streptophyta > Pinopsida > Pinales > Pinaceae > Picea > Picea engelmannii. The sequence continues at coordinate 1,187,466 of ML779765.1, read as the reverse complement.
TTTGGTATCGCAGCTAAGTCAGAGCTGCGTATTGGCATTACCCAAGCCTGTTTATGCTAGGGATGTTACAACCACCACACATAATCGAATATGTAATCATGAAAATCTGTAGCAAACAATGTCAGAACCTGCAACAAAATTTGTCAGACCCTGCAACACAAAGTTATACCATCACATCAAGCCGCAACCCATTGTTCATAGCCTTTTTCCCAAGGCTTTACAACATATACATGGCCTGCTGCACAGAAAAATCACGTATGTACGTGAACTATTCAAGGTCAACCTGCGTATGTACACGACTATTACCATTGTCACTCACGTATGCTTCAGTAGATGACATACTTGAGCTTCCCTTAAGGCTTCCGTTATGCTATGGTTGTTCAGTCTTCTTTACCCACTTTGGAAGGTGTCCCTGCTTTTCAAAACTTGAGCTCTGAGCTTCCATATTTTCAAATATGTCTCCCTTCCTTACTTCATTCCTTCTCTTAGTCATGCTATATGAAGTCCTCATCATGGAATTTCTTCTTGTGTTCCAACAATCCTGAGATTTGTGGCCAAATCCACTACAGCTGTAGCATCTCATGTTGTGAAAGTGAACATCAATATGTCCTACTTGATCACATATTCAACACCTTATGGTGTTATGAAATATTCCATTATCTCTCCTTGCATAATATCTGCATTCCAAAGCTTTGTGACCATATTCATTACATGAATAACATTGACCATGAAAATCACTTTCATACCTTTTCTTTGGTGTCCATCTTCTTTGAGGTGTAAAGGTGGCTTCTTGATGTCTTCCTTGATTTGTTATTTTGAAACTTTCCTTGCCTTGTGTAGATGGTTGACTTGCAACATCATATTCATCCTTTGAGACTGAGGGACTTACCTCATGCTTCTTTGAGTTGCTTGCTTCAACATGTGTAGCTTCTCTCTTGTATCCAAGACCCGATTTATCATTCGGTGATCTTTGACTTTCCAAGATCTCATTCAAGATTTGTGAGCTATTCAAGAATTTGTTTGACTTCTCTACTTTCTTTCTAAGATAAACAACTTCATCTTCTAACTTATGACATGACTCTTCCTTTTCATTTACTTGATTCTTCAATAGTTCCTCTACCCTTTTGGCTTCTTCAATTTGGGTCTTGAGATGGGAAATAATTTCAAAACTTTTGCTAATCTCATCATCTACCTTATTATCTTCTTTTTCATTCTTTAGTCTTGTGATCTCTTCTCTCTTCTTCCTTTTCATCTAATTGAGTCTTCTTACTCTCTTTTTGTTCCTTGAGCATTTCCTTTAACTTCAAGATGTGCTTTTGACTCTTCTTAAGAAAACTGTTAGTGTTATCCGAAAGATAGCTATAGTCGATATAATAGTGGTCATTGTTATATTCATATAGACATATTTAAACTTTCTCTTTAAGTTCTGATAGTTTTTCTTCTACTTCTTCCATGGGATAATAATCAATTGATTCTATACAAACTGTTTCTAGATTTTCTTCTTCAGTTGTAGAGAAAAAATCAACATCATCATATTTTGAATTATTGCAATCAAGGGTTTGTGGAGATTCTTTACCTTCATTTGAAATGTCTTCGAGATCTTCCTTTTTTCCAACATCATCACATGATTCTTTGCCTTCATTTGTCTTGATGGAGTTGTCTTCAATATCTTCCTTCTTTCTTTGGTATGTCTCCTCTAGCTTTAGCCATATATCCTTGGCGGAAGTGCATTGTCCCATGCTCTCTTTGATAGGGATTGAGAGTACACTAAGAATGGTATTGAGAGCCAATGCATCATTCATATTTCCTTCCCTTTGAGCTACAAAATTTGACTTGTTCTTCAAGGAAATTGATCCACCAATGGTTTCCTTCCGAATACTCATTCCCATTTCCTTCAAATGTACTCTCATCTCTATTTTCCATGTAGAATAATTTTCCTCATCGAGGATTGGAACTTCATCATCCATTTGTGTGTCTATGGATCTCCTTCAAGCTTGTTAAGTCTTATAGTGAAGGCCTTATCGGATNNNNACACACCGACTACACTGGGAGGGGGGGGGGGTGAATAGTGTAGGGATCTTTTCCCCAAAGCTTCCCCTTCACAAAACTCATTAGTTAGAAATCACCATTAACTCATTACATATTGTTGTCATTTATAACCAGTTAAATGTGAACCTATATTAGAAACATATATCAACAATATATCATCATCAAATTATCACAACAAGGAACACAAGGAACAAAAGATGTATGTAAAATTTTCTTCTTATTACGGACTACAATCCTTGGGTTTATTAGCAACAACTGAATAAATTACAACTCTACAAGAAAACCATCTCTATAATGCAAGACTCATCTTACACCCTCATCACCAAATGATATGTGACAACAATCCTCAACAGATATCAATCTGTCAATAGGTACGCAACCTATCAGTAGTTCAACATGCATATGTATGTGCCCTACCAGTAGTACAACTTGAATATGTACGTGACTTGTTTGTACTACAACCTACGTATCACATCTGAGAAACTAGAGTTTTCTTTTCAATATCAACTCAGATCCTCTGCAACCTTCAATCACATTCTCTTATGTCTTTCACTATTCTGTCTTTCACTATCAAGCCTAGCCCATAACCAGTCACAACACATCCAAGCTCTCCAACAAATAACTCATGCTTCTCAACTATACAATATGAATGCTACTCATCATGTATAAGCAAACAATATACTATAGAAATCATCATGTATAAGAAACCATACAATATCTTTCTCACTCCATCAACCAACACAAACCACATCACAACAACCATACCAATATTGCCTTAAGAATTCACTACACAACAAGAAAGAGTATCCATCAAGACAATAATGTAACCATACCAAAATTTCTATGTCATATATGAGCTCATAGAATGAAGATCTGGAACCTGCTTCAGTCTTCAAGAGCCTGTCATCATCTCAACCACAAGTATTCATGACTTCATCCATTGTACATGCCCTGTCCTCATACAACCCACGTATGTATGCGCCCTGGCTCACTGCAGCCTGCGTATACCTTAGAAACTAGGGTTTCTGAACTTCCAAAACTTTTTCCTTCATGATCTCAGACTTACTGAAACTTTGATGCGTCCATGAGATCCTCCAGATCTCCTCTCTCACATAATATATCTTCAATACATGCTCAAGAGATACACACAAGAGATATATTTTTCACAAGAGACCCTTGCCTCTTATTTATAATCTCCAAGTAGGTTCCTTAGAAGCATCTTCTAGGTCACTTAACCCATTTCTAGGTCGCTTAACCCATTTCTAGGTCACTTAACCTATTTCTAGGTCACCCACTTTCCATGATTAGAGAGTTCTCCATTTAAATATTCCTCCTTGACTTTGTCACTTTTATTTACCATTTAAATAATAATTTCTTCTTTGCAAGCTCGTTGACTTCTTTGACCTTTTGGGGCTTCAAGCCTACATATGAGGGTCCTCCAACTTCGTAAGGCCATAACTCTCAAACCATGAGGAGTTATGTGATATTCCACATACCACCGGAAATGGCATGACAAGCACCATCCATATAGGATATTTCCACTGAAAAATTCACTGATCTTCAACTCATTATTCCACATATAAAAAAAGGTTCTCCAAACATACTTCTAGGATAACTCAACCATAAAGTGTCTTCCCATGAGAGCTTTCACTGTAAGGGGACCACTTTGGAGTTCATCCACTTGTGCACCTTATCAACCATGATACGACAATAATGATTCATCTTTACATCAATCCAACAATGCATCATATACCAATGAAACCAGATCGATCCATATTCATCTATGCATCATGTATCAATGTCATCATATGACTATGATTCCACTTGACATCAGTCCATTCACATCAATGAAAATACATATTACATTAATATTCTATGACAATACATTGTTCATTTGACATCAATCAACATCAATCATTTGACATCAAACCTTTGACCTTTGACATCATTCAATTATCCTTTGGCATCAATCAATCAATTCCTTGACATCAATCAATCACTTGACATCAATCCTTTGGCATCAATCAATTACTTAACATCAATTAATTAAACCTTTGACATCAATGACAACATGATCCAACAACAACAACAACACTTGTTGTTACAATGCAACTCACTTAGGAATTCACTCTTTAGGCATGACAACCTAGCTCTTCACTATTCATATCCAATATGCTCCAAAAATGCTCTAGCATGTTATATAATTCTCTCTCCATGGATGTTCCAACTCCAAGATCTCTTTCTTTCTCTCCACTTGTTGTTCATGCAAAAACATTTAATCCCTAAAATTGTTGTAGAATTCTATAAAAAATTCTCTCTTTTGGCTTGCATGCTTGGCTCAAACACTTCCCCAAGATGGTTGTACTCAGCCTCCATGTGCCCAATAAATTTGGGATGTTAACTCTCGCACCCATCCTCTTACATGTATTCAATGATTGTCTTTGGGAACATTCGATCATAAATTAGAAGGTTCATATACCATTAGGAAATTTAGGAAAATGGGTTGAATTAATATACATGGGTAATTACCCCTATGGACCCCTATTACACTTTCTCTTAGACTCTACTCTCTCTTGTGGATTAATTCATCCCCCATCTCTATCCGTGTTCCCTTATCATCTAACATCCCATTTTATTATTAAAACATAGAAATACAATTCACATATTACATCACTTTGGTCATATCCACACATTATATCTACATTAAGAATAAATCAAATTGGGTATTATAGTGGGAATGTTACATTACCATCAATTGAATCAACCTTGTTGAACCATACCTTTCATGAAAGTTTTGAGTTATGAATTCTGGTGTAAGGAGTTTGTTCTGGATTGGATTGTAGAAGCAGACTATGTATCATGGACTGCATACCAAAAAATGTAGATCTATTATATGATTCCAGTAGCAATCCATGGTGTACCCATGGTGTCATACTTCTCTTGTGCTAGAATGGAGACCCCCTGTTCTTCATCAATTATAAAAAATGATATAGTAGATGTAAGAATTAGAACAATGTATGCAAATAACTATGGCCATGAAACTACTAATGGATGAGGAGCGAGAACAGGAACAAGAGCCAAAACAGGAACAAAATCAAGAACACTGCTAAAAACTTGAATATTGAATGTTGCATGCTTTCTCTGGTTTGAATTGCTATAATATATTCATCCTTACCCACTTCTGTACATTCCTCTCCATGTGAATAAATTTCTTAAAGTTGAAAATTGAATGGAATCACTGAATTACCGACCATTAATGGATATCATTAACCAACGTGAGATTGCTCAAAAATAATGTCAATGAGCATCAAGGTACTCCAATGCATCCTCTCAAGTATGAATGGATGTGTTGGAGTCGACTAACTTCCAAGATCCATCATTTAGGGGGAATTTATGCATCCCCATTTCTTCCAGTGAGATAATTTTTCATTAAGGCATACAAATCCCAAGACATTGTCATAATCTCTGATCTCGGAGCCCAGACAAGGAGTTGAAGTCAATGGGCTGAGATTGTTGGAAGTAGGGCCTTAATCAATCCCCCATAATCCAACATGAGAACCATAAAATGATTGAATAATTTGAAAATATGAACCATCACAAGATAAAATTTTATTTGGTAACCTCACCAGCCCAAAACTTGGTTTTCAAGTGAGGTTTTGACCCAACTATGCCAGAATTTCTAGTTTTCACAATTAAGCATTATTTTTCTCTCTACTTTTTATTGTTATTTTTATTTCCTATTTATTTTTATTGAAAATGGAAGAACTAATAAGAGGAAGGTTTTTGGGAGACCCCCTCACCTACCATCTACAATTCATCTTAGTCTATGATATCCTTGAAACATTCCCCCTTAGATTTGGGATTTTGATACAACTTGAGTGTGTGCTCATTAACCAAGAATCAAACCTTCTCATCATCTATCATTTGAATCTTAACAGATCCATTATCAAAGATAGCTTCAATCTTGTAGGGTCCAAGCTAACGAGTGTTAAACTTACCCTTTAAGTCATTGAATATGGAATCAAACAAAAGTGCCTAGTCACCAACTTTTTTTTTTTTTCTTAATGAATTTGTCATGCCACTTTTCCCTTTGTTGCTATATGAGTTTAGTATGTTGTAAATCTTCCTCACGCATTTCATCCAACTCATTGAGTTGAACAATTCTTTGGTTATGTGCCTTAATCAAGTCCATCCCTAATTCTACTTCCATTCATAATGTTTTGATTTGAAATTCTATGGGAAGAAGAACATGTTTCCCATACACTAACTCGTATGAGGAAAAACCATTAGTACTCCATGTCGCCATGTAATCCCATAAGGCTTATGGAAGTCTATCTTCCAAATCCTTCTTGTGCAGTTGGACTGTCTTTGTCAAAAATCCTTCCAAAATATTATTTTTCAACTCCACCTACCCATTGGCTTGTGGATGATATGGGGAAGATTTCCTATGCTTAATGAGATAATTTTGAGTAATTTCATGTACCAAATTAGGTTTAAACTAAGTCCCCTGGTCAATAAAATTTTATTTGGGTACCCTGAAGCGAGTAATAATATATTCAAACAAGAAATCCACTACTGATCTTTCTATTTCCTTGAATAAATCCTTTGCTTCCACCCATTTCATAACATAATCAGTGCATACGAAAATGTACTTCCTATCCTTGGATGGGGCATTGATTAGTCCTAAAAATTCTAAGGCCCATTTTTCAAAGGGTCCTATAAGGACTTGCAACTATAGTGGCATCTCGTCTTCTTGAAATGGATGGTCCATCCTTTGGAAAATGTCACATCCCCAAACATACTTCTTGAAATATTGAAAGAGAGTAGGCCAAAAGTATCTTGAATGGAGGATCTTGTAGGCTATCCTTCGATCTACAAAGTGCCCCTCGAAAGGTTCATTGTGACATTCTTTGAGGATGTCGAACATCTCATCCTCTCTCACACATCTACAAAGAATCATGTTAGGACTAGTGTAAAAGAGGCCCCCTTTAATCCAAGAGTATGGATCACTCATTTTAACAATCCTTCTCCTTTCCTTGGGCAAGAAGTGAGGTGGAAATTTTCCTGTAGTAATATAAATGACTATGTTTGTGAACCATGGTGAATTAGATTATATAAAAAATAGATTTGCATCCATAAAAAAATCATCAATAGGAATATTCATACCATTATTATTAGTTTTAGAGAGTAAGTTTGCTACCTAATTTTCCTTACTTGGCTGGTCCACAACGGTGATGTCAAATTCCCACAGTAGCAACAACCATCTGGTGATTCTTCCATTTGTAATAGGTTTTTTCATCAAGCACCTAATGGAAGAGTGGTCAGTATGAATAAAGACTTCATACCCTATGATGTAATGCCTAAATTTATTAATTGCATAAACCATTGCAAGGAACTCTTTTTCAGTCACGGTGTAATTAAATTCGGTGGGAGTTAAATTGTTACTTATGAAATAAATATCATAAGTTAATAGATTTTACTTTTGATCCAATACAACTCCTATGGATGAATTTGATGCATCGGTCGAGATATGGAATGGAAGGTTCCAATTTGGCCCTATCAACACTAGGTTTGAGGAGATATTTTCCTTCAGTATATCAAAGGCACGCTGAAATTCATTGTCCCAATATAACTCAACATCTTTTGTGAGAAATTTGAATAGGGGAAGGGCTATCTTCATAAAATTTTCTACAAACTGTTGATAATAACCTACATGACCTAGGAAGCTTCAGACTCCCTTTTGATTAGTTAGAGGTAGCATGCTGAAAAATAATTCTATTTTAGCTGGATCTACCTTTATTCCTACAACTGACACATGGTGACCTAATACGATTCCTCCAGTCATGATCATAAAACATTTATCATTTCTTAATGCAACTGTTATTGGATAAATCTCACCATTATGGTAAGTACATCTCCATAGGACCTTCCTATTGATCCTAGATAGACAGTGGGGCTAGACTTCTATGCGTTTCCTAGACTCAAGCAAATTGATTCATGATTAACCTAAGGAGTGGTACAGATAGCATACCTTTCAATATAGGTTTTCCTTTGTATATCATGGATGATGCAGATCTGAAGTTCCAAATCCAGCCTCTACAACCTACTTCCTTCACACAAAAGACAAAAAATTTCTTTCTACCTCTCTACTTGGAATTAGAATCCTAGATCTAACTTGAATCTAACCTTATCTATAATGAAATAAACTAGATCTATATTATGCAATTCAATTACATAATAAATATAGGGGAGAACCAATGATCTACTGAGTAATATGAAGAAATTACATCAAATCCATACCTTAGTGATTATGCATCCTCCTTGTCTCCTTGCTCCATCCTTCTCCTCAAATTATTAATCAAACTAGGCAATCTGATTCTGGTTGTTATGAATAGAAAAAACACCTCTGCAATTGGACAACCTAACTCTGCAAATTATGATTCCTCCTCTTACTCAATACTTTTCTTCTTTATAAATATCCTTGGAAGAGTCTTGAGAGAGCTTCTATATATTTTAGAACCCAATAGAAATTTGAATAATGTGAGTTCCTAGTCTCATGCCATAAAGATACAACCCACCCATTTCTTAGATCTTTGTAACTCATCGAATCTATAAGGTTACACAGATCGTCGCTTTTTTCATGATAGATGAGACATGAAAATCATCGCATTTGTTTTCTTATAGGTCCCACGAAGACCCTAAAAAAAGTTCCAAATCTCAAGAAAGAAATGTTCTTTGGATTTCTTCTTCTATTGGATTCCCTTCTGGTATGCAAGGTGGAAATTAAGGCTATAACAACAAGATTTGTCTCTCTACATATTTTCAGAAAATTTTCAAGGTTAGTCAAAGCTTCATCAAAACTATCACCTACCAAAGTAAATTCCTCCATATATATTTCCATACAATCATGTAAAAAATAAGAAAAAATAACGAGTATCGCTTGTTGAAATGTGGACGGTACATTGCATAAACCAAAGGGAAACACCTTGTAGGTATAAGTTCCCCATGGACATGTAAAAGTTGTCTTGTCCTAGTCTTTTGGAGAAATGCAGATCTGGTTATATCCATTGAACCCATCCAAGAAAGAAAAGTATTTCTTTTCGGTCAATGTGTTCAGAACTCGATCAATAAAAGGTAGAGGAAAATGATATTTTAGGGTGGCCTTGTTAAATTTCCTATAGTCTATGCATACGTACCATTTTCCATTCTTTTTAGGAAAAATCATTGATGGTGACACCCACTGACTATTTGAGATGGGATAAATGAAACCGACGTTCAAAATTTTATGCAGTTTGGTTTTCACTATCTCCCTCAAGGATGGATTCATTCTTCTCTGTGGTTGTCTGTAAGGAGTGGCATCTTTCTGAATATAGATGTGATTGATGCATGTGTCTAGGTGAATTCCTTCCATGTTGGTATATTCCCATGTAAAGGTATCTAAAATTTTTCTTAACACCTGGATTACTTTCCCTTCCTATGTACTGTTTAAGGGCAAAGTTTATGTTTAATGTGTTCTCAATAAATATTTCAATAGTCTTATAATGAGATTCATAAATTGAGTGTACATGAAATATTGATGAAAACGAAGAGGATATTGCCTCTTCGGTGAAATTCTCTTGAAAATTTTGTTCATGAAGACAATCAATAGAAGTTTGAATGTGAGATGATGATTTCCCCCCAAAATACTGTGGGAAATATGGATTAGTGATGCAATTATTAATCATATTCTCATTAGTATTTTTCCTAAGGCTCATGGCTTGTGAAATAGTAAGAATAGGTTGAACAAATTCACCATTGTTTTCTTCATCAATCCATAGTGTGCATTCAAGTTCAACTACTGGTTTGGAAAGGGGGTATAGGGTAATTTATTTGGTCTTAGTTCCATGTGTAATTGTGATTTTGTCAGACCTACAACCAATGAAACCATCAGTTGTGGCCATCCACGATCTCCTGAGGATCAAAGGTGGCCAACCAGATTAGTTTTGGGTTGTATGACATAGAATTTTGTTGGTTACTCCCATGAGTCCAACGATACAATCACATCTTCTAAAATACCCTATGGATTAAGTTTAGATCGATCAAGTAGTTTAAACATGGTGGGTGTAGGGAGGATATTATGAAGTCTTAATTGATTTAATGTTTCTAATGTCATTACATTTATGGTCATACCTAAGTCGATTAGGGTGTTTGTAATGGGAGTCATATTGATAAATACTGTGACTACAAGATTCCATGGGTCCACATATTTTTTTGCAGTGATTTCAGTGGGCATGAGGCTTGAAAATTTCCGTATGACTAGGATGGTTGGGGGGTCTTTTTCATCTACCTGGATTCTTAATGCATATGTATCTAACTGTTTTAGTGTATATGGGGATGTCCTTTATTTCTTATAGAAAATGTATCTTAATATAAATATTCTTCATCTCTGATGTCAAATCAATCTCAGATGGTATAATTGATTTTTCTAGTGCTAGCCTATTTGGAAAAGGAGGTTGATCAAACTATAATAATTGTTCATTTTGAGAACTGGTTTTAAGTGGAAGTTTGAACTTGAGACTGATTCTAATATTAGGATGGCAATGGTGATGGGGTTTGAAAAAATTTAGGTTGGGTAGGAGTCTCTTCTCCTTCTTTTTATTGGATAATCACTAAGGGTTTTGAGTTAAGAACTTTAAAAAAAATTAGGTGAATTTACTGAAATGATACAGGTGTGATAACATACATGGGAAAGGTTTATAGGTTAGTTCTATACATGGCCTAAATTGGATTATTATTATTAGGATTTAAGATAGGTTGGGAAGGGATTTGGGTTGGACATGGAAGGTTTTGAGGACATGTTAATGAAAGTTGTTGTGGATGATTAATTTGTTGTTGAAGAGCATGTGAGGGGTAAGTATATGGTGGTGGTGTAGAATATGGAAAAGTAGTCAATCCATCATAAGATGGGCCACTCTAGTCTTGCTTGCAATTCTGGTGTGGATTGGGCTAAGGTGACCAATGTTTCCATGGCATAGGAACATTCCACATCTAATTATGAGAATAAGGAAATTGAGATGCAAAATTTTGAGCCATACCTGAGGGTCTTTTCCATGGTTTTTGTGGTGCCATCACATACAATGAAGTTAAGGATCCTTTATATCCACAATATATTTCCTTGATTCCTGGCAAAGAAGGATAGTCTTTGGTGGCATGGGATTCCTTGCAAATTACACAAATTTCAATGTTGTCCAGTGGGAATTCATTCCAAGGGTGTGTTACCCCCATAAGATAGGGGTAACTAAGGAGATGATGTCTCGAGGCCCATAGGTTGAAAACATGGACTGTCGAGAGCTAGATGAGAAGACAAAGCCCCTCTTCCCACCACACATCACTATTGATCAACAACTATAGTGTCCACCACACCAGCATGGCCTAGAAAGGACATAAGGTATTTCTTCATGAGGTAAGAAGTCTAGTCTCGTGGTAAGTTTCATTTTAATAAATAAAGAATTTGAGCATATTGCAAAGAGTCCTTTCTTGATTATGAAAAAATTTTCTCGGAAATTATACCTTTTTCCTCTTTTCACCTTGGTCGTTGACATGGTTTCCTAGTAAGTGGGTCACCCTCGAGAAAAGGGTTGCTACTAGGGGGGTGTTGACGGGTCCTAATGGCATGTCGAGAAAGTAAGGGAGAACGCCCGATGGAAATTCCCAATTAGACTCAATCTCATTTTGGATGGCATTTCCGACGAGTATTTGGGCCTCATTATCACTCTAAATTTCATATATAAATATGAATATAAGAAACAAAGTTTCTTAGATGAATTAAAATCTATAACTAAACTAACTAACTAAAGTACTTCTAGGTATAAATGCAGAACTATCCTAATCCTATCCTAATCAGGAGAAAACTAGCTAGGATTGAATACAATGAAAGATAATATCATTTAGATTAGAAAGAGTTCATATATTTAGAAGATAAATGAGATAATGACATTATCACATACACATATACAATTAGTTGCAACATGTTTCTATAATATTGTAGTTGTATTAAAAAAGGAAACATGTGACCATATGAGAATACAAAAAAGTTTACAGAAGTATAGCATACAACAAAAATGTAATTATCTTTGTTGTTTTTATCTCGATAGCCTTGGTCTTGTGGCTGTAATAATATTCACCTACAAATACAACAACACATTGTTAAGAACCAAATATCAATATAGCATAGAAAATCTTCAGAAAAAGTACTCAACGCCTTGAAAAAGAGAGAATTTCAGATAATAAGCCTCTTCGAGGGGGCAACCTCCTTTTACCCCACTTAAATGTTCAAGTACAAGAT
>ML779765.1:1128229-1149567 GCA_009831015.1 Picea engelmannii | reverse complement strand
CATCTTGTACTTGAACATTTAAGTGGGGTAAAAGGAGGTTGCCCCCTCGAAGAGGCTTATTATCTGAAATTATCTCTTTTTTCAAGGCGTTGAGTACTTTTCCTGAGGTTTTTCTATGCTATATTGATGTTTGGTTCTTAACACCTGAGATATCTGAAGGGCACATCTGAGTATGGATTATGGTACAGACAGACGGATGAGGTGAAGTTGGATGGCTTCATGGATTTAGATTGGGCAAGCAACCCAATGGACAAAAAAAGCACATCAGGGGGGATCTTTAGTATCAGATCTACAGTTGTTTCTTGGTACAGAAGGAAACAAAGATCTATGGCACTCATTTCAATGGAAGCAAAATACATGGCAGTGAGTCAAGCTGCATGTGAGGCTATCTGGATGAGGAAGATCTTGGTTGGTTTGTTTGGTTCTCATTTAGATCTGATAATGATTTATTGTGATAATTAGAGTTTCATTAAACTCTCAATTAATCATGTGTTTCATGATAGATCTAACAATATAGATATCTGGTATCATCATCTCAGAGATTGTGTGCAGTGGAAGATCATGTTGCTTCAATACATTCCTACAGAAGATCAAGATGTAGACATTTTGACGAAGGCACTCACTAGGAGAAAATTCGAATATCATAGAGATAGGATTGGGGTGAAGGATAATCCATTTCTTGTTGAGAGGGAGTGTTGAAAAGTCAAAAAGAAGCATGTGTCTAATTTACTTTTCCCTTAAATAATTTGGACAATAAATATCAATCTATTATCTCATTTATAACTGAGTGATTTGGCATTGTAATAGAATTATAAGTGTAGTTATGTGAGTTAAGCTCAGTTGTACTAGTTGTAACTGAACTTACACTAGTGAGAGTTCAGTGAATTAATTAATAATTAATTCACAATCAGTGAACTCACATGCAACTGAAGATTCGCCACGGTTAACTACATGCATGTCAGATTCAGTGGAAACCTAGTTGAGATAATAGGTAAAAGGGACAGTTTGGCTATCAATTGTGATTTGAGTGAAGTGCACTCATGCAATCACACATGCAGTGGATATTATCATGAACATGTGCAAACTAAGTAATTCGAATTCATTGTGAGAATTCTAATTGCAGGGATTGTTTAGAGGAGGCAGGCTGTCTAGACACAGAAATTGGCACATGTATTTGCTAAATTTTTGTATGACAGAGTGAGATGATTGTATTGAATTGAGAGCTCTTGGATTAGAGTTTTGTATGATATTGTTTCATAATTCATGATATACATAATATATGATAGTGGGGTTTTTATCTTTGCGATTTCCCGGTAAAACTTCTGTGTTATGTGTTATTGATATTTCACTTTGTGATCATGGTTTAAATTTCTAAAAGAATATTAGTAGAAGTGATTCTATATTTAACAGTGGCATATAATTGTTAGATCAAGAGAATCACAAGAAATGCATTAAGTGTATTGAAATTTCTACATGGTATCAGAGCCATAGAGCCACGAAAGTGAGGTGCGAAAATAATAGTATTTTCGCAGGTCCTGTGTCTAGCAGGGTGCGAACCTTAGTACTGAAAACTACACACATTTCTAGGAGTAGAAATTATCGCACCTTACTCAAAGGAGAGGTGCAAAATTCATCAAGATTCTCGCAGGCTACTTAAAGGAGAGGTGCGAACTTCCCTCACTCCACAGTGCATTACAGTGCGAACTTCCTTGTGATTCTTGCAGGATGTACACTGGTAGGGTGTGAACTTCCTCAACAGGTTCATAGGCTAGACAATGGTAGGGTTAAAACTTCCCTCAATATGCTCCCAGGTGGGGTGCGAACCTCCCAGAGCAAGAGGAATTGCAACAATTGAGTTTTGTGGTTGGATAACATTCGAATTTGCAGGATTTTCTTAGTGCGATAGTTGATTCAAGATTGAAATGTCTTTCAATGGCTTGAGGTTGGAGTATGCACTCGAGGGAAGCTCAAACTACATTTCTTGGAAGGACAGGAGGGAAGAAGTACTTGAAGACAATGGCTTGAAGGAATACATTGACAAAGATGTTCCTAAGCCGGATGCGAAAGACACTGCAAATCTTGATGCATGGAAAAAGAAAGTGGCAAAGGCAAGGAGGATTCTGTTGGAGGGAGTACGAGACCACATTGTCTTAAGTATTCATGGGAAAACCACACCACATGCAATGTGGAAGGTTTTGACGGATCTGTTCCAAAACAGCATCGACCATAGGAAATTGGTGCTCAAAGATAAATTTAGGAAGATCAAGATGGAGAAGGGCGACACCATTCCAAAATATCTCACGAAGTTTGTCCAATGTCGAGATGAGCTTGGAAGTGTGGGAATAACAGTCGCTGCTGATGATTTGGTGAGCTTGGCTCTCCTAGGACTTCCCAAGAGTTGGCACAGTTATCAAGACTCTTTCAATGGAAGGGAAAAATTACCATATTGGGAATGACTATGGTTGGATATAGTGCAAGAGGAGTTCAGGCGGAACACTAGAGATGGATCTTCATCAAAGCGTGATGATGAAGAGGATTGTGCTTTGACTGCCAAGGCAAGGAAAGGGAAAGGGAAGAAATTCCATTTAAAATCTGAGTCTAAAGTCAAGAAGCTGGATTGGTCCAAAGTGAAGTGTTTTTACTGTCACAAACATTGGCATCTCACTACTAACTGTTCGTAGAAGAGGAAGAACAAGACGGTTTGCTGGAGCTAGAACTAGTGAGGCTCTTGTCTCGTAATTTGAACTTGACTTCTCTTTGATCGCATGCATGGATTCAAGTGCATCAGGATCGGTGTGGTATTTGGATAGTGGCGCTTCCTACCACATGACGGGAGATAAAGAGTCTTTCAGTGACTTGGAGGAGAAAGATATTAGAATGCATATAGATATGGGTGACGATGACTGATACCGTGCGATTGGTATTGGTACCATTACCTTTCAGAGGGAGTCAGGTAAACCATTTCAATTAAAAAATCTTATGCATCTTCCAGGTCTGAAGAAAAACCTGGTCTCAGTCACAATTTTGGAGGACAGAGGCTATGACATTGTTTTCAGTGATGGAAAATCTTTCCTGCGACATAAAGAAATGGGTCAAGTCGAGAAAATAGGGATTCGAGTTAAGAATCTCTACATGCTGGAGGTAGATGGATGCAGTGCCATGATGGGAAAGGAAGAAAAAGTGGTGAGCCGAGATGAGGGCAAATTATGGCACAAGCGATTGGGCCATTTTCATCATGGAGCCTTGAAGATCATGCAACAAATATCTACTGGACTTCCAAGGGGAACACTTGCTTAGTTAGATCAGTGCAAGGGGTGCACCCTGGGAAAGTATGTAAAGTCCACCTTTCATGAAAAGGAGAACCGTGCTTCGGTAATCCTGGAGAGAATTCACACATATGTGTGTGGACCATTCTCGGTTGCTTCAACAACAAAACATAGGCATTATGTTGTTTTTGTTGATGATTTTTCTCGTAAATGTCGGATATTCTTCATGTAGAAGAAGGATCAAACATTCTCAAAGTTCTGTGATTTTAAAGCATTGGTGGAGAAAGAGTTGGGGAAGTAAGTGAAGGCTCTAAGGAGCGATAATGGTGGAGAATACATCTCTAATGAATTCAAATACTTCTGCAGAAGAGAAGGAATTCGAAGAGAACTCATAGCGCCTCATAACCCACAGCAAAATGGGGTCGCGGAGAGGAAGAACAAAACGATTGTGGGGGAAGCATAAGCGATGTTGCATGATCAGGGCCTACCAATGCATTTGTGGGTAGAAGCATGCAATATTGCGGTTTATGTGCAGAACCATTTTCCTCATAGAGTACTTGGCATGATTTCACCTGAAGAAGCTTTCACCAGTAAGAAGCATGACGTTTCTCATTTTATTTTTTTTGGCTCATCTGTTTATGTGCATGTGACCAAGGATTCCAGGAAGAAGCTAGAACCGACTGCTGAATTTGTGATATTTTTGGGGTACACAGAAACATCCCATAATTATCATGTGTATTTTCCAAACAGTAAGATGACTGTTATGCGACGGGATATAAATTTCGATGAGGGGAAAGCCATGCGGTTGTCGCTTGAGGGGGAGCTAGACTTGCATGCAGAAGAGAAACTGTTGGTTCCCAAAGATGAGTCTCAATATGTGGGTCAACCACATGAGGAGGTTCATGGAGTGGAGGAAACCACTCAAGCAGAGCCATCCATCAGAAATGGCAGAAAGCACACCACGAAAGCTGACAGATTGAGACTAGATGCTGCACAGAATGTAGGACCCCCTACTTCACAGTGTAGACAGAGACAGTCTCCTGATCGATTTGCTGGATACATGGCTCTCATGAGAAAATGTATTGTGACTGAACCATATTCCTTTTAGGAAGAAGTGTAGGATCCCACTTGAGTTGATGCTATGGTAGAGGAGTATGACTCCATTTTCAAAAAACTGCATGGGAAATTGTCCCAAGACCGGTCGACAAATCAGTGGTAGGTTTGAGATGGATCTACAAGGTAAAGTAAGATGCTAATGGGAGTGTGGATAAATACAAGGCCAGGCTTGTGGCCTGAGGTTTCTCATAGATTGAGGGTATAGATTATGATGAGACCTTTGCACCTGTCGCAAGGTACTCTTCCATAAGATCCATCCTTGCACTCTCAGCGCAAATGGACTGGCACATTCATTAGATGGATGTAAAAACTACATTCCTAAATGGGATCATTGAGGAAGAAGTGTACATTGAACAACTAGAAGGTTTTGAGACCTTTGACAGAGAGTTGCATGTGTGCAGACTCAAGAGAGCACTGTATGGGCTGAAGCAAGCACCCCGTGCTTGGTACACTTGGATAGACAAGTATTTCACGAGATTGGGCTTCACCAAAAGTGAAGTGGATGAAAACCTATACCAAATTTTGGTGGAGGGTAAGGTTTTAATCATTGTTCTTTAAGTTGATGATTTAATATTGATTGGTGATGAGCAACTGATACACTCATGCAAGGATGACCTTGCAAAGGAGTTTGAGATGAAGGATTTGGGCCTTCTTCATTATTTCCTTGGATTGGAAATATGGCAACGAGATGCTGAACTTTTTGTGTCTCAAGGAAAGTATGCAAGGGAGATACTAGGTAAGTTTCACATGGAAGGATGCAAACCCATGGATACTCCTCTTCCAGGAAACTGGAGGAAAGAGGATGCTACTTCTAGAGAGGTAGTGGATGATACTGTCTATCGACAATTAGGGGGTTCGCTAATGTATCTAGTGAACACGAGAGCAGACATTTTCTATGCGGTTAACCAACTAAGTCAAGTGATGGTTAAGCCTACCAAAATATTTTGGAAGGTGGGTAAGCATGTCTTGAGATATATGAAGGGCACATCTGAGTATGGATTATGGTACAGACAGACGGATGAGGTGAAGTTGCATGGCTTCTATTGAGACCTGAAATTGACATTCTCATTACCCTATTTTACTCTTCACCTATACCGTTTTGGACCTACCTAAAGCTTGAGTGAATGACAATAATGCTACCAATTGCTAGTAATAATGTCATAAGGTAAAGTATGGTTAATTCATGCATTTTTTGGTTTATTGAGTTAAGGAATTAAATATTGCATGTACTAATGCTCGATTTGTCATATGTGAATCTTTGACCCCTAGATATCTAGCTTTCCTGTACCAGCTCTGTCATGATCCGGTGCCTGTGCACCAAGATTGCTGCTGTCTGATCTGGTACCAAACACGTCCAGTACTAAATCTTACCTGTGGTGATCCAGTACCAACAAAAATTCTCTGTTATGATCCGGTACCAACGACCACGCTCTATCATGATCCGATACCACCTTTTGCACCCTGTCATGATCTGGTACCATCTGCCTGTTACGATCCAGTACCGATATGGAAGAGCCTAATGCACTAAGTTAAGTGCCATATCTCACCTAAGTCAATGGGTGGATGTCTATTCATTTAGCAAGGCTATGATAAGAACAATTTGTTCATTACCTCATCCTCATGCACTTCGTGTCATGAGGATGAGGCTAGAGATGTAACCAAATGATTAAACCTTAAACAACTAATTGATTTGAAAATCACTTCGTCTCCTTTTGTTTCACGATGCAGACTATTAAATAACCGTGGCAAGGATGGTAGAAGGGTAGGAGATTTAGCATACCATCGATATGTAAGCAGCGTATGATAGTACAAAACATATTTCTGAGTAAAGATTAATGGAATGTCATTTTATCTCCATATTCTAATTATCTATGATTAAGGATGAGTTGAGTTGTTAAAGAGAGTTTTGATTTCATGTTTTGAAGTGTGAGTGAGATTAATGTGTGTGTTAAAAGCAAGCTTCCTATAGACTTCATCAGCTGACTTGTTGAAGCGGCAAGGGCCCACCGCTCAACAAAGGTCAGCCTCTTCATAGATTAGCATTAGTGTTTGTTTTCGGTAGTATAGACAGTGAATTAGCTAAATCTTGAACTCTATTAGATGATAGCATTGTAACTTAGATTAAGATTTCCATTCTATAATTTCTTAGATCTTTAATTGCTCTATTTTTGCATATGCTCTATTTTCTGTTCTCATGAATTTGATTTCCTTGAGTGATCATCGTTGTTGGCAGCAATAGTCAAAACTACTTGGAGAAGAATTAATGAAGTTCATTGTGAACCACAGCAGAACCAACATATTAACTGTTGAACTACCCATGCTATGCTAATTGATGTGTGATTTCCTTTCAGAAAGTGTGGATTGCATAATTAGGTTTCTAGGTCAGACATCAGAGTTGATCTATCAAACCAATTCCATCTCATACTTGCATGTGCCATAATGGAATAGATAGCCTCTCTGTGAAAGACAACCAAAGTGAATTATAGTTTGCTATTTTGATTTGTTTCCAGCATACATAATCTAGTTTGATTCTATACTCGTGACATTAGGAATTACCTTTCTTACTAGTGTCTTATAACTCTGTTGATTACGAATCCTGGATTGATAATTAATGAGTGCATTATATTAGACATATAAGTAGCATAACATTTTGGCATCGTTGTCGGGGAGTTGCAAATGGTAAGAAGTAATCTTTAGTTTAGATTGTTTGCATAAATTTTTTAAAAGGCTACTTGAGGGAGGAGGATAAAACGTTTAAGACGTGAGTGAAGAGCCGCGCGACCACTAGAGTGGGGTTCTCCGAAGCCAGGTTGCCTTCTTACCTTCTAGATAGAATTAGGATTTCAATTCAGCTAAAGAATCAAATTTCCATTTTATGCATAGATATAGAGATAACAAGGGTAGATTTGTAAGCTCCAAAGATTCAAAAACAAACCCCCCCACTAATCCAACTGACAGTGGTGTAGGAAAAATTCCACCAATAGAAAATTCAATGGGATCTAGCGAGGATCCAGAAGGAGAACCTAAAACGAAAGAATCAGTATTGGGACAGGAAAAACGTGAGTCTGCTGAACATTTAGGAGACACAAAAAATCTAGTTTCTGAACCATCCATTAGTAGAATGGCAGAAGAAGAAGGAAATGCAACTACAAAGACTGAGACCTTTGGGTTTCCAATCTTGGATAATTCCATAAACATTAGCATGAAGAATATCCCACTATCCTTGTTACCCACTTTTAGAGGTATGTCAACTGGAGATCCAGATTTATTTTTATTTGAGTTTGACATATTATGTAGAAGCTATAACTACTCAGACGATGCCCATAAACTTAAGATTTTTCCTGCTACAATGAAAGATTCAACCTTAAGATGGTTCATGAGATTAGAAGAAAATACAATTCTTTCTTGGGATCAAATGAAAGACACATTTTTATGAAAATACCAAGAGTATTGTAAGGATAATGTTAAAAATGACATTTTTAAAATGCATCAAGCAAAAGATGAAAGTCTTGAAGACTAGGTAGAAAGGTTCTTATACAACTATCAAAAGTCAAAGCTATTCACTTTAGACCCAGCTGTAGTAAGAACTGTATTCTTGAAAGGTCTTAGGGATGATTGCATAGAAGTTTTAAACTTGTTGAGTTCAAGAGATGTACACCAAAAACCTTTTTCATAAATTGCAGATTACTGTAGGAGATACTCAAGAGGACACGCTAAAATAGGCAAAGGACCAAGAGATCCTTTTAGCAGAAATACAAAACAAAATTCAGGGACTGTCACCAGAACTGAGTTAGGAAACTTATTGGAGAACTTTAAAACAAACATCTTGAGCACAATAAGTAACCAATTAGATACTCTGAAACTGAAAAAGAAGCAAGAAGAAGATGCTTTAGCAATATTTTGTCATAGATGCCGAAAGAAGCACAACAATTAGAAATAATGCCCATTAAATGCCATAGAAATCTGCGGTCTGTGTACACTAGAACACCCCACATCTGAGTGTCCAACCTTGCTTGAATTACAAGCCATGTATAGGGGAGGAGGAGTCTCACAAGAACAGTCATACCCTTCTAGAAGACCTTGGAGAGCCCAAAATCCCAATACATTTTATGATCCTAATACAAAATATCAACAACAACAATGGGGTCCTTCCCTAATGACTTATCCACAATCGACACCTCAGCAAACTCAGCCTTGGAAACAAGGTTGGAGGGGACCTATGTATGGAAATACCTCTTATCCTACATATCCACAGTACCCTGCAAACATTTCCCAATTACTACCTGGATTCAACCCACCACAGATGCAAGCTTGAATCCCACCTCTAATACAACAACAATTTACAACCCCCTTGAATCCTAATCAACAACAACAAGTATCTATAAATCCCAATCAACAACCACAAAACCAAGCTTCCCACAATCCTCCGAGACCAACAACAATCCTTGCCCAGTTAGTCCCGAACCCCAATAATCGATCCACCCACCTTGTATAGAATACAAAAGCTCAAACCTTTCCCACCTATGAAATTCAACTATGATCAGGGAAAGTTGTAAAGCAATCAAATCCTGCAGTAATAATTCAGGAAGAAAATGATAATCATTTTGAGGAAGAAAACACTCAAACCACCCCTGTAGAAGAAGAGGCCTCTCCTCCTATCCCAATCACTTCTCATTCTGTATGAGTACCCCAACAAATTAATCTCCCACCTTACCCCGAAAGACTGTTAGTGAAGAAACCTGACCCACCCTTGCACAAAGATATAGAAGATGAATTACAAAATGTGTGCATAAAAATACCTCTGCTACAAGATATTAAGGACATCCCTATTTATGCCAAAATTATAAGGGATCTTTACATTAAGAAACCAGGAAGGAAGAAGAAGGAACCTCCTCTTGTTCAGGTAGTGGGACAATTATTTGAATTCATTTCTGAAATGCCATACAAATATAATGATCCTGGAAACCCAGTTGTCACTATTGAAATTAATGGCATTTCTCTACCAAACACACTCATTGATTTGGGTGCATCTATTAATGTAATGCCTTTTGACACTATGCAGAAGCTCCAAATCAATCAGTTAAGACCAACCCAAACCATGATCAAGTTAGTAGATAATTCAGTCACTAGCCCTGCAGGAAGTCTAGATGATGTCACAGTCACCCTATCTTCTTGGGAATATCCAGTAGAATTTTTAGTCATCTATTCTAAATCATCCTCCAAACCAGGACACTCTATGGTTCTTGGCTGCCCTTGGCTGGCCACAGCAGATGCCTTTATTAGCTATCGGTCTGGTGAGATGACTATATCCAATGGCACACATAGCTAAAAACTTGTTCTCTTCCCTCCTGCCCAACCGACACAGGAAATACCTATTTGGTTAGAAAACCCTTATGGAGAGGAAGATTGCATCAGACCTCTGTTAACACTTGAACAAGTAAGAGGAATACAAGAACAATCAGATGAACAAGTCTTAAGCTTATTTTTGGCTGACACAAGTTGCATTGAATACCTAAGGTCTTTTGCAGAATTGTCACATATTTTTAGTTCCGAATTTCAACAAAATTGGCACCCTGATATCACTCAATTATACACTTTATCACCAACCTCCTCAGATAAGGAAGGAACTACTGAACTTGTTGAGATTATCCTAGGAAAACCTTTGTATATCAACTCTAGTTTGGAACCAGAACAAAAGACACAAGTAATTGAAATGCTCCAAAGACAATTTGATTCCTTTGCATGGGATTATGAAGACATGAAAGGCATTCACCCTGACACATGCACACATCATATCTACACTAATGACCAAATCAGACCAGTCAGGCAGCCTCAGTGAAGGATGAATCCATCCCTTAAAGATATTGTAAAAGAGGAATTGCAAAATCTCCTCCGAGCCAATCTCATATACTCCATTTTAGATAGTCAATGGGTATCTCCACTTGTCATAGTTCCCAAGAAAAATGGTAAATGGAGGATATGTGTAGACTTTCGGGAGTTAAACAAAGCCACCCATAGGGATTACTTTCCCTTACCATTTATTGATCAGGTGCTGGATGCACTGTCCGGAAAGAAGTATTTTTTGTTCTTGGATGGGTTTAGTGGTTACAACCAGATACAAATAACACCCGAAGACCAGGAAAATACCACTTTCACCTGCCCTTGGGGCACATATTCTTATAAGGTGCTCCCTTTTGGACTTTGCAATGCCCCAGCCACTTTTCAAAGAGTTGTCCTAGCCATTTTCTCTGACTTGACCAATGATTGTGTGGAAGTCTACATGGATGACTTTACAGTCCATGGACAAGACTTCTAGGAATCATTGGCTAGTTTAGAAAAAGTCTTGATTAGGTGTAAGGAAACTAACCTTTCCTTAAGTAATGAAAAATAAAAAATGATTCTCACTGAAGGTATTGTTTTGGGATATCACATTTCCCGTTTTGGCATGAGAGTTGATCCGACAAAGATTTATATCATCACACAAATCAGAATACCTTCCTCACAAAAGGAAGTTCGCAGCTTTTTAGGACATGCTGGCTACTATAGAAGATTCATTCTGAATTTTACAAGCCTAGCTACCCCTCTATTTAAATTATTATCCAAAGAAGCTGAATTTAAGTGGGATGATGAATGCCAAATATCTTTTGAAATTCTAAAACAAAAATTGTCAACTACCCCTGTATTAAGAGGACCAAATTGGTCCCTTCCTTTTCATATCTGTACCAATGCCTCAGACACAGCCCTTGGGGCAGTCCTTGGACAAAGAGAAAATCAAATTCCCTATGCTATTTACTTCGTCAGTAAAAATCTGTCTCCAGCTGAAGTTAATTATACAGTCACAGAAAAGGAATTGCTAGCTGTAGTCCATGCTATCAATAAATTTAGACACAATATTACATGATATCAAGCTTTTGTACACACTGATCATTTATCCATCTGATTCTTAATGAACAAACCTGTAACAAATCCTAGAGTTACAAGATGGATTTTATTATTACAAGAGTTTAATATCAATATTATTGATAGACCTGGTAAAGATAATATTGTGGTTGATTTCTTATCTAGAATGATTCACCTAGGAGATAATGCACCAGTAGAAGATACCTTTCCTAATGAAAATTTATTTGCTATTTATACATTCACTCCATGGTATGTAGATGTTTCTAACTATCTTGTGACAGGGAAGATGCCTCAGAAATTATCTCCTAGAGAAAAATAGAAGGTAATTCAACTAAGTGCAAATTACATGTGGCACGATGATTGCCTCTACAAAATAGGACTAGATCTTGTGATTAGGAGATGTGTAATGGAAAATGAAATTCATGATATTTTACAAGATTGCCATGATGGCCCCTGTGGAGGACACTTCACAGACAAAAGGACTTCTTACAAAGTTCTGCAATCAGGTTACTACTGGCCTCATATTTTCAGAGATGCTAAAACCTATGTCTCCAATTGTGATGAATGTCAACGAATGGGTAAGCCTACTGCATGAGACCAAATGCCACTTCAAGCCCAAATAGTCATTGAACCATTTGAGAAATGGGCATTAGATTTTGTAGGGCCCATTAACCCTACATCTAAAAAGAAATAGTATATACTTGTATACACTGACTATGTGACTAAATGGGTTGAAGCAAAGGCTTTACCGGCTGCCAGTGAACAATCAGTGGTAGATTTCCTTTTTAATGATATCTTTACTAGATTTGGTGTACCGCGAGAAATTTTGACTGATCAAGGAACCCAATTTACCTCTCACAGAACAGTACCAAATCAAACACAGGAAATCTACACCCTATCATCCACAAGAAAATGGACAAGTAGAATCCACTAACAAAGTTATTGAGTCCATTCTTACCAAAAAATTACAACTGCACCATAAGGATTGGGTTGACAGATTATTAGAAGCCTTATGGGCTTATAGAATCACCTGGAGGAATACAACGGGACATACACCCTATGAGTTAGTGTATGGGAACCAAGTGCTTCTCCCCATAGAATTTCGGATCAAAACCTTTAGGACTGCAATACAAGTTGGCATGAACTTGGATGAATCCCAACAACAAAGACTCTTGCAGCTTAATGAGTTGGATGAAACCAGGTAGGAAGCACTTCAAAGGATGACCCTCATTCAAGAATAGAGAACAAAATGGCATGACAAGTATCTCAAAAAGAAAAAATTTCAACAAGGAGATTGGGCCCTATTGTATGACAGCAGATTCAAGAACTTCAAAGGTAAGTTAACCACCCGTTGGATGGGACCTTACAAAATTGACACTACCTACGATAATGGTTCAATCGGGATAAAGACAATTGATGAACAACATACACCACTGCTTGTGAATGGTCACTGGTTGCGAATTTACAACAAACCTCTGTCAAAAGAAGAATTCCTGACTCATATACTACAAAATTCAGACATGTAGATGATTAGTAAGGAAGGAGATCCTCCTACTGACCCACATTGATTGATTGGTTTATTTGAAACTTTTTGTACATAGGTGTGGATCAAATTTTGTTAATAAGCTGAAGGTAATAAAAGACCCTTACCTCCATTTGTTTTACTTTCACAAATTTTCTTTTCTTTCATAAGAAATTTTTTAATAATCTATTTGATCCTTCATGAATTTGCTAAATATCAGTTGTAGGCATCAACAATATTCTGTTATGTTCGGTACCAAAAATCCTGTTCTGGTCCAGTACCAGTCTGGTACCAGAGTTTTTCCTTCTACAGTACTATCAAGACATATTGACAAAGCATATTTTAAAATTTTATGTCAACTAATCTGAAGTATGAAGCCATGCAACAACCACTTAAGATGGAACCACGAAGCCAAAAGCACTATCAAATGGCAACCCTTCTATTGACAACTAAAAGGGAAGTATTTTAATTTCTTTTGGTTCTGTTTCTAAGAAGTATTTTGATTTCTTTTGGTTATGTTGCTGAGAATTATTTTAATTTCTTTTGGTTCTGTTGCTGAGAAGAACTTTAATTTCTTTTGGTTCTATTGCTTAAAAATGAACTAAAAAGAAGGACACAATCTTTACCTATGATTTCTCAAAAAACCATAATCCACTTTAAAGACTAGAAGTTGCCTTTACCCAGTATTTCAGCATGATTTAAAGGAAAAAATATATTAGCCTATAAGCAACTATCTCACCCTAACTAGATTTCAATAGTATTCATTGGATTATCTTATTAAAGAGTAACATATGAGTATATGAACACTCTCTACCATAGGCACATTTCCAAAACTTTTATGGCAGAGGATGTACCAGTACCCCAAGGAAACTTTAGGTCATTCTCTTATGGAAAACTTCAGACAAAATTATACATTTGGATCACTCTAAAGAAATAATGTGCATAAAAGTTTATTTTTTCCTTCAGACAAATCTTTAAAAGACATACAAAAGAAGAGTATATTCCTTCCATTCCAATACCATCCCACCCTATAAAAAGGTTTTCAGATGATCCTCCCCTATCACCGTGCAAAGAACTCTTTAATACAAACCAAAATAGGTGACTATGGATAAGAAGCCTCTGATGGAAAAAGGGTTTAAGAGACTAACCCGCCAGGATACTAAACAGGTCTACTGGCAGCGAGTACTGGTCTGTGGTATGAATAGGAAAACCCATCAGGGTACTGAACAAGCCTGTTGGCAATGGGGCATTCTGCCTGGGGAAGGCACCTCTCACTAATTATTACAACTACCTCACTGGAGTACTGAATAGGCTTGTTGGCAGTGGGTTCTGGTTGAAACATGTCTCATCTATACTTGTCTGATTGAAGAATCCACTCTTTGCCATCTAAAACAAAAAGAATAAAGGTCATTATTGGCTTTCATGAGATATAAAATTCCAGATGAATTAGCAATATAATTCTCCAAGTAAATTTCCATTTGAGAATCACCCTAAGTCAATTTACCGGTCTAACATCTAAAGCCTACACTATCTAAGAAGGAAACTTCTTAAGAGTGGAGCCCTAACTAGGGAGCCTAATCTACTCATATTGTGAAATTTATCTATAACAACCAATGACAGTAAATATTTGAAGCAAGTTAGGTGGGATCTTTTCTTCTGGAAAACATATATATTCCCCTGTTTCACTACTGAATGCTACCTCTATCAATACTCCATTAAAACAAGGGCAATTTCATGAGATGAAAACATATATATTCCCCTGTTTCACTACTGAATGCTACCTCTGTCAATACTCCATTAAAATAAGGGAAATTTCATGAGATGCAAACATATATGTATTCCCCTATTCCACTGTTGAATGCTACCTTTGTCAATAATCCATTAAAAGCAGGGCAATTTCATTTTTTTCTGGCATGAGATCATATGATAAGTGATAAGTTGTACTTCTAAAATTTGATTGGTTTCTTTTGCTCTTATCATCCTTCTCCATTATGATATAAATTGATTGAATCTTCTTGCCTACAGAGATACAACATCTTTGGCATGGGGGAAGGTCAAAGAGCCCATTCAGAACTCTTTTCCAGACTTACATGATCACTCTGCAGAACCAAATACAAAAGAAGATGCGCACATCAGAAGTATAGGAAATTCCTGTACCAAGTTTTCAAGAAGCTTCAGTCTAAAAGGATGAATTTTGACACTTTACAAACAGTCACACATACTATGGGCATTGATCATACAAAGGTGAAAGCAAAGGTAAAATGGTATTTATTTTCCTATGCTCATAAAACTACAATAAATATGAAAAACTATACTAGATCCTACGACCTTAATATTAAACCCATGTGCCTATCCCTCATACCTATATGCCTAAACCTAATTAATCCTCTCATAGCTCTTGAACATGGTTAAAGGAAAAAATCATATCAAAATATGAAGCATGCATAGCAATGATAACCCACGAATATATTTCGTCCTCAAGCAAATTCACGAACCTATCCTATACCATGAACCACGATCCAACATTACTTTCACCACCCAAACGTCCAATCACCTATCTCAAAATGATGCCTTGAATACCCAACATCTTATCCTCATCATTACAGTAACAGGTAAATATGAAATGGCTTATCTAGTGGTGAAGCCATCCAAATAAGCCTCATTTGGTCATAAATTTTCCTTGCAAGCACCCTCACTTAAACTTACCATTCGCAGCACCATCACCATATTCCCCCTTGTCGTGAGCTTTTCTCCAGCTTCAAGCCTGCTCCTTTCCAGTACCAAACCCTCCATCAATTCACTAAACCCTTGTGCTACAGCCCAATCTTTTTCTCAACTTATAACGATGGTCCTTACGAGACACGAACCGGTTTTCCAGATTTATAGGGAAACCGAGGAATACCAATTATGTCAAGAAAAATATGCTAGATTGGGTTGGATACCTTCTCTGGAAAAAATTACAGGCTGGAACGAGAAGATATCTTAGGAATTTATACAAGGTTATGATGGAGAAATGACATGTATAGGCAATCTACAACTGATAATTAATGAAGCAACCATAAGGGAGGTTACAGGACTTCCTAGCAGAGGAGATAAATACTTCAAAGGTGTGGGAATTAACAAAGAGATGTGCCAACAATTCTTGAAGGCAGATCATCAACATCCTGATTGGAAGAAAGGGATTCCTAGAAACTACATCAAAGAAGAATACCATCCAATGATTACGAGTCTTCAACGATTTGTCACCTGTGAAGGAAAGTATGTCGTGACTTTCATTTATCACCTTAGGCTCCTATTGCATTTTGAAGGAGGCCCTGAAATCGATTTTCCCTATTTTCTATGGATGAGTTTGAATAAAATGGTAAGGGGTGTTAAATCCATCTCCAAAATAGAAAAGATTAGCATCTACCATCAATGTTTCATTAAAATGCTAGTTTTGCACGAGCTTAGGAAACAAAGGATTAGTTGGAAAACCCTTATCACACAACACCTTCCCACAGAAAACAAATCTGTGGAGGAAACCAAACATGGTACAAATAAAAGTAAGGAACCCCAAGAGAAAAAGAGAAAGAAGGATAAAACAACTCCACCATCATCTAGGGTAGTGAGCCAACATGAAAAGGCAGGGTCCTCCTCCATAGTCAACAAGACTTCTAAAAGCTCTGAATTAAAAGGTAAAAACAAATTAGTTGAGGAGACTTCCACAGTGGCAGTTGAGAAAGAGGACCATCATGAAATGATAAAGAAAAGGAAGCCTAGCTCAGAAACTAAAAGTAAACAGTCTGTGGCAGAACCCCCTGTCACCATTTCACAATCAGAGAAGAAGAAAAGGAAGCCTGTGAGCATTCCTGATCTAGTACCTCCTTGTAGAAGAACTACAAGGAGCATGGCAAAGAAGGGAAAAAAAATAGTTAGTCCTCATACACAGGAAGACCCAATCAACCTTACCTCCCCTTCTGAGGATTTACCAATTCAAGATGACATCCCTAGTCTAACTGAAGAGCAAGCCACTATTACTCTATGTGGGATGAGGGAGGAAGTCGAGGAAAGGGAATGCACCCAACCATCAATGGTAGAATCAACAAATAACTTGACAAGAGAACAAATGAAGAAAAGGATTGGGGAATTAAAAAAACAAAATCAGGAACTCTAACAGGAAGTAAAGGAATATCAACTCTTGGATAGATATATTAAAAAGGAAAATGAGCAGTTGAAAGCAACCAGCCAACAAATTCAAGACGATTATGAAGAGACCTCTAACAAGCTCAAGAAGGTATTATGACTCTTACAATACGTTAGGGTCATCAAAAGGGAGCTAAGAGAAGAGGCTTCAACCATCAATATCATTGATCCACCCAAGTAAAGAACACAGTCTCAAGTTTTGAAAATTTTGGGTTTTGTTTTTAGTTGGATGAGGACATGCAATGATTTTGGCATGGGGGAATGTTGAGACCTGAAATTGACATTCTCATTACCCTATTTTACTCTTCACCTATACCTTTTTGGACCTACCTACAGCTTGAGTGAATGACAAGAATGCTACCAATTGCCAGTAATAAGGTCATAAGGTAAAGTATGGTTAATTCATGTATTTTGTGGTTTATTGAGTTAAAGAATTAAATATTTCATATACTAATGCTCGATTTTTCATATATGAATCTTTGGCCCCTAGATGTCTAGCGTTCCTATACCATCTCTATCATGATTCGGTACCTGCGCACCAAGATTGCTACTATCTGATCCGGTACCAAACGCGTCCAGTACTAAATCTTACCTATGGTGATCCGGTGCCAAAAAACACGCTCTGTTATGATACGGTACCAATGGCCACACTCTGTCATGATCCGGTACCACCTTTTGTGCCCTGTCGTGATCCGGTACCATCTACCTGTTATGATCTAGTACCGATATGGAAGAGCCTAATGCACTAATTTAAGTGCCAGATCTCACCTAAGTCAATGGGTGGATGTATATTAGTTTAGCAAGGATATGATAAGAATAGTTTGTTCATTACCTCATCCTCATGCACTTCGTGTCATGAGGATGAGGCTAGAGATGTAACCGAATGATTAAACCTTAAACAACTGATTGATTTGCAAATCACTTCGCCTCCTTGTGTTTCACGATGCAGACTATTAAATAGTCATGGCAAGGATGGTAGAAGGGTAGGAGAGTTAGCATACCATCGATATGTAAGCAACATATGATAGTACAGAACATATTTCTGAGTAAAGATTAATGGAATGTTATTTTATCTCCATATTATGATGATTGTTGGGTATGTGTTATATTATTTGCATGTGTGTGTGTGTGGGTGCATCAGATACGACAACTGCGTCTAACGATCCCTTCACCTAGAGATCTGCCGTGTGTGCTGGGTGCTTTCCTAGGGGGGTCCCTGGGGGGGGCGGGTATGTCCCCCCCTGGTTACGCACAACGTTTGGGGCAGTGCCCCAAATTTGTTTTTTTGGGTGGTTTTTTGCTATTTTTAGCGGATTTGTAAATTAATCCCGGATTAAGGGATTAGGGTTTTGGTATCTACGAAATACCTAAAAACATTGTATATATTGTATGGAGAATGGTGAAATTCGATATAATGAAAATAAGAAAGGTTTTCCCGGTTGAGGGTTTCTGGTATAAAATCTCTGTGTACTCTTTGTATGAGCGATTGATTAATTTTTGTATTGCTTAAGAATATATATGCATTGCTTTACTTCGCAGGTATAAAACTTACAATTATCTATGATTAAGGATGAGTTGAGTTGTTAAAGAGAGTTTTGATTTCATGTTTTGAAGTGTGAGTGAGAGTAAATGTGTGTGTTAAAAGCAAGCTTCCTGTAGACTTCAGCAGACCTGTTGAAGCGGCAAGGGCCCACTACCCAACAAAGGTCAGCCTCTTCATAGATTAGCATTAGTGTTTTTTTTCAGTAGTATAAACAGTGAATTAGCTAAAGCTTTAACTCTGTTAGATGATAACAGTGTAACTTAGATTAATATTTCCATTCTATAATTGCTTAAATCTTTAATTGCTCTGTTTTTGCATATGCTTTGTTTTCTGTTCTCATGAATTTGATTTCCTTGAGTGATCATAGTTGTTGGCAGCAATAGTCAAAACTACTTGGAGAAGAATTAGTGAAGTTCATTTTGAACCACAGTAGAACCAACATATTGACTGTTGAACTACCCATGCTATGCTGATTGATGTGTGATTTCCTTTCAGAAAGTGTGGATTACATAATTAGTTTTCTGGGTCAGACATCAGAGTTGATCTATCAAACCAATTCCATCTCATACTTGCATGTGCCATAATGGAATAGATAGCCTCTCTGTGAAGGACAACCAAAGTGCATTATAGTTTACTATTTTGATTTGTTTCCAGCATACATAATCTAGTTTGATTTTATACTCGTGACATTAGGAATTACCTTTCTTACTGGTGTCTTGTAACTCTGTTGATTACAAATCCCAGATTGATAATTAATGAGTGCATTATATTAGATATATAAGTAACACAATAGCTTCATGGATGCAGATTGGGTAGGCAACCCAACGGACAGAAAAAGCACATCAGGGGGGATCTTTAGTATCAGATCTATAGTTGTTTCTTGGTACAGAAGGAAACAAAGATCCATGGCACTCATTTCAATGGAAGCGGAATACATGGCAGCGAGTCAAGATGCAAGTGAGGATATCTGGATGAGGAAGATCTTGGTTGGTTTGTTTGGTTCTCATTTAGATCCGACAGTGATTTATTGTGAAAATCAGAGTTGCATTAAACTCTCTATTAATCCTATGTTTCTTGATAGATCTAAGCATATAGATATTCGGTATCATCATCTTAGAGATTGTGTGCAGCGGGAGATCATGTTTCTTTAATACATTCCTATGGAAGATTAGGATGCAGACATTTTGACGAATGCGCTCACCAGGAAAAAATTCGAATATCATAGAGATAGGATTGGGGTGAAGGATAATCCCTTTCTTGTTGAGAGGGAGTGTTGAAAAGTCAACAAGAAACATGTGTCTAATTTACTTTTCCCTTAAATAGATTGGACAATAAATATCAATCTATTATCTCATTTATAACTGAGTGAGTTGGCATTGTAACATAATTATAATTGTAGTTAAGTGAGTTAAGATCATTTGTACTAGTTGTAACTGAACTTACACTAGTGAGAGTTCAGTGAATTAATTAATAATTAATTCACAATCAGTGAACTCACATGCAACTGAAGATTCACCACGGTTAACTACATGCATGTCAGATTTAGTGGAGACCTAGTTGAGATAACAGGTGAAAGGGACAGTTTGGCTATCGGTTGTGATTTGAGTGAAGTGCACTCATGCAATAACACATGCAGTGGATATGCTCATGAGCATTTGAAAACTAAGTAATTCGAATTCATTGTGAGAATTCTAATTGCAGGGATTGTGTAGAGGAGGCAGGTTGTCTGGACACAGAAATTGGCACATGTATTTGCTGAATTTTTGTATGACAGAGTGAGATGATTGTATTGTACTGAGAGCTCTTGGATTAGAGTTTTGTATGAGATTGTTTCATGATTCATGATATACATAATATATGATAGTGGGGTTTTTAGCTTTACACTTTCCTGGTAAAACTTCTGTGTTATGCGTTATTGATATTTCACTTTGTGATCGTGGTTTAAAATTCCACAAGAATATTAGTAGAAGTGATTATGTATTTAACAGTGGCATATAATTGTTAGATCAGGAGAATCTAGGAAAATCTGGACACCACAAAATATCTTTCATGACTTCTTATAGAACGATGTGTGTTCATCATCTCTTCTCTCCTGGCATTTTTTCACTGCTAGCAAGAGTCCATAGCCCCGATGAAGATTCCTTGGTATCATACAATAATATTCGTGTTGCCAATGAGCTTCCATAGCCCTGATGGGTTTACTTGTACTTCTCACACAATCATTGGTGCTTTCAACTTCTTAGATTGTTCAAGATTTAAATTTCACCCTTTATATTTGTAATATATATAACATTTTTGCATTATGGGTGTCTAGGAAGAAGGATGATAAAATAGTTACTTTGATATGCTAGTCTCAGTTAGTATTTAATCCTCATGGGTCCTTTCCAAGAATATTACTGCTTAGATTTCATGTTCAAATAATAGGGAGGTCTCACTAGTATTATCCAGAAGACACCTGTAGCTTCCACATGTTTTGTATATGTAGGATCTTCAGCTAATGGTGAGAATGATCACACATATAAAAAATTGTATGTAACTTTTAGTTATTATAAACATATTATCTTTAGTATGTGGTTCTCTCCAAAACAAAGTATTTTGAATCTCTCTAGTCAAATGTAACAATCTATTATATTCAGATAGATTACAAGGCATCGATTTCACTTCTTGAGAACCCAAGTAGTTATTCATACATATCTAATCTTTTACTCTGTAACATAATCTGCAACATGTCAGGGCTTATGTATTAAAAATGATATATCGGTAATGGATTTATCATAAATATAATGGAAAAACAAAATCGAAAATAGGG
>ML779765.1:1115467-1128200 GCA_009831015.1 Picea engelmannii | reverse complement strand
GGGGAAGATTTATTCATAAAATATTTACAAAAGAGAATATAAACCTAATATGTACAATAATACATCACCTGAGGTGATTAGGAGAAGTAGTGTTTGGGCATTTTTCCATTGATAGGGATCTCCTCCATGTCTCCTTCCAATGTCTTGAGTTCAAAAGTTCTTGATCCAATTTTATGATAGATTTGATATGGACCTAACTCGAGTTTTTGAAATTTTGTATGTTTTCCTTTCCTTTCAATTTCTTTATCCCACTTAAGGACAATATCACCCTCTTGTAAGTCCTTATTTCCTATGGATTACTTATCAATCCATATTTTAATTACTTCTCAGTGTTTCATTAGGTTTCTTTTATCCTTTTCCCTTTATTATTCAAGTTCTAGAGCATGTACTTTTGCAATTGAAAGGAATTGGGATTAATTTCCCCTATCACATATAAACCCCATTGTTGGAATGGGCGTTCAATGGTAATCGATTGAAGGGGAAAATAATACTTCCTTTTTTTTCCATATGACCTTTGGCACTCCTGGAACTTCCTATCATATGCATGAGAGTCCTTGAACATGGTAGGCCAATAGTAGCATGCTATGAGTAATTTTTGAGATGTAGTGTCTCCTCCAAAATGTTCTCCAATACGGCCATCATGAATTTTAGATAGGACCTTATCAAAATATTCCTTCTCGAGACATCTCAAGTAAACACCATCATAATGTTTTCTGCATAGCATTCCATGGATGAGATGGTATTGGGATGACTTAAGTCTGTGAGGTCTCTTATTCTTTGGTTCCATATAATGTGGATTTGACCCATGGGTTAGATATAGTAGAGTTCCTTTTCAAATAGGTTTTGGTCTTGATAAAGTTCATCTTCTTCTGCCTTGTCATGTGCTGATTCAACTACTAGTTTGCATAGTCCTCGCCCCTTAATAATTTTAGCAGGATTAATTTCAAGGACATATTCTTGTAGGGATTTTATCCAATTGTCCCTTTTCTCTACCATGTCTTTCTGCACTAAGATGTTTCTTACAACATGGTAATTAACAATTACCTTAGTTTTAGACTTGATCAAGTAAGGTATGAAATACTTGAATGCCATGAAGACATTGTGGGCTTGTGTTTCTACTTCCAGATAGTCCAACTCTACCCCTTGTAGTCCCAAAATAATAAATTCAATGGGGTATTCCTTTCCTTCTTGATTATTTTGTGTTAGAACAATTGCAAACACAATATTAGAGGCAAATGTGTAGAGTATTAAATATTTGATAAAATAAAGGCTCATCAGTGTCAGAGCCTATGTTATCTCTGCTTTGATATTCTCGAAGGATTATTTCTCCTTAGACCCCATTTGAACTCCGCGTCCTGTTTAATCATGTCTTGGAGAGGTTTGCCATTTTATACAAAGCTCGGGAGAAATCTCCTCACAAAATTAATCTTGTCGAGGAAGGATTGCATAGATTTCTTGTTATGGGGAAGAGGGATTTTTGTGATGGCTTTACTCCTCTCAGGTTCAATCATCATGCATTCTTTGGATACAATGAATCCCAACAACATGCCTTCATCAACAATAAACAAAAAATTCTTTGGGTTGAGTGATATACCATATCTTCTACATATGTTGAACACTCTTCTTAAATGAGTTATATGATCTTTCTTGTCCTTGGAGAAAATTGTGACATCATCCAGGTAGACCACTGCACAATCACCAATTATTCCCCTGAAATCTATGTCCATTTCTCTTTGGAAAGTCAATCTTGCATTGATTAATCCGAAAGGCATTTTCCTCTAAGCATAAGTTCCCCATTTTGTTTGGAATGTTGTTTTCAATTGATCGTCATGTGAAACTAAGGCCTGGTTATAACCAGAAAAACCATCTACTAATGAGAGAATTTCAAAACCAAATACACATTGCAAGATTTGTTCAATGGGTGGCATAGGATAATTATCTTTTTTTGAAGATTTATTCAAGTTTCTAAAATCAACATAGACTCTTATGTCACCATTTTTCTTCCTTATAGGAACAATATTGGAAATCCATTGGGTATGCCTAACTAGGAATATTATTCTTGTTTCCAAAGGTTTGTTCAACTCTTCTTTTACTTGAGGCACCAAGATGGGGTGCATTTTTCTCGACTTTTTTTGAAAAGGATTTGTTTTATGCTTCATAGGAATGATATGTTGGATAATATTGGTGCCATAGGTCTTGAGATCATCATATGTACAAGAAAATATATCATTGTACTCTCTGAATGGTTTGATGAAGGATTTCTTCTCTGTTGAGGAGAAATTTTTTCCAAGGTTTATATTTTGAGGCGTGTCTCTTGTTCCCAACTTTTATCACTTCAAACTACATCGATGCGTTGTTGGTGTTGCAGTTTTTTACCTTCTTGAATTTGTCTTGAAGTTCACATAGCTTCTTCAATCTTACCACACTTTTGGGAATAATATTAATTGGGTTGACCCTATTTTTCTCTGACGTTTGGTCTGTTGAATTAGGAACATATACATTCATCTCTTGATCATGTTTTCCTTCATAGATTATGGAATATTTAAAGTTACCTTCAAGGTGTAGTAAGATTATAATATGTTGGTCATCATAAAAACTCTCCATTTTCTTACATTATCAGGTATTGAAGACTTGTACAAAAATTCCATAGAAAAAGTATCAGGTAGTATTCCTTTTGATGGAATAGTCTAGAAGCTACATTTTCTAACATATCAACGTCATAGTTTGGAGATCGAGGAACGTGACTGATATTAAATGTATCAAATAATTTGATCAAATCCAATAACTCTTGATAGTAATGCTTCAAATGAATTGAAAAACAATTTATGGCGTTTCTTACCTATATAATAACAATTTCCGAATCACAAAATACCTTGATTTTATTTTCTCCCAAGTCTATTTCTTTTCTTAGGCCATGGAGAAGGGATTCATATTCTGCAGTATTGTTTGTGCATTGAAACTCAAGACTACATGCTATTAAATTTATCTTTCCATTAGGGTCTTTTAATATGCAGCCAACACCTATACCTTCAATAGATTTGGACCGATCGAAAAATAAAGTCCACATATTAGGATCTCTCTTGATATTGTGTATGGACTCATAATTTTCTTTATTTTTTGAATTATTGGGGTTA
The DNA here is from genome assembly GCA_009831015.1 of Picea engelmannii. Lineage (NCBI taxonomy): Eukaryota > Viridiplantae > Streptophyta > Pinopsida > Pinales > Pinaceae > Picea > Picea engelmannii. The sequence goes on along the minus strand of ML779765.1, from coordinate 1,125,066 downwards.
GTGAAGTTAGCAAAAACTTCTGATCTATCTCTAAATACTATGTTAGATTGTACAAAATAATTATGAGTTTTATCTTCTATGTTACAATGGGGCTCAATAATATGAGTGCAATGAAGGATTTCAAATTGTGTTTTTGATTCTACATGAGGAGAAGTCTCAGCTATGTGGTTTCCAATAAATGAATCATAACAATAATTACCCATAATGGAATGATGGAACATGATGGATTTATTGAGGTCATTTAGGTCTGTTACCACATGTTTCATATATTTTTCCTTATCAACTCTGATTTGATTTGGTTTCCTATTATATGGGATACATAGGTGTGACCAATCTGTTGAGAAATATCCCTCAAACATTGTAGACCAGTCTCTGCTCAAAATCATACCATAGGTGTCGGGGATGTCTACTACAATGATGTCAATAGTTTGGTGGAATTTAGGGTTAGATGACATCTTTATCAAAACATTCTTTAGTTCCCCAATTACCTTAACTCTGGTCCTATCCAACTGTATAATTTTGGTTTGACATTGAGTTTCTCACATACCTTAAGAGGCATTACATTGGAAGAAGCACCTGAATCCACCATACAATTATGGACATTTCTATTAAAAATATAAGAAGTGATAAAAAATGGAGGAGTGGTAGATATCGATCTCTGACCACTTAAAGATGTATTTACAACTGATTGTCTTTTAGGTGTTGTATAATCCATAGATTTCCCAACTTTACCTGCTCCTTTTCTTGTCTCCACATTAATTTCTTTGGTACTCTTGGAAGTATTATCTTGCAAAGTTTTAATGATATTTTCTTGGATTTGGGAAAGCTTCATAAGTTCAAACAAATAAATATTCTCCTTGTTTCTCTTCAAATCTTCCAAAAAATCATAATCCAATTTTGATGTAGGAATAGAAGGAGTGTTTTGTTTGGGATCCTTATAGGTGGTATTCTGGGTATAGGATTTCGTTTTAGGAGGATCAGAAGGAGAAGGAGTATCAGGGGAAGTGGTTTTGCTTGAACTTCTAATGGTTATTTCATTTTTGGATATATGTACTTCCTCTATATCTTCCTCTTCTCCAAATCCATAATAAATGTCCCAAAATGAATTGACTTGTTGTTCATCTGATTCATCAACCTCTTGGGATTGATCTTTTTGTTCAGTTCCCTCTGTTTCTTCTTCTTTAGGCTCAACTTTATTTTCGTTTTCCCAAGCCTGGAGAGATTGGAAAATATCTTCCATGTTAATACCTTCTAAAGAAGAGGAGTTTGTTTTATTGGTAGGAGGAGTGATTTTTATCTTTCTTAGGTTGAAACTTCAAAACATTCTTGGGGTTAGAAGAGCTTTCCCTAGGGTTCTTTTTAAGGTCAGTTAATTCGTTGGATAGATTCTTGAAAATTCTCTGGAGATATTCCATATCCATATAAGAATCAATATCCTTCTTCTCTTCTGAGGTTTTAGTTGCAGTTGATTTGGTTTTGGAATTAGTTTTGTCTTTAGAAGAATCAACTCTAGGGTTAGCTTTCAGACTCAACATGTTATTTTCAATTTTAAGGGCTTCCTTAAAAGTTGCTTCCAGGGTATTCTTCTCAACATTCTTGACAAACATCACCATCGAAATGGGGAGGGATGAATTATAGAATTTGATGGTGACATATTCAACAGGTTTAGAATCATGAGGGATTTGCTTCATTAAAGTGAGAAAACATTGACTAAAATATTTATTTTTTTTCTTTAGGATCCATTTTAATCCTTGAGAGGTATAGAACTAATGTTGTTGATGTTTTGTGTTCCCTAAACATTTCAAGGAAAATGGTCTTGAAAATACTCCAACTAGTGATGGAATCTTCTTCCATAGTAAAGAACCACATTGAGGCATTGTTCTTAAAAGTATAGGGGAACAAAATACAAAGAACATCCGCGTGTCGAACATTCTACAGTCACACCTCCAATAAGAATTTCTTAACGTGGTCTTCAACATAATATTTTTTGTCTGGGTTGAACTTGGGTAGGAATTTCTTGGTATGTTTAGGCATGTCATGGAGTTGTCTAGGTACTACAAATGCATCAAGAAATAACCAAGTTTAATAAGGTGGAGGGGCTTTATTGTTTCCATCCATGGTTCAGGGATTATAAAGAAATAACCGTAGGTCTTCCTCTTCCTCCGATTCACCTCTTAGTTCTTCTTCCTCTTCATATTTTTCTTCAGGTTCACTTCTTGGTTTCAAAGGTGGAGATTCAAGTGGTGAGGTAGGTATATCACCACCATTGATAAGAAATAAACACTCTAGTTTGAAATCATAAGATTCTAAAACGCCCTGCAGAACTTGGTACAAGTGATATTCGGGAGTTTCGATGGTTGGGTTTTATTGGGAGGTGTAATGATTTTAAAAGAAAAATTATGCCCTTGGGGGAATCATTTGACCATGGGGTAGCTAATAGTTGAATGGGCGATGGTCAGTTTGTCTTCTTCACTTCCTATTGACTATACATTCACGGGATTCTATGATTATAGTATCAAGCTCTGGGATGGTATATCTGCGATGGCTCAAAGAAGAAAATATGGGTTTCAAATGGATAGGATATCACTGGGTGGAAACCTAAGCAGGTGTATTCACATAGTATGATATAGGATGTGAAGTGTGTTTGAGACAAAGTTGATGAGAATCACTAGAGTGAGTTGTGTTAATGAACAAAATAGAATAGGTAGGGATTTGTGTTTTCTTTGCAACCATTCAGTTAAATTTTCATCCTTCTAGCACCATTTCCATTGACGGGTCCTAATGTCCTATCAAGCAGGTAAGGGAGAACACCTGATGGAAAGTCCCAATTAGACTCAGTCTCGTTTGGGATGGTGTTTCTGACGAATATGTGGGCCTTGTTTCCACTCTAAATTTGTTATCTAAATATGAATATGAGAATCGAAGGTTCTCAGATGAATTAAAATCTATAAATAAACTAACTAACAAAACTACTTCCAGGTCTAAATACAAAAATATCCTAATCCTATCCTGATCGGGAGAAAACTAACTAGGATTGAATATAGTGAAAGATAATATTGTCTGAATTAGAAAGAGTTCATATATTCCGAAGATAAATGAGACAATGACAACATCACATACACATATAAAATTGATTGCAACATGTTTCTACAATTTGGTAGATGTATTAAAAAAGGAAACATGTGACCATATGAGCATAGATAAAACTTTGTAGAAGTAATTCATACAACATAAATGTAAAAATCCAAAATGCCTTTTTCTCTTCATTAATTTCGCAACAATAGTATTGTCCATCATATACAAAGTGAAAAATTCCATCCTTCATTACAACCATCCCTTTTAAAAAAAATAAAAAGAGGCTTTCATATTCAGTAACTGGCATCCTGTCAGATGACAACTAAAACACTTCATTTCATATTCCCAATCGAGACTTTACAATAATTACAAAATAATCAAAATGCAGAAAAGTTGTTACAAAAAAATTCAAGTGGTATTTGGTTGTTGCATTTTATCCCTGGAGCCTTTCCACACTTTGAAGTCTTCTAGTAAAGTGTATATTCTATTTAGTTGCATCTTCTCGATATAAATATCACTATCGTAGATAGGGGTTACCACTTCTGTATTAAGGTATTCCACTGTATGTTTTATGAAGTGTTTTCTTGATAGGATTAATTTGTGTGGCCTTATTATTCTCATTTCTAACACTTCTCTATAAACCTCCTCTATTGCTTTGATGGACTCCATGTAGAGATTCCTTCTAGCCTCCGCATATTATATTATCATTTGATTTAGTTTTTTTTTTTTCTAAATCTTCGATGGTTTTCATCCATAATTTTTCTAGCAAGTCATATGATGTCCTCCAAAATATTTTGAAATATTTTTCAACTGTTTCCTGAGTGGTTTTGATATCATTGAGGATAGATTTCCCAGAGTCAACGAGTACTTGGTATTTGATACTCTGCTTGGCTATATAGAATGGTAGGATGTTAGGAGGGTTATCATAAACATCTTGCCACTCTACAATATTGTCATAGGTGTTATGGACCGTATTGTTCTTTTCCTTCACACTGTTCATCTGCAAACCTAGCTTCAGGTGCTCCGACCTATTCTTTTGAATAATGTTTAATAAAGAAAAGAATTTCTTCTGGACATATCTGAGTTCCTCATTAGCTCTGGTGGATTCTTCTTTAACTATATCCAATACAACAGTTCCCTTTTTACTTTCTTACAAAGTTTTTTTCAGGAGGTCATTAGCTTGTGTCGGTTGTCGGATCTAGTTTTCTATCTTCTCATTGTATAAACTTATCCCCAATCATTATTCCTGCTAATTTTTTATTTCTTGAGTATGTGTGGCTTTAATTTGTTCTAATTCTTCTTGATGTAATTTATGTTTCAAGATAGCGTTTTGTTCAAATTTTTCACTTAGTCTATTTTCTTGAAGTTGTAATTCCCTCTGTAGTTTTTCTCTGTGTAGACGTTCTATTGTTATGGCCTCTTTCTTGAATTGACTGGATAAATTGTATTTGATGGTATCCATAGCATCCTTCAAGTTAGCTACCCTTTCTTTCGATATGTCAATTACTTCTGCGAATTCATATAATGACATCATGTTTGCACCAATGAAAGAAGTAAGGGCCAATGTTTCTTGTATTGCATTATCTTTAGGATCAAGGCCTGCTTTCCACTTAATGCTTATTTTAGATGTTTCTTGGATTATGCTCGATCCTTCTCTTTTTCTATTTTTTGCTCTTATCTCAATAGCCTTGGTCTTGTGGCTGTAAAAGTATTCACCTACAACTGCAAAACACATTCTATTCCAAGTCCTGGAGATGTGAATGGAACATTACCTAGAATTGCTTCCAGAGGAGTACATTCTTCTAAGGGGATTGTGACCATGCTTGTGCTAGTATTTTTCACCACATCTTGGTTCGATTGTTCCGGTTACTTTTCCCATGTCTTGGTTGTATTCCTATTTTCTTCCTCTTCGTTCTTCTTTCTTTCCTCATTTTGAGTGGCCAAAGAGGATTTTTCTTCATCTTCCTTTTTCTTCATCTCAATATATGTATTTTCTTGAGCCTTGGCCTATGTTTTCATGTTGTCTATATTCTTTTCATTTTTCTTCTCTGAAATTTTCCTTTTCCTTTTATTTTGTTCAGTTTGTCTTGTTTCTTTTCATCCTCTGCCTTTTTCTCTATTGGCACTTCTCTTCAACTTCTTCATCCTTTCTTGATATCTCAGCGTGTTTCTTCCTCAGTTCCCTTTCTTCGTCTTCCTGCTTCTCCTTATCCTACTAGAGTAGTGATTTAAATTGTTTTTTACTAGAACCCTATCTTCATCTTCCTCTTTCTGAAGTTTCTCTCCGGCTTGTTCACTAGGAAACATGTCTAGTACTTCCTCAAAATAAAGATCTCTCATGAAGAGATCTTGCAAAATTATCCTCATGAACAACTTGATGTGATAACTTTCCATCCTTTATATGGTCATATATTACATTACGAGGATCATGCCATTTATTTCTCCCAGTACAAAAACATAGCTCTCGTAGAGCTTCAACTTCTTTTTCAACGTTTTGTTTATTTGATAGAGAATTCCTGCCTATGTGAAGTGGAAAGATTGGATAATACTTTTTGTTCTTGTATGACAAGTAGGCAGTGACTACTTTTTCAATCGTCTAATAGGATATTTCTTTGGCTAATAGTTTATCGGGCACATATTTGGGTAGCATATGTGGTGGTAAAGTGGCTCCATATATCCTGACATAGGTATAGTACTTCCTCATATACCAATATCCTATTTATATTAAGGCTTTGATGGCTCCTAGAGATATTCTATGTGGGTAAAACCTAAAAACATCTTTATACAGAGGAGACAAGAAGGAATCACAAATATTATATATGTGTTATTTACGATTTACCTCCCACAATTGTGAACAATATACATGAATTGGGGGTTGGTTTGGGTTCCAAGCCTAATTAAAAGAAATAAATTTATGAGCAACACAAATTGCATCAATACGATACGCAGTCATGTAGAAGTCGAGGTTTTTTCATACCATGGTCTTCCTTAGCTCGATTTATGATGCTAAAGAAACAAATGTTGGCCTAGTTAAAATATCTTCTAGTCTTGGCCACTGTGTAATCTAGTGGAAACCACTCCATCCTGAAATGAGTGTTGGTTTCCTTTCCATCGAGTTTGTGTAACACACCCACGACGGGGAAAAATAAAAATTTCGCATTTTCCTCACACAGCCCGCAAGATTCCAACTCAGCGGGGCCTGCTGAACTCCCAATCAATGGATCATCTCCTATTCCTAAGCTGAAGTAGCTCTTCGATTCCCTGCAGGAATCCCACAACGAATACATGGGTCCTCCTATTGAACTCAGCCCACGTAGACAAGCACTAAGTCTGAGCTCCCTTCACATGACCACAAACCTGTGACCAGAGGTCCATGCTGTAGGCACGCCATGTTTCACGATGTCGGGGCTTTTCATTCCAAGACACTCAACTCCTACAAGTTTCAAAACCCAAAATAGGGCTTAATGGGATCTATCTCCTCCCTTAGATCTCCTCCAGGTGTTCCTGTTTGGTGACCTAGGGACAATCCTCCGGGCACGTCGCGTTTTGTGATGTCGGGACTCCTGATGTTGAGTTCCTCGACTCCTTCAATCCTTGATACCCAAAAAGGGTTAACAGATCTTTAGCTCCTCCCTTTATGCGTCCACCATAGAACCTCCAGTTAGGTCCTCAGGCCTCACTCCTAAGCGTGTTAGGATTTTCCTGTATTATGAAGTTGCGATGCAACTTTCTCCCTTTTTTCGATAGCCGAAACTGTGATATTCCTTTGCCCCTATTCAATGGTCTAGATTATTCCAATGATCAATGGCCCAGACTTCGTCGCGGTTTAACGTATCGAGAATTCCCAATGCGAATCACCTTTTCCTGCCTGACTTTCGAAATGCCGATATTTCTGAGTGCAGATCAACGAATCAGATCCTCTATGATCAGATGGCTAATATCCAATCGTGAAATCGGGCCTTGCGAGTTCCCATGCTTCTTCCCTTTGACTTCTCTATTGTGCAGGTCAGCAAAGCACTGATCATTCACCACGCATCCTTCCAACGGGCGGTTCTGATGATGTTGGGGTTTTGTGACCTGCGACCTCCAAGTCACGACCTCCTTTGCATACTCGACTCCCGAAATGATGACATTTTGGGGCTCCCAAATTTGATGGTTCGCGCTCCTCTTGATCTAACGGTCCATATCTCCTCGCGAATTCATGTATCAGGACTTTGGGAGTGAGCCAACCCTGATTCCCTGACTCTCGAATGCTTAAAGGGCTTAACAACTATTAGCTCCCTCCTTTGGTCTCCGTCCATGTGACCATTTCCTATGACCCAGAGCCTAACTCCAAGGCACGTCAGAACTTCGTGTATCACGAGTTCTCATGACTGCGCTCTTTGGCTTTTCTACCCTGCGAGTCAACGAAATGATGAGATCTCGCCACGTGTCCTCCTTAATGGATGACCACGATTAAATCATGATTTTTCATATCACGAGTTCCAACAGTTACGCTCTTTGACATTCTTTCTCTACGAGTCAGTGAAATGATGAGATCTCGCCACGTGTCCTCCTTAATGGATGACCACAATCAAATTAGAACTTGTCTCGTGCACCTTCCTCTAGATCCAACGATTGTTGGTCCGTGTGCCAGATCCAATGGCTCAGATATATTCTTCCTGTGTTCTTTCTTTCTACTGTTTGGATGTATATTCTACGGTCCAGTTCGCTCCCTCTGCCTGATCCAATGGTCAAGGTGGATCCTGATAGATCTTTGGATCTAGAGTTCAGGTCGCATCGTGACTTTGGGTTTTGGGGGTTTCAGAGGGTCTGTCCCTTGCATGATGGCTACCAAAATCCATAGAACTTGCGAAGAATGGAGGGTCATGACAGACCTCAGATCCTCCTGAAAGGATCTCATCCGTTCATCTTCCAAACGAAAGAATATTCCCTTTCGTTACTTCAAATATCACTATCCTTCCTGAGCTTCATCAGCTATGAAGGACTTAAGAGCTTTGCTCTCTTTCTCCTGGACTTGACTCTTAAAAGAGTCTTCCTCGCACCCCTTGTGATCATTCATCAAGTCTAGGACTTAAGTGGGTCTCGGTCTCTACTTGCCTCACAGGGAGCCTGTGCATATCTACACTACCTCTCCTAAGTTTAACAGAATTCATCCTCCAAGGGACTCAAAACAATTAGGAAGGTTGACATGCGTACATGAAAACAATGTCCCTGGTCGATGAACACACAATTTGTGACTCTGGCTTATGCCACCACAGGACACAAGCATTTATGAGTATAAAACATGTCCTATCCATATAATTTCTTACTTGCTTAATTATACAACCAAGCTAAAATACAAGGGATACAGTATATCCATTAAGAAATCATGCACATTCCTGAAAACATTCATAGTATAGCCAATTCATACACAATTATAGCTAAATTACATAGGGCAGGATATCGCTTATCTATTACAAGTTGTTGCCAACCAATCGACTCTGGGTGTTCATCCTTCCACCCTACCATATGCTAATTTTTTCAAGACCCCTTCCCAGTTTCAGTCTCGCTGATTTTTCAGCCAAATTTAAATGCCGAAACTCCAGTTTCAACACTGTTTCAGCATAGGTTACAACACTGTTTCAGCATATGTCTCAGCAATGTTTCAGCATATGTCACAGCGGTGTTTCAGCCTATGTTACAACACTGTTTCATCATATCTCTCAGCACTTTTTCAGCATATATCTCAACACTGTTTCAGCATATGTCACAATGGTGTTTTAGCATATGTCTCAGCACTGTTTCAGCATATGTCTCAGCACTGTTTCAGCATATGTCACAGTGGTGTTTCAGCATATGTTACATCACTGTTTCAGCATATGTTACAGTGGTGTTTCAGCATATGTTACAGCAGTGTTTCAGCATATAAAAACTTAACAGAAAATAAACTTCAGAACTGAAACATGAGGATTCTGAACATCCTTTTCAACACAAAAATAAAATATCAGCAATATGCAAAACTCAAAAAATATAGACACAAAGATATTCGGTCTAACTTCGACCCTGGAAAAACCCACAAGGGAAAAACCAGTGAGAGAGGGCTTTGTATTATTTATGAGCTTCTAATAAATTCTTTTATAGCATATTCATCTTCAGATATTTACACAAACTTATCTGGACATTCTTGTAGCTTTTCTCCTCGATTTTTGAACCAAAAATCCGTAGAACTATACGGTTGTCCCAGCAATTAATGTTGTACAGACTGTCTCGAAATTCATGCCAAAACTCTGCTAAGACTCAATTTCTGTGCCACTAAATGTTGTTCGGCAGCCTTGGAATGCATGCCAATACTCCCAGAAATTGCAGCTGCTGTCTCTTTTCTTCAGCTCGACCTCTCTCTTGCTCTCTCTTGTTCTCTCAATAAGAATGCTTGAACTCCTCTTGTTCTCTCAACAAGAATGCTTCAACTTACCCAAGAATGGGTGCGCCCTCTTGCCCAAGTCGACCTCATGAGGGAAGGTGAGGGGTTTTCTAATCTAACG
>ML779765.1:1098162-1111745 GCA_009831015.1 Picea engelmannii | reverse complement strand
ATAGGTACCACAACAGGATGAGTAGTGGTATTCTCCACAATGTCCCACAACTCGTTCTCTTGCAAAAGCAAGATCATCCTCTCCTTCCAAGCACCAAAATTTGTTGCCCCATCAAGTCTGTCTTCAACCCTCAAACCAGTAGCAATGACCCTCTTTCTGCTGAAAATCACAAATTCAAAAATATGCCCTGTGAAGTGACTGTTGTCCCTACTTTCTGTCTGCTGAAATTTCTGCCTCTCTTCAACTCAGCTTTGGTACCATGTTAATTTTTTCAAGACCCCTTCCCAGTTTCAGTCTCGCTGATTTTTCAGCCAAATTTAAATGCCGAAATTCCAGTTTTAGCACCATTTCAGCATAGGTTGTAACACTGTTTCAACATATGTCTCAGCATTGTTTCAGCATATGTCACAGCGGTGTTTCAGCATATGTTACAGCACTGTTTTAGCATATGTCACAGCACTATTTCAGCATATGTCTCAGCACTTTTTCAGCATATGTCACAGCGGTGTTTCAGCATATGTCTCAGCACTGTTTCAGCATATGTCTCAACACTGTTTTAGCATATGTCACAGCGGTGTTTCAACATATGTTACATAACTGTTTTAGCATATGTTACAGTGGTGTTTCAACATATGTTACAACGGTGTTTCAGCATATAAAAACTTAACAGAAAATAAACTTCAGAACTGAAACATGAGGATTCTGAACATCATTTTCAACACAAATAAAATATCAGCAATATGCAAAACTCAGAAAATATAGACACAAAGATATTCGGTCTAACTTCGACCCTAGAAAAACCCACAAGGGGAAAACCAGTGAGAGAGGGCTTTGTATTATTTATGAGCTTCTGAGAAATTATTTTACAGCATATTCATCTTCAGATATTTACACAAACTTATTTGGACATTCTTGTAGCTTTGCTCCTCGATTTCTGAACCAGAAATCCGTACAACTATACGATTGTGCCAACAATTAATGTTGTACGGACTGTCTTGAAATTCATGCCAAAACTCTGCTAAGACTCAATTTCTGTGCCACTAAATGTTGTTCGACAGCCTTGGAATGCATGCCAATACTCCCAGAAATTGTAGTTGTTGTCTCTTTTCTTCAGCTCGACCTCTCTCTTTCTCTCTCTTGTTCTCTCAACAAGAATGCTTGAACTCCTCTTGTTCTCTCAACAAGAATGCTTCAACTTACCCAAGAATGAGTGCGCCCTCTTGCCCAAGTTGACCTCATGAAGGAAGGTGAGGGGTTTTCTAATCTAATGATTGATATTAGATCAGATGGGTGGCTGAGATTTGGTGTCTCTTCACTCACCCTCACTTTAATCATAAAGTCACCTTTTAATTTGCATCTCACAAATTAAATGACTAGGACCCACATTCAACACTTTCTCCCCCTTAGGCGGCTAGGGAAGAGAAACACTTGCCTTGGTACTTTATTTTAATTAAAAATTTAACACCATAGGCTTAGAGGCATTCATTCTTATCACTCTGGCCACCCCCGTTCCAGGCCATGATATCACCAGGGAACTCTCGTGGTTCTCAAGGATTCTTTCTCTGTTTCTGATTCCTCTCGGATTCTGTTCTTTGTGAACTTTCAGAGATTTCCCTCTCTGTTATGGACTCGAAAAGATTTATTAGATGCACACCTAGCATCAAAACCATGACCTTCTCTTCATTATTTCCTAGAGATATCCACGCATCTCCTTTACGAGCGTCCCCTCCCATATCTTGTCCCCATGTATCTCTTTTTACCTTCCTTCTCTTGGAAGGTTCCCGACCCATCATGTTTCTTCTGTCAGAAGAAATCTCGGGTCTACAAATATCTGTGGTACTTTAGGCTGACATTCTGCAGCTAGACCATGCTCCCATTCATGGGGGTGGTTGATAACTCAGCCACTGGTCCTTTCTTCATTAACTGATTTCTTGTCTTGGGATCCGAAGGAGGTTTGTCATCCTCATCAAGGGAAATTTGGGGTTATTTGGTATAAATAACCCTCTCATATAGTTTTCACACTCTTCCTCTAGTGATATCATGGCCAGTATTTTCAAGGATTCACCCCCATAGTCAGTTATTGGCAATTCAAACAATAATACATTTATATTTTCCACATGCCTCGGTATGGTAAATCCTATTTTATTATTAATTACAAGTTGGGGGAAACAAGGTGTTACAATTCCCTCCCCCTTAAAGGAACACCGTCCTCGGTGTTCTTTCTCAAAAACACCTGTCATGCCTTTCTCATTCAGTTGTTTCAGAAATATCGATCCTTATTTCTCGGTCAGGTTCTTTTTCAGAACCTTAATCTTGGTCACCTGCTTTCAATAATTCTTGGACACCAAGCACGTTAATCATAGTCTTATATGAAAACATTGCATAAAAATTTATAGAAAATTTTTCATAATCTTAGCACAATAATTATCTGTAAAATTTGTGGATTTGTATCCACATGGTTGATTTTTTATCCAAGCTCATCATTTTTCCTTAACATACCCATTGGGTGCATGATCCCAATTCAATAGTTTACAAGAACTATCATGGTTTCATCTTCCTTGTGGTCAGTCACCCTCTAGGCCCAGGCTCATGCATCCCCTTCTCTGCTATACAATCCCTCGAGTGATCCCTCTTGCCTTGCCAAGGTTTTCTCACAAAGGAAGAACTACCCACCGTGTGCATGATCCCAATAGTTTACAAGAACTATTAAGGCCTCCTCTTCCTTGCTGTCACTCGCCCTCCAGGTCGAAGCTCAGGCATCCCCTTCACTGCTATATAGTCCCTCGGGTGATCCATCTTGCCCTGCCAAGGTTTTCTCTCATAGGAAGAATTCCAGAGACTCTATCGAGTCTTACAGTTGAGGCGTCCCTCAGACTTTCTCTGTCAAGGCATCCCTCCAGCTTGTGTTACCTCAACACATTGTATTTCAGGCGATCATGGCTTATCATGGGGTTCTCATGGCTCAACAGTAGTCATTTTTCATCATCTGTCCTTTCTGGACATATATTTTCTTTCGGCTCAGTGAAATTTAGGGACGAAGGTTACTCTCTTTCTCACCTGTATCATAGGTATACAAAAATTCATGAGACATCATTATAAATTTTAAATTCAATTTTTTCTTGTAAATCGATCACCCACAGATTTCCAAATTCCACATTTTGTTTTCATATTTGTTCCGCACAAGAACTAGATTCACAAGCATGGGACTTTCTTCCCCATAACATTTTAGCTCAGCAGGAAATCAGTCTTCCTTATGGATTACAAAATTTCCATATCCAAGACTCTTTCTTCCTGCAATTCATTCCTCAGCTAAAAAAAATGCTAGTTCTCATGCACATTATATGTTTATTTCACCTTTACAAAGTCATCACAAAAAATTTAGAATTGTACATACTAACAATCAAATTCACTTTCTCAAAATGAAATACCATTCCTTGCAGTTTGGCTCAGCAAGAAATTGGTCTTCCTTATGGGCTTACAACACCACCATATCCAAGACCCTTTTCCTCTTGTAGTTCATTCTTCACACAACCAAACAAGTTGTTAGTCTCTCATGCCTCCACGTATATGTGTGTGTGTGTGTGTGTGTGTGTGTGTGTATTCAAAACCATGCATACTAACAATTCATCACATCTACATAAACAGAAAAAGGGGATTTCAATCCTTTCCTATGCCTCATTTCAACATACCAAAACTTTCAAAACGTAATTCAACATTTCAAAGGATTTTAACAAATGTGCCAATATTCATGGCCACATTCATACCCAATGCACTCTTGCATTGATTTTCAAGTTTGTCACACTTTATGACAAGTTCTTGGTCATGGTGTGTTGGAATTTAACCAACCTTTTCATCATATGGGTTATTCATTTTCATTCATTCTTACAGAAAGACCATATTTCATGCTATAGGCCGATCACGATCCCAAATCAGTACACTTGAAACTTAAAAGTTTCACATGAATGCACCCAAGCATTATGATTTCATTAATAACTAGGGTGCCAACACTCATGGCCACCCAAATTTGGTTTTCTCTAACACCTGTAAAATGTGAGTAGAAATGTTGGAAGGTCCTCCTTCCTCAATGGGAAATCCATTGTCTGTCCTTTATGCAAATATGCATTTCCTTGAAGCAATTCCATGCAACATGCTATCTATGAAAAATTTTGTTTCCAATCATTCCTTGATTGGTCCATGTATTCATGACATATCGGTCCATGAATTATTTTGATGGTTACAATTGGTCTTTACTACCAGAGGTTCACACCTCCAACATTTGGGTTCTTCTTCCCAAATCATACCCTACTTGGGTATCCATGGCATACAACTGCCCTCTCAAATTTTGTGTATAGTATGAGACAATAAAATATTTCGGAAGGGATTCTCACCCGAATCCTTTCATACCCTGAGCCACATAAGCATGAACATTTTAATACCTGTTCTTGGCTACTAGCACTCTCTTTATGATCTTTACCTCATCAGTAGTGCTTTAGCGGGGTTTTCATAGTCCCGTTAACAATATTTTGACCACAGCCTTCCCATGTTCACCCTTTACTTGAGGTTTCCCATCATTGGAAATAGTCTTCCTCAATATATCCAATTCCTTTCTATACTTAGCATGCATCCTCATAGTCACAATTACATTAGTTGTAATATTAAACCAAATGCATGTATCATAACATTCGAATTCATAAAACGTATTCAAAATGTTCTAGCATATCTTCATGCACTTCATCATGTTATCCTCAAATGTTTCCACAAGTGCAACATAAAAGATTTCGATTGTATCTTCATCCATACAATCCTTATCAGTATGGTGTCAAAACATTTACTTTTATTAGTAAATCAGTTTTCTCATTCAAGAGAAAACATAATACTTAGCAAGGAAGAATTGAGGACTCTCCCCTTCTTCCAACTCTTTCTACACTGCCCGGGACTTTTCATCCCAATTGAGTTATCTATAAGGCCTCACTGCCTTTTCTTAATCATGCCTTCAACCGAGCCTAATCAGTTAAACGTACTCATTTATTCATTTAATCACACTCGGGGAGTTTACTTGCCTTCTACCAACTATATCAATTTCCACAACTGCTCTTTTAGTCCTACGACTCTGTTAAACAATTTAGGGTTCTTAGGGTGAGGAAAGTGTTCCTCCTCTACTTATGCAATCTACTTTTTATTGGGATATTTCTACTCTTTCCTTGAGCAACCTTGGTTAGGCCTCACCCTAACCCTTTTCGAATACAACATCATGCTTTAATAACAGACTTTTTGTTCATAATGGATCATGAACCTTGGCATCCAACATATTACCATTCGGTCATTGGGATGGTCACTATTTAGTTTTTAGTCTTCTACTCATTACGTGATGTTTTTCAAAATGTAATCCAAGATTCTGGTATATATATATATATAAGATTGTGTCTCACTGCTTAATTCTCAGCAGTCATTAAGGTTGTGACCTTGTTTTCCTGACAAAGTCTTCACATAGTTCCTCCACAGGGAACTCCTTCAGCATGCAACTTCCTTATTGCATATCCATCACTATCTATGATGGCCTCAATCTTGAATTATCTTCATCTTGTTAATAAGCATTCTTTAAGGGACATAGACATACATTTCTGACATGCATTCCAGATTATGCATCCACACATATTCTAGTTTTTGATAACTTACATCCATGAGGTACTTATCTATACTCATAATCATAATCTTGTGTGCAGTTTCCATAGGTATTTTTCATAGCCTACATACATCTCTACCTTAAAATCATTCAACTCATGATTGTTTACAATCATTCTCATGTGATCCTCAAAGGAAAAATCATTTGACTCTTATCAAGACAACATAACATCTTTTCTCGTTTACTCTTTCATTTATTTGTACTAGATTTTCCTGGGGAGATGGAGCACATTCCCCTTAAGGTATCATTCAAAAAAAAACTTTCATGACTCTTTAGAATGGAGTCAACCATGCATCCATGGTATTCATTCAATTTTGGCAAGTGCTATGCTTGCCTCACATTTCACTCATCAGGGCAACCATGTTGGGATTTTAGTATACTTATACTCTTACATCATACAAGTGCATCACTTTCACATTTAATATCATTCGTAACTAACTGGTATTAATATCAGGCTTCATATCGAGAATCTTCATAATGCATTAAATCCATGCACTCAAGCATACACACACAACTAAGTATTCATCATACTAGCTTAGTTTTATCATTAGTATTCTCTTAGTTAGATATTGCATTCGCTTACCTGACTAATCTCACAGTTATAACTCATACTGATGTTGCCTTATCTTTATAGAAATAACCAACCAGGGTCACTTTCCCTTTTATATTATAACAGCTGGCAAGAAAACCTTCTTTCCTCAAATTCTATAGGACTTTACTCATCTCACCTTTCCTCCGGTCATGAGGAGTTAAATACTCCAAGTTTAATATAAAGAAGTAATTATACTTCCAAGGATCCTACCTAATCCTATCAGATTCCTTTAATCCTACAAAGGTATTAACCAGTATATAATCAACCATCATCAGTTCCTGAGGTTCCAATTGCCCATGCTTAGAGGCAGTGTTATGAACACCAAGTCATCCATCCTTCGGGCTTCAACTACCCTTGACAGAACCTTGCCACATTTAGATACCCACATTCAAATATTATTATTAATGTTAATTAGAATATCCCTACACCAATAAGAGTAGTTATCACTTTGACCAAGGTTTAAAGAAATTCTTCTGCTGAAATTCAACAATAATTCCCAAAATCAAAAGTTCAATCTACAGTCCTTCTCCTCAAGGAGTAAATGTAGGTAACAATACCTCTTTATGTGACTCGTGCATGGGACCGATCAAGCCAAATGTTGTAAACATGCTCTGATACCATTTTGTAACACACCCACGATGGGGCAAAATAAAAATTTCACTTTTTCCTCATGCAGCCTGCAAGCTTCCAACTTAGCGGGGCCTGATGACCTCCCGAAAAATGGATCATCTTCTATTCTTGAGCTGAAGCAGCTCTTCGATTCCCTATTGGAATCCCACAACAAATCCACAAGTCCCCCTATTGAACTCAGCCCGCATGGAAAATCACTAGTTATGATCTCCCTTCACATGACCACAACCCTGTGACCACATGCCTACACTGTAGGCACGTCGTGTTTCGTGATGTCAGGGATTTTCATTCCAAGACACCTGACTCCTCCAAGTCCTAAAACCCAAAATAGGGCTTAATGGGATCTAGATCCTCCCTTAGATCTCATCCAGGTGTCCCTATCTGGTGACCTAGGGCCAATCCTCTGGGCACATCGTGTTTTGCGATATCGAGACTCCTGATGTTGATTTCCCCGACTCCTTCAATCCCCCATACCCAAAAAGGGTTAATGGATCTTTAGATCCTCCCTTTATGAATCCACCATATGACCTCCAGTCAGGTCCTGGGGCCTCACTCCTAAAAGCGTCAGGAGTTTTTCATCTTATGAAGTTGTTATGCAACTTTCTCCCTTTTTCCGATAGCCGAAACCGCAATATTCCTTTTCCCCTATTCAACGGTCCAGATTATTCCAATGATCAACGGTCTGGACTTCGTCGCGGTCTCGCATATCGGGAATTCCTTATGCGAGTCACCTTTGATCACCCGACTTCTGAAATGCCGATATTTCTGAGCACAGATCAACGACTTATATCCTTTGTGATCAAATGGCTCCTATCCAATCGTGAACTCGGGCCTCACGAGTTCCCATGGTTCTTTCCTTTAACTTCTCTGTTGCATAAGCCAACGAAGAACTGATCATTCACCACACATCCTTCCAACAGGAGGTTCTGCTGATGTCATGGTTTCACAACTTGCGACCTCCAAGTAACAACCTCCTTCGCATCCCTGACTCCCAAAATTCTGACATTTCAGGGATCCCAAATCTGATGGTTCATGCTCCTCTGGATCTAACGGTCCAGAGCTCTTCACAAATTCGCGTATTGGGACTTTGTGATTGAGCCAACCCTGACTCCCTAACTCCCGAATGCAAAAAGGGATTAACAAATGTTAGATCTCTCCTTTGTTCTCTGTCCATGTTACCATTTCCTACAACCCAGAGCCTAACTCCAAGGCGCGTCGAAACTTCACGTATCGCGATTTCTCACAACTGCCCTCTTTAAATTTTCTAACCTGCGAGTCAGCAAAATGCTGAGATATCACCACATGTCCTCCTTAATGGACAACCATGATTAAATCATGATTTCTCATATTGCGAGTTCGAACAATTATGCTCTTTGACATTCTTTCTCTCTGAGTCAGTGAAATGTTGAGATATCGCCATGTGTCCTCCCTAATGGATGACCACGATCAAATCAGAACTTGTCTCGTGCACCTTCCTTTGGATCCAATGGTTGTTGGTCCACATGCCAGATCCAAAGGATCAGATATATTCTTCCTGTTTGCTTCCTTTCTACTGTCTGGATGTATATTCTATGGTCCAGATTGCTCCCTTCGCCCAATCCAATAGTCAAGGTGGATCCCGAAAGATCCTTGGATCTACAGTCCAGGTTGCATCGCGGCTTTAGGTTTCAGGGGTTTTAGAGGGTCCATCCCCTGCACGATGGCTACCAACGTCAATCTAACTTTAGAAGACTGAAGGATTCAAGGCGTTAACGCCTACGCTCCTTCTTCAAATCTAACGGTTGTGACAGGCCTCATATCCTACCAAAAGGATCTCGTCCGTTCATCTTCCGAAT
Source organism: Picea engelmannii (assembly GCA_009831015.1). NCBI lineage: Eukaryota > Viridiplantae > Streptophyta > Pinopsida > Pinales > Pinaceae > Picea > Picea engelmannii. The sequence goes on along the minus strand of ML779765.1, from coordinate 1,103,005 downwards.
GAAAGAATATTCTTTTTTGTTACTTCAAATATCTCTATCCTTCCTGAGCTTCATCATTTATGAAGGACTTAATAGCTTTTCACTCTTTCTACTGGAATTGACTCTTAGAAGAGTCTTCTCCACACCCCTTTCACTCATTCATCAAGTCTAGGACTTAAGTGGGTCTTGGTCTCTGCTTGCCTCGCAGGAAGCCTATGCATATCTGCACTACCTCTCTTGATATTAACAGACTTCATCCTCCAAGGGACTCAAAATGATTAGGAAGGTTGACATGTGTACATGAAAACTGTGTCCCTGGTCGACGAACACACAGTTCATGACTCTGGCTTATGCCACCAAAGGACACAAGTATTTACGAGTATAAAACATGACCTATCCATATAATTTATTACTTGCTTAAATATACAACGAAGAAAAAATAGAAGGGATATAGTATATCCATTAAGAAATCATGCACATTCCTAAAAACATTCACAGTATAACCAATTCATACACAATTATAGCTAAATTACACAGGGAAGGAGATCACTTATCTATTATAGGTTACTTCCAACCAACTGACTGTGGGTGTTCATCCTTCCACCCTACTATAGGATTAGAGGCATTCATTCTTAGTACTCTGGCCACCCCTATTCCAAGCCATGATATCACCAGGGAACTCTCGCAGTTCTCAAGGATTCTTTCTCTGTTTCTGCTTCTGCTCGGATTCTGTTCTCTATGAACTTTTAGAGATTTCCCTCTCTGTTATGGCCTCGATGAGATTTATTAGATTCTCACCCAACATCAAACTCACGGCGTTCTCTTCATTATTCCCTGGAGATATCTGTGCATCTCCTTTATGATCTTCCCCTCTCATATCCTATCCCCGCGTATCTCTTTTTACCTTCCTTCTCTTGGAAGGTTCCTGACCCATCATGTTTCTTCTATCAGAAGGAAGCTCGAGTTTGCATATCTCTGTGGTGCTTCGGGCTTATATTCTGCAGCTAGACCATGCTCCCATTCATGGGGGTGGTTGATAATTCAACCACTGGTCCTTTCTTCATTAATTGATTTCTTTCCTTGGGATCCGAAGGAGGTTTATGATCCTCATCAAGGGAAATTTAGGGTTATTTGGTATAATGAACCCTCTCGTATAGTTTTCACATTCTTCCTCTAGTGATATCATGGATAGTACTTTAAAGGATTCACCCCATAGTCAATTATTGGCAACTCAAACAATAATACATTTATATTGTCCACATGCCTCAACATGGTAAATCCTATTTTATGATTAATTACAAGCTGGGGGAAATAGGGTGTTACAGTCTGCAAATCATCACATTCATAATTATGTATGGATCCTTCAAGTACTTTGTGGGGATATATATTTCCCCTTCATTTACTAGCCATTCCTCATCGACAAACCAATCGTCCATTAATTTTTCAAAGTCCTTATGCTAAAATATGAACTTATCCAGGAATGATTCATATAGTGCTACCAAAGGCTTTGGGATTTTGTATTTGGCTCTGATGTATTTTTACTTTAGATATGTGATCAAAACACTAGATGCATTGACTCTCATGGTTTTCTCCTTTTTCAGGTGGGTGGAACACCATCGTGAAACATCATTATAAGGGAAAAGCGTTGGGTGGACGACTATAGTGTGAGTGCCACTTCTTCCAATGTTTTTGTATTCATCAATCTCTTAATTTTCGGAAGGATACTCTTCATTATGGAACATTTTATATATCTCATGGTATCTCGCATAATGATCCCTTCCATTGCAACTAATCGTGTATGTAATAGTGAGAGAGTCTAGACTTAAAATAACGATAGGTCCAAAACATGCATGGCTCTTTGTTTTTATGGTCATAACTCTGGACTTCTTGTCTCCTACATAAATTGTTACGCAACGAAAAAAAATAATTTACCTTCGAATTTTCTACGAAAAGAAGTAACTTCAAAAAACACAAAATACATAACTATTGGCTCGACATCTTCATCACACAATGTAAATTACCCAACTTTTACAGTAGAAATGCTTTAACTTTCATAGGTTTTACATGCAAAGCAGTATATCGATTAGGACTTAACAAGGTTGTTATATTTTGACGATTTTCCCCAAACCATGTGTACTTAATGTTAAGTGAATTATAGCTCTGGCTCAGTTAGATTCATACGATCCTCCATTAATTTCCTTGAAGACTATTCTGCATTCATTACCATTGATGTATCATTGAAGCTGAGGGATAGGAAAGGGAGAAAATGTTCTTCGATCATGTCATTGTTGGGGAATGATAAGTATGATCATTTCAAAAATATTAAACTTAAGGAAATTGTCCGACGATGATCACCCATTATGATAATATTTTACCTTTGATAGGTGTGTTAAAAGGTACGAAGGTCTTATAAGTTGTTTTCCTTGTTATGCATTTATTTTATTAAGTTAAACGGGTCATTATATGATGTTTAAGAGGAGGGTTAATTTTACAAGTCCAGGGTGTCCTCGTAGGAAGATGTTCGAGATGGGTCATGGTCTAGGAGGTTGGTTCCCAATGATGATGTCTTATAAAGTGTTGTCGTCGAAATATTTTACATATAGTGCAAAGCGTAGTCTCAAGACTTCTCTCAATGATGACAAGTTATTCATTGAAGATGTGAGAAAATAAAGTAATTCCATGTCACATATATCATGTACAACCAAAAGGTTTCATTTCATTATAGTGTATGATTGTATTGGAAGAAATTTTATAAATGGTGCAATAGTTAACTTTGGATAGGGTTTAAGGGTTCATCTCTTGTTGACACATATGCATTGGAAGACTACTTGTAAGAGATAGCATGTCATCATCAGGAGATTGTTTGAGGAGGATCACTTGTGGATGTTATGTCATATGTTTTCCCAACGATAATATGAGATTTGATTTACAAAGGACAATATTGGTTAAAAAAATTCATAGTTGTGTATGTTACGGGATGTGGGGTCCACTTGTTATGCCCGAGTCATGGGAACTACCAAAACCAATATCTTCTTGACACATCATCATGAAAGAAGGGAATAATGGAAAATGGAATATATATTTTCGTGGTACAGACTTTGTCATTGAACTAAGAATTAAAATCTCTACGGGTGTATCTCCATTGCACTCTCCCAACAATGATGTTGAAGAAGCATCATCATTGGAGGAATTGGATGAAAGGGTAATATCATATAACTTTGGAGAAGGAGAGCCGACGATGTTTGAGTGGGGTCATATGGGTAGAGGCTTTGGGCACATTGTTGTAGAAGGGTTTCTAACAAAAAAAATTAATATCCTTATAGTGTGGGAGACCAAAGGACCATCAATCAATCTATAATAGATGCTAGGTGTATTTTTCCTCAGACCAACTTCAGAAATTATGTATAGAGATTAGTCTTATGAATGAATAGTTAGTTGGGTAGTAGTGATTAGTACCTTGCAAAAAGTTGAGTTGGTGGGTAAATCTAATGCATTTTAGTGGGATTTGTTGGATGTCACAATAGGGGTCTCCTTGAAGGTTCATTGTATGATTCCAATTCATTCTTACCACTTTCCACACTTATTCCCCTTTGTTTCCTCATATTTTGGGTGTTTGGTCTCACTGACCCCAAGAAGGGTTTGTACCTCATTTCATGGGAAGAAGGGGATAAAGTCCCAAAGGTGTTGTAGCTAGAAAAACTTAAAATCCATATATTGTGCCTCTAGATGCTCACCCTAATCCCAACAACAATGAAATACTTCCCCATAAAAACTCAAGGACCTTTAAAAAAAAAACACACACAATTAATAAATGTCCATCTTGTTGGGGGAATTCATTTGAAATGTCTTTTACCTTCCTTTCACATGACACTTAATGTGTTCCTAACTCCAAGTGGCATTGCAGTGCTCCTTACTTTCCATTGCACATAAAACTAAATGTTTTGGACCATAATAAATTAATGGAAAATAAAGGGATTGGAAAAATGTTACATTGCAAACGAGGGATGCATAACACCCTCCACAAAGGCACCCATAAATGAGACAATATGATCCATTGATACGTCAAGAACCCCATTCCCAAAATTCATGCCCCCTTCCACCTCATACTCAATACATGACTTAGAGAGGGTCCTCTTGAGAAACATTCATTGACTTGGGGATTGGTCTACCTAATAGGACAACATGACAACCCTACCATACTTAAATTTGGTAAATTTTATAAGGTCTTTGAGCATTTGTTTAGTTTTAAAAGGGGATATTTAATGCAATGTTAAGAACCAAATATCAATATAGCATAGAAAAACCTCAGAAAAAGTACTCAACGCCTTGAGAAAGAGATAATTTCAGATAATAAGCCTCTTCAAGGGGGCAACTTCCTTTTACCCCACTTAAATGTTCAAGTACAAGATGATTCCAAATGAAAATGTCTCCTTGGTATATATAGGAGACTAGGAGGTATAATTACAACTAATGGAATAAAGCCGACATAAATAAAATAACATCACTAATGTAATATGCCCCAATTAAGTGGTAATGAGCCAATATTAGGGCTTAACATGCCCCTCCCCTTAAGACAAGTGTTGTCCGCAATGCTTGAGTAACTCTGGATGCTTTTGTATAAAAGACTCATCTTCCCAAGTGGAATCTTCAGCTGGTAGTTTCTTCCATTTAATGAGATACTCTGAAATGGATCTATTCCTCAGTTGGCGAATTCTTATGTCAATGATGGCTTCAGGCTCCAATATGATTTTTCCTTCCTCGTCAAGTTCTGGCAATATAGTTTGAACTAGGATCTTGTCGCCTATAACCTTCTTTAAGCATGAAACATGGAAAACTGGGTGTACTCGTGAAGATGCAGGCAACT
>ML779765.1:1040604-1087537 GCA_009831015.1 Picea engelmannii | reverse complement strand
ACACTGGTGTACTGTGTATATGTGTGATTGTTTATTTCTTACTACTCATTATTGGATAATAATTCTACATTGATATAACATTTGAAGAAAAAGGATTATAATTACGCTATTACTGATTCACCCCCCCTCTCAGTAATCCAACACATTTTCCTTTGGAGGCCTAGGATGTCACCTCGTAATCCCTTGATTTCATGTGGAGGCTATAGTTTTGGTGGGATTGATGGTTCTCGAGGTGATGTGATGTGGTTTGAAGGAAGGGGATGCATGGCATGGCACTCTATCACATGAGATCTTGACACATGACCTTTGGAGGCCCAATGATTTTCATCTTGAGGCTCAACATCTCATTTTGAGGGTCAATGCCACCCTTCTAGGGCATGATGTCACCCTTTTGAGGGTTTTACTTTATGTAATTTTTATTTTTGTAACTTGTAAAGGAAAATAAAGGGGGTCGAACCTCATTTAATTTGTTGTTGACAATTTTATGTGGACAAATTGGTTTAGATGGCCTCATATAAATAGAGGCCATCTCTTTTTCATTTTGACATCTCATCACTTGATAGTTAAATAAATCTTGGACTGAAATTTCGGCCCCTCTTGGGCAATTCAGTATCTCTTGTCTCTTGTGCAAAATGGATGCTTTACTTGTCTATTTATGGAAGAAAGGCTAGCGACTTCTCTTGGATGCTTGTTCTTGGAAATTTGGTGGAATATCATTGATAAGTAAGGGTTTTTCATGATATCTCTTAGATTAGGTAAGGAATTTATGTAGTTTTGTCTGTTTTTCTTGATTTCAAGGTTATTTTTTCAAACACTTGGAGGAGTATAAAGGAATACACTCTCCATCAAGGAATTTCTCTCTATTGTTATTGAAAAGGCTTAAGGGTTCCTACAAGGAGTAAAAAGGCTTACTCCCTTGTAGAAAAACCTTGCTAAGGTGTGCTTCCTATAGGGAGTAAAAACCATTGCACCCCTATAAGAGTAAGAAACTCTAGTTCAAAGAAAGGGACACCATAACTCAATAGGTAAGGCACTAGTTGCATTGGAGATTGAATATTGTTGCATTGGTAAACATGAATTTAAAGAGACTGAATTTTTCAAGGTTGTATCTAAATTTTACATGCTTAAATATTTCTTGTTCCCTAAGGGAATATTGATTTACCAAGTGATTGATTTGTTGTAATAAACATTAATATACAGCCAATAGGGTTGCAACAAAATCACTCTCTCTTACTCTTTTACAAATTGTTTGCCGCTGAAATTTATTGGAATATTTCATATTTGATCTATTGTTTAAGAGCTATTGTTTGGGTGGTTTACTTGTTGATTTTAGTGGCTAGAACTTGTTGTTGTATAAAAAGTTTATACAGCCATAAGGATGTTATAAAACTCTGCTGATAACACTCATTAAGAGCCCTCTCTCGCGATCAAAGTGTTGGTTTAAACATTGGAAATTTGCCTACTAATTGCTAGCTTTATTTTCCATCATCATATACTTGATTTTGATGGTTTAATTTGCATCTGTCATAGTTTCTTTATTGTTGATATATATTTCCATACTTATGAAAATTTGGGGAAACAGGGTTTCTTGTTGAATCCCCGTTGGTTTTGAGGCTTATATTGGCATACATTATCTTTTTGTTTTGTTTTGTATAACATTGTTTTACAGGTACATGACCTTGGAAACCGCTTAATAATTCAAAAGAATCTTTACTCAAGACTCAATAATCACCTTGACCTTGACTTATAGGGTTTTGCTTCTATCTTCTTGCTTCCCCCATTGCAAATCCCCCTAGGGTCACTCTATAAGCCTCCCTTGTGTTGGACTTGTCCTTCACTAAAATGAGGGGGATATCTATTGAGGTGACAGTGATAGGTATTCCCAATTGTGTCACACATTTGTTTCTTTGGTTGCGCTTTGCCTAAACTAGAAACCATGCGATCAATGTTTGACATCATTTCCATGGAGGATTTTGAAATCCTTTCTGAACCTTAATGACACTTGGAAAGTCTATCCTGAATCCTTTACCCATATCTTGCATGGAGAATCCATTTGAGGGAATTTCCATTTTCCTTTTGATGATATTTTTATAAATTTCATCTGGTGGCTCCACAACCTAAGAACTCGTCTTTCCCAAAGAAAATTCTCCAAGGAAGGTTTAAGCCTTCCAAGGTTTACCAAAGAATACCTCCTCATAATTTTCCTATTGTCAAAACATTGTTTCAAGGTAACCTTCCCCACACTCCAATGGCTCATCCTTAGGCTGGAAGCCCTTACAATCCATTGAATATGGCCACCATCCCTGGGTTTCACAATACTAGGCCCAAAGAGTCCCACATGTGGTTGCCAAAGTTCACTAGGAACAATGTTGTTACACCTGAAGAGCATATTGAAGCTATTGGTGTGGATATGGAAGAAAACGATATAGAGAATGAAGGCATTGCAATGAAGTTAGTATCTATGTCTATTGATGAAGATGCTAAAAATTGGTATAAAGTCTTCCTTGATAATCATTTGGCATCCTACGAATATTTCGCTAAGTTGTTCAAGGGTAGATGGACAACAAAGAAGGATAGTGGAAGGCTATTAGTCCAATTCAATCAAATCAAGAAGAAAGAGAATTAAATAGTGAAGGAGTTTAATATTAGATTTGAAAACTTGCAAAGTCAAATCCCAAAGGATTTATTCCCACTAGAAGCATATGTTCTCTTTATTTACTTGAATTCTTTCGAAGGAAAATTTGGTTTTATTCTAAAGAAAAATATTCCTCAAAATTTGGCAAAAGCCAAAGAGTATAATGCATAGATTGAAGAACATCTTATTATCTCAAAGATTGAGCCCTTTCAGTTCCCTTGTGTCAAAGCATAACAAAAATTGAAGATTTCAACCAACAGTGTACAAGATCCAATCACACTTTTGGCTCAGAATTTTGATCAAATGAATTCCCAGTTCATCCATAGTCAAAATTAGATCATGAAAAAGTTGACAACTTTGCAGAGGAATCATCCTACTCTAATCTCTCAGTTCATCATACAACAGAGGGAAAATACAGTTTGAAACTAAGGCCACAACCATAGGTAAAGGCACCTGACACCTTGGATCCTGTTGGGATGGTCATCATGGAGGGATCACCATGGTGTTTTCCCTACCAGGAACCTCATTTAGAACATGAATTTCTGAGACAAATGAAAGAAGAATAATATCCAATCACTATGAATAGGTTGAACTTCATTGATACCCTTTTCAGTCTTCAGGATGATGATTGCATTGACGTCATTGAAGAACAAATTGAAGATATCAGGAAGAGGGAATATATCCAAGGTCGATTGGAAGTATTGAACCAAATAGATGAAGACTTGAAGGACAATATGAGGAAAATGGAGTTTCTGACATACTCAAGAAGAAAAAAAGTTCCAGTTCCACCACCTCAAGAAAAAACAAAAGTGCCTCCACCTCCTCCACCTCTAGTTCGTGACTTACTTCCACAAACTGTACAAACAAATGAGGAGCTTCACCTGAATATAGATGTACTAAGAATGATGGGGAAGATGAATATGTCAGTACCTTTGGTAAATATGTGAAATATTTCTTCCATAAGAAGAGAAGTTTTGAAGGCATTGAAGATTCAAGATGAAGCAGGGGATCCTCTAGTCATCCTAAATAATATGTATCATGGGAGCCAGGGAGAAGAGGCTTCTCATTTTAGTCTTTCCTTGGGCCTAAATGGTTTGTGTTTGAATAATTGTATGTTATATTTTGGAGCCTCGGAAAACATGATGTCTATAAAGGTCATGAAACAACTTGGTTTGTAGACAACTCATCCTTATGGAAACATTTCTGGTATTAACTATGTTGTTCTTGAGATTTACTCTAGGCTCACAAAATAATGTTAGGCATCCAAGATTTATAATATTTGTTTTTATAGTGCTTTTCTACCTTTAGTTTGCGATGAAGTTTCAATAACCTAATGATTTAGAAAATACGGAGGCAATATCTCTTCCTTTGAGTTTTATCGATATTCAATAAATGGAAAGTGGAATTGTAGAAAACAAAATTGACAAACAAAGTAAGGTATCTAATGATGATAAATATTACCTTATCCGCAATAGAGGAAACATGAAGAGTATGTCTTAAATATGAATTGAGATGAGGATATCTACACAAATACATGTCTTGTTTTACTTACAATAATAATAGAGGAAAAGTTGTATCTGAACATAAATCCAATTATATGAACCACAATAGATATATTACTAAATTGTAATCCTTCGATCCTTAAGGACCATAGAGTGAAGAAATGGATTATCATGGAGTAATAATGCAGAAAAAGCATATAAATCAAATAAATGAAATGTAGATTCTTTGTCTTTTCTATATAAATTTGTATTAAGAAGTCTCTCTTTACACCCAACCAGAAAATCCTTGATTATATCTCTAATATGTTTATTCATACAAAACCATATTAACCAAAATTGGTTAGACTTTCCACATTTATAGCTCCCAAAATAGAATAAAATCTAAACTAATTAAATATTACAAATATTTGAACATCTGCCCTTCTTTTGGAAACTCCTTTGCTTGCTGGCGGTTTATCTTTCCTTCATCTGCTCATATATGCAACTGTCTTTTTCTGATCCTTGTATTGTGTGTATGAATCTAATAATGCAAGTACGAACCTAGGGGGTTCTGTATTGACATTTAATTAAAAGGAAAAATCCTTTTTATGCACCAATGGTAAATTCCTTTGAATTTATACAACATCCTGCTCAATATTCTGATATTGTAAACTTTGTTTTACAAGAAGATCATTTAATACTTGCAAGTTAACGTGATTGACTTGCAATATAGCATTTTTCATTCTCTCCCTTCTTTTCTTCATATTTTATTTTATTTTTTCAACCTCAACTTTCCCAATAAAAGAATGAATATCACCTAGATCAATTTATGTCATCTCTACATCCATAGCTAAAAGAGCATTTAGACAAGCATTATTTACCTCTTTAGCTAATATTTTTCTTTCTTCAAGATTGTTTTCCTAATATTTTAATGCCATTTCTTCTTTCCACTGTTCAATTTCTAAAAAAGGAACAAACCCTGGTATATTGAGATTTTTCTTCTACACTATGAGTTCTTGAAATTTGGATCTAGCAATAATAGATTCTTTCTCTTTTTTAGCAATAATTTGCAATGAATTATTGATGACATGATAATGCTTTTGGATAATATCCAAAATTTCATAGAAATTCTGCTAAACTATTTGCAATCCCTCATTGATTTCCAATGCTTGTTTCTTAAAAGAAGAGATGTCAATAAATATACTTTCAATTGTAGTTATTTGGGTTTGTAATTGAATTATGAATGTATCTCTCTGGGAAATAGTGTTCTTACTCAAGTGTTGATCTTGAATACTTATCTTTAATTTTTCCTCTAATTATTTGATTTGTTGCTCAAAACCTTGTTTGACCTGAGTTAGTTTAGAACTATCTTTTTCTCTAAAAATAACCTCTATCTGTCTCAAATCATTTTGAAACTGCTCAATTATAAAATCTTTTTGGTCAAGTTTCTCTCTCAATTTATCTACTGACCATAATTTATTTGTTACAAATTCCCCCAGGGAACCTACTACCTGTTTTTACGAATTCAGGATCACTCTGACCATGTCCATCAAATATCATTTTTTGTCTTTTCATAACTACTCCTTTTTGTTGAACTTCTCTTCACACAATAGATTTCCTTTTCTTGCTGAAGAAGTAATCATATGAAGACATCTCTTCTAGTTCAATGGGTGTCGAATCATCTAAATTTATTACTTCTGAACCAGACATCTCAGAACTTGCTACTAGAGGAGTCAAAGATGGGATGGTAATTGCAAGTGCAGTAGATTCCCCTTGACTTCTGACATCTTATATAGGAGTTTCAGTGTTTGAAATCAACTGTGGAAAAGTATGTCCATTCTTCATGAAGGCTTCAAAAAATGCAAATGTTTCTTCGAAGGTCTTACCTAGTAAGGTTGATACTGTAATTGTTATGTCCTTGGAAAATATCTCTGGCGTTTTTTCAACTTCTTTGGTTTTGACCTTAGGAAATTCATGTGGCTTGGGATTTGATGATCGTGTCACTTGTGAAGTTGGATTACCATTATGAATAAGACTTTGTTCTACTTGTAAAATATTGGGTAAACCACTCCTTCTCTGCTTTTGGAAATTCAAAAAACTTGATTGTTCCTTTTTAGGAAAATTATGGAACTTGGATATAACTTCATCATATGATATAGCTCCTTTGAAAACCCCATCAAAAGGTGAATATTCATGGAAATATTTATTCATATTGAGTTGGGACAAATGGTTTTCTACCACTCTATGTGGATCATGCTTTTTTAATTCAATAGTAGACAATTTAATATCATCTAAAGATGAAGCTTCAACCTTAGAATGTCCAAAATAGGATATGAAAATTTACCAACATGTATAGGATATCATGGACAAACTCTTTTCTGTGCAACTATCATAGCAAGTTTTTCCTCACTCCATGCAACTTGATCAGAAGGTCTTTCCATTTCCCTATTCAGACTTGAAGTCTCCTTTTGCATTTTCGAGAGACAAAAAATCATATTTTTCCACATATATGTGCCATACAAGTTATGCAACATGTGTATATGCAAGTTGCACCACTACAACTCACGTACATCGGTTTGGTGATGAAAATTAAAAATTGTGTCGGGTTTCCATTTCACCTCACGAGATCCATGATCCTTGAAATTTTGTATACTAAAAAAGTTATGACTCGGTCCTTCTGTTCCATTTGAAGGATATAAATTGGGCCATATCCAAACTGTGGAAGAGGAGAGAATTCAACTTTTGAGAAAAGATACTCTGAAGAAATTTTCACTTCACATTGAGTTTGCATCACTTTGTCCTTTAAATTCTGAACACATTGTTCAACCCCCAAGCTCTTCCCTCTTTGATGGAGAACCTCATTGTCTCTCTTATATGAGATTTCCTTTGGTGGAGGATTGAAGTGGTGGAGGCCTAGCTGGAAGGGACTTAGTTTCTCGGTTCTGAGATGTGTTGACATGGAAGTTTGTCACTTATATGCTTTTGTTGATCATTTTTTAATAGAAATACCATTTTCTTATCGAATAGATATCTTGCAAATATTTGAATTATTACTCCATGGGTGTATTTGTTATGAATGTTAATGGATTATGCTATTGTATGTGATAACATTATATATTATCACTATATTCTTGCATATCTTGGTTGTTGAGGACAAGTTGCAAGTATAAAGCTTTGAGTTGTGTGTTCAATGGTGGTCTTCATCGAATGTCTAGACGAGGTAGGCTCTTTATCTTGTCTTGTTAGAATTTTCATTTATATAGAATACTTGGGATTAGAGTTGATTTCTGCAATCATTTCATCTATTGTGGTTTACCCCATGCCATAGAGTGATTTTCTTAGTAACAGAATTGGTGACCATACTGGGAATTATATCTTCTAATTTGGGTTTTGGAGTGTTTTTCTCCTTCGATTGCTCTCAGTTAGCCTGATTTTCCTTGTTGCTTGATTGCTTGACATCCTTTTTTTACTTTGCATCTGGGTTTCTTGGCTTAACCCTTGCCCAGGGAATGTTTTACTACATATATGCGAGTTTTCCCTTGATAGACGCGTACATATGTGAGATGTCCTTATATAGGGTGCATACATACGCGATTTGTTCTCAAACAATCATGTACATCAACTTTTTAAGATTATTTGTTGAGTTTGGTGTTTGCTGAGTGAGTTTTGATGGTTATTTATTCTTCTTGGGTCTTTTTACTAACTGTTGAGTGCTTGCAGAGTGATAGTAAACCCTTTTATTGTTGAATTTTCCGGCAGTTTTCTTTCTCATCATATTTTTCATTGGTTGTCCTTGCATCTTGGTCTGAGTGTTTTCTTCTTGGTATTCCTCTTATCTTGTCTTTGTTTTCTTGCAATAGGGTCTATAAATCAAGATGTTATTTATTCCTTGTATTTTCATTTATTTATATTGAAAATAAAAAAAATATACATTTTTCATTTTGGCATTTTCTCTTTTGGTTGTTTAGTATTGATATTGACATATATGGAAATATTGTACTGTATTGAAATTGCAGAGTTGAATTGAAAGTTGCATTTTTGAAAGCTTATCATCTTTTGAGAATTTAAGATTAGGAATTAGCATTATATTCATATTCATTTCTGTGATTTTCTGAGTCATAACATCATCAGTTTCACGACCACATATTTTGAGTAAACAAAGCCATTAAAAGTAACGTTGATTAATTAAAATTGATTAGAAACGATTTTTCTTTTCAGAGTACACAAAAAAACATAGGATATAGGGCCTTGGAACATGATTTTTAGAGTAAACTTCTCCAAGGCTATTAAACTCAACATATGTGTCTGACCAGGGAGTGGTGAAATACATTATGTAATTAGTGACATCAGGACACTCTGCTCACACCGATGTTAAGCACGAGGTTGCGCGAAGTTGGCTATAGAGACATCCCTCTGATACCTTCTTAGAACCGAGATATTTTTGGGGATCTATTCGTATTTGGGGATCTTGATAGTACCTTTACCTCCCTGAGAAGCAGTACTTTCAAGATTTCAGACTTTGTTACCCTGCCCATACAATGAACTTGACTTACATTTTTTTGCCTGCGCATTGGTTATATCATGGTCGATTTAGTTTCTTGACATAGTTAACCACATAGGTTACTTGCAAGGGTTACTCTGTAGGTACCCTAAGTCAGATAAGGGTCGAACAACACACAACCTTTATGGAGGATTACCTCTCCAGGGGGATCTGAACAACTGCGTTGTTAATCCCATGAGGGCCCTTATAATTGATTATGATACCTTCGATATTTTGAAGGGGGTCTCATGCCCCTCTTGGGTGAGGCATACCTACTCTAGTGAGGGAAGCCCCTTTTTAGCTAGTATATCCTATTTGTGTGCACTTGGCATTTTATTTTTTATTTTTGTGTTCTTTTTATTGTTAGTTGGCCCTAGGATTTGGTTTTATATCTTGATTCTTGAGTCATCATGGAGCTAGACCAGCTTCCTCATAGGTCTCACCATTTGTTGAACTTTCCACCGCATCTTGAGTCGTTGCCTTCTAAAAGGAGTAAAGTTATCATACATGGTACACACACCTCCACCTACCAGAATTGTGATTATACAACTATGAGTACCGATTCAAGTCAGAAATACATGGGGAGTCCCTCGACTCCTATACCTATTGGAGTTAATGGAAATCCTTTGACGCCTTCAAATGCTATGGTTGTAGTGCTATAGGTTCTGGTCATCACTACTATCTAGCCTTTGGTTGCTACTCAATCCATAGTAACGAATCCTTTTGGGTCTCTTTTTGGTACACCTGGATACAATGCTCAATCCATTCCTTTAGTCTCCAACCCTTTTTGTTTTGGTATGTCGAATATGACATCACAAATTTCATCTTCCATTCCAGCGAATAATGCAAATCCTAGTATTATACATGGGGGCATGGCTCCTCCGCATATTTCAATCTCATTTGGTGGAGCTCATATTCCCAAAATGACTTCTAGGGATGGAAGACAACCTCCTTTTCCTCTTGGTTCTAATCCTAGTGTCAATGCTCTGGGATCGAGTAATCAATCGGGTGGAAAGGATACTTCCTATATTACATCCTTTCCACCTTCCTCTTCCACACTGATTTCGACCAACATGTTTGGTATGACAAATCAACCTCTATCCTCCAGATTTCCACCCAGGGGGAGTCAATTTGATACTATGGGAAACCCCCAGCCTAGAGCTCCTATAGCTGGGGGAAATGTTTATAACCCTTATTATAACATTCCTATAGGAATGGTTCCCACACAGCCTCTTATGAATCAGTTTGGAGGAGGATATTACCATATCGAATAGGGACATGGTGCATACCAAAACCCTGGATGGGCTGCAATCCCTCAACATCAATATTTCCTAGGAGAATGGGCTTAGATCCAGCAACCCCATCTCCCTTTTCTAGACACACTCAATTTTCCAGATCTGTCGATATTAATCAAATACCTAATGTGTTATGATCCATCATGGCCCCCCATCCCCACCAAGCTTCCTTTGGATATTCCAAAATTCGAGGGAAAGACTGGAAAGGATCCAGGTGATCACATTACTACTTTTGATATTTGGTTCTCATCCAATTCCCTTAATGATTATTCTATTTGTTTGAGACTTTTTCAACACACCCTCACATGGGTTTCAATGAAATGGTACATTGAGCTACCATGGGGAACATACATAAATTTTAATCACATGGTTTTGGTCTTTATCAACCACTTCCAGTTGCCAGTTCGTTACAATGTTGACATAAAACTTATGTTTTCCATCTGCCAAGACAAATCCACCCATATCTCAGACCATATCGAAGAGTGGCATAGACGAAAGAGGTTGATAAAAGACTACATTCCTCCAGAGTTCTTGTTGGAATGGTTTCTTAATTCTTTATTGCCTTATATTTTGAAGGATGTTTCTACATTCTGGGTAACATCTGAAGAGGAAGTTATTTTCAAATCCCAGAAATTGGACCTCATATATGCTCAATTTTAGATGTTATATGGAATTATTCTTGATGCACCGAGGTCAAGTTACAACCCTAGACAAAATCTTGGGCCTCATGATGATGGCATCATAGGCTTTAAAAATGCTAAGTCTATAGACTTGGTGATGAACCAATTGAAGGAGTTGTCTCTAAGATAGTCTGTAGCAGGACAAGCTTTGTCTTTATCCTCCACTCTCACTTAGTAAGGAGATGTGCATTATGTATAGTCGTCAACCAACCCAAATGGTAAACTACAACCAGGAGGGAATAGAAGGAAAGTATGTCGTAATAATCGTAAGGGTGGGAGAAATAATAAGAAACCAAAGGACAATGCTAAAAATGATAGATCGAATAAAAATGTTGGTAAGGGAAAGAAATAAAAGTGGAAGGTGAAGTTTCCTTGTAAAATTTGTACATATAATCACCTTACCAACTTATGCCCCAAACTTGAGGAAGTTGTGAGGCCATTATCCCAACTACCCATTGTGCTGAAAAATCCATTTCTGTAGAGTTTGTAGATGGATTCGAGCTCCTCTAACGCTGAAAATGTGTCGAGTGGGAATCAAACCCCCCCGCACATGAAGGTGACCTTCTATGTGTAAATATGGTCAAGTCTCAGATTAATGTAGCTACTCAATCTCATGATTATGGGTCTTCAAGGACTGTTCCAGGTCCAGAGTCTCCTCCTTCTCTAGAAACACCTTTGCAGATTGAAAAACCAGAGCCTTTGCCTCGTATTCTAAAAGGATAAATAAAACGCTCTTCCCACAACCCTAATTCTAGAGCTTCCCAAAACTATTGGATTGTCAAATATCTCGGTCAAACCCCTTATGTGATGTTGGATTTGGATGTGCTCCAGATGTGTCCTTCACATAGGAAGAACTTGCTATTTGATTTAGGAGATCTAGACCCATGTGGCTCTTAGTTTATCAAGTTTGAGGTCACATATGTTAAGACTCGCTTTCCTTACCACATGTCCTTTCAAATACATGTGGATTAATCGAATTATACCATCAAACACATTGTTATTGATGAATGTGTTGCAACACGAGTGATGTCCCTAACCCGTTCGAAAGACATTGGCTCTCCAACCTTATCTCAATCTCTGACTCTGTTGACTACATTTGATGGTCATTCTTTTAGTCCCATGGAATTCTTCCCACCTTTCCGATCCATTTTGGTATAAAGCCAGTGGAGGTGGACATTGAGGTGGTTGATGCGCCCCTTGACTATAATTTATTATTAGGGAGTAATTGGACTTATTCTATGACTGCAGTTGTATCGTTTGTTTTCTGCATTTTATGTTTTCATCACGAAGGGAAAATCGTGACAATTGATCATTTATCCTTTACACATTTTAGTCTTAATGCATCAGTTGGACCTTCGATCCCAGTGGTTGAAAATTCTGAGCCAACAACTGAGGATATTGGTGTCAGAATGTATTCCTTCCTTATGGGTACATTTGATTTTATGGAACAAATTCATCACATTTATGCCATGTCCAGTAGGTCTTCTTCATCAGTGAGGTTCGTTTCTACTCGTACTTCATATTTCAATGATCCTTGGACCCTACCTTCCCTGACCATGTCTTGTGAAGGTCAGTCACATATTGGAATGGAAATGCCATTTTCAACGACAAAGATAGCGTATCAAGTTGTTCTTGACTCTACTGCTGATATGGATTCTGTCTCCTCACAGACAAACAAGGAGGATAATGTTATCAATCCTTTATGGGCCACTTCATCGTCTTTCTCACATGATTTCATCGAAGATACTTTACCTTTGGATTAATCCATATTAGAGGGCATGGGATGATATGCATCATCTCTCTTACTTCCTCCTATATCTTGTTAGGATCGAACAAGATGATTTTAGATATAACTTGGGTGAGATGGTCGGTCACGTCGTAGTTCCACTAGATATGCATGGAATGTATGGCGAAGGAAACATGGCGAATATTTATCCCACCATCATGATCGACCTCTCTCGAATTCCTGGAAAAATTGAAAATGTATATATCGGTGCAGATTGTTCTCCTGAGTAATTTAGATCTACACCAATTTATTCAAATAATTTTGTCATGTATTCACTTGGTTGTATGAAGAGATTCCACGAATCAATGCTCGCATTGTCTAACATGAGATTAAGACTTATCCGAATGCTAGACTTGTTTGACAACGTCTTAGAGCTATTAATCCTAATATTCCCCCTACTATTAAGGAAGAGGTGGAGAAACTACATAATGTTGGTTTCATCTACCCAGTTCCCTTGAATGAATGGGTATACAACCCCATTCCTGTGAATAAGAAACAAGGAACTAGCCATGTATGTATGGATTTTTGAGACCTTAACAAGGCTTGTCCTAAAGACACCTGAATAAGGGTTTCATACCTCATTTGATGAAGGACACTCTGTTTATATGGGATGAGTGAGCCCACGAATCCCTCGATGCTCTTAAGAAATCCTTGGTATCGACGCCTCTATTGAAGCCTCTGGACTATAGTAGAGATTACTTTCTTTATATCGTCGCATTCGAAGGGAAAATTTGTATGGTTCTAGTTCAGGAGGATGATGAGCTCCATCAACACATTGTCTACTATCTCATTTGAAACTTAGTCAGTCCTGAGCTTATATACTCTCATGTTGAGAAGCTAGCCTTGGTTGTCATACATGCGATTCAAATATTATGACATTAAATATTTATTTGAAAAACTATTGTAGTTGTTTATGTCAATCCATTTCAATACATCCTTACTTGGCATATCATAGGGGGAAAATACGATAAGTGGATTTTCATTTTCCAAGAATTTGACCTCGCTTTGATTCGGCGAAATCTAAGAAATCGCTAGTTTTTGTCAAGTTGATACCAAACTTCCCTCAATTGGATGAGGACGTCAATCATGATGATTCATTTACGGATGAATATATTTTCCTTATATCATCTTTGGACCCCTGGTATGGAGAAATTTTGATCTATCTTCAAACCTTGAATTTCTCTCAGCATATGTCGAGAGACGATCGACGAAGTATATGGTATCAAGCTAAAAACTACCTTATCATCGGTGAAACTTTGTATCATCGAGGCATAGATAATATCTTGCGTAATTTCATGACTCGTGACGAGGTTGAGTCCTTTATTAATGAATTTCATAGTGGGGCTTATGGTGGTAATCTATCTAGGCTTGCGTTAGCCCAAACAATATTGCGAGTTGGTTATTTTTGGTCATAAATTTTTAAATATTGTGTCGAAGAAGTCAAGAATTTCCACCCTTTCTAGGTGTTTGCTCGAAAATGCGCTCACATCCAACCCCTCTTCACCCATCCATCACCATTGGTCCCTTCACTAAGTGGGGGGTAGATTTTATGGATTGTAACCCAACTTCGGTTGGGGGGCATCAACATATTATTGTGGTTGTGGACTACTTCACTAAATGGGTAGAGGCCATGCCTATGATTAAATATGATGGTAAGACTGCAACATTTTTCATATTCAACCAAATTATAGCCCGGTTCAGAATCCCAAAGGAGATTATCGTTGATCATGGAAGTCACTTTCAGAATGAAATGATGAAGGAACTAGCATCAAAACTGGGGTTTAAGAATGGTCATTCTTCCCCTTATTATCCCCAGAAAAATGGACAAGTAGAGGCTGTGAATAAATCTCTCAAGACCTTTTTGAAAAATATTGTCATCTAGAGAAAATCTGATCGGCATCTAATTCTTTACCCTGCACTTTGGGCATATCGAACCTCGGTTAAGACTTCCACTAGTTTTTCTCCTTTTCAGTTAGTACATGGTGTGGATTCGATCCTTCCGATTGAATGCAAAATCCCTTCCCTTAGACTATAAATTGAGATCCTACCTAACACTTTCGATCTTGAATAACTCCTCATACACCTAGAGAGACTAGATGAGTAGCATCAAGACACCTCTACGGCTATCGAAGTGAATAAATGTCATGTTGAGATCCAGTATGATAGGTATGTCTATCCTCGACAATATGCTGAGGGTGACTTGGTCCTATTGTATGACCAAGCCAAAGAACCATTGGGGGTAGGAAAGTTCAACCCCATGTGGCACGGTTCTTATATCGTGCGACTTGTTTTACAAAAAGGAGCCTATGAATTGGAGGATTATGAAGGGAATATGTTGGATGAGACCAGAAATGGGCTCTACTTGAAAAGATATTATGCTTGATCCCCCAAGCTTAGGTATGAATCTTTGTATACTAGTGTATCTTAGTGTATATATATCTTTTCCTTTGTGTCATTGACTTGCTTATCGAGTTTTCCCTTGGTTGGAAGATGTCAATGAAGTCTTCATTTTAATTAGGATTCACAGACGGTGTCATTCGTCATACACAGAACTTGGCTTCTGCCGCTTGGGTCATTTACTCACCCGAGGGTCAATTGGTGTCTTCAGGCGGCGTTTGTCTAGGGCCATCAACAAATAATGTGGCTAAAT
This sequence comes from Picea engelmannii, assembly GCA_009831015.1. NCBI lineage: Eukaryota > Viridiplantae > Streptophyta > Pinopsida > Pinales > Pinaceae > Picea > Picea engelmannii. Next base: position 1,072,470 of record ML779765.1, on the reverse strand, counting down.
ATAATATCGTTATAGAGATTTTACGTGACGCCATTTCACATGATGTTCGGTCTTTACAAGTGTTCCTGGACTTCTAGTTAGTAGTATGTCAATTGAACGAGAGTTACCGTGTGTGATACCCTACGCTACTCCAACGATTCCTACGGGTACGGATTTTGGAATGACACTTTAATTTTATTACCTATAATCACATACCTAGAAGTTCTAATTATGTATCTGATGCATATGATAATTATGTTTTAGATTGGAATTTGTCACATAACTAAAGTAAAGAAAACAAATCCACCAATGTATACATTGTAACATATATAAGTAAAGGCAAAGACCAATGTTTTTTATATTTCATATCTCAAAATATATGGTGTCATAGTAAAAAATGGGGGGCTCACACCCTTAAAATAAATATATGTCCAGTAGATATAATGACCATGGAATATACGCCTGTGGTGCCATATGAGTATCATGATAGAACACTACGACGTTTGCAATAAATTAGAAGAGTTTCACCCACACATGGGGCACACCCACTACCTGTCGTTGCATAGCCTCTGACAGATCCTCTACCTGAACCATAGTAATATTGTGTGTCAAACGAGACAGGTTCCCCTGCAAAATTTGTATCACTCTATCCACATATCCTCTTGCATTCTCATCTCCCTGGTTCCTCCATCGATGTCATGGGAATTAGTCTAGTCACTGTGGACCTACATCTACACGACAAGCCATGTGTTAATAGTTGATACCATACAAAAATATTTGTGTTTTTTATTCTTTTTGAAAAACACAAAAAAATGAAATATATAAAAACTAATCATACTTGTATCATCGTAGGCATATCTTGGTGACAATGGTATATCTAGGTCCCATCTATATTCGATCCTAGCATAATGGTAGTCATCTATGGATATCACCTGTCGACGCCACCAGATGAAGAACTCATCATTGTAGGGGGTTGTCACCCTACCACCTCCTAACTGCCTCATCACCTCGGTCCACTGTGACATGACTAGATCATGTGGTCCACATGGAATGATATTTTCTCTAGGGCTCAAGCATGTAACCCACTCAAATAAAAAACTACATAATATAGATGCAAACATGGAGTTCCTTTTCCTCCCCTGTTTTCCATCTATCAGTTGGATCTTCATGTTAGCCAGTAGTGAGGTGCACCAATCATAAACTATGGGTCGTAAAAACTCCACTGCATAAAACATGAGTGTCCTTGATGCCTGGTGCAGCGAGGCCAACCCTGTGATCCATGTAAGTACCAAAACAACGATCTTTTGGCTCAAGTTCTCGATCGCCCTGATGGGGAGTTGAATCCCAAATTTTTATGTTCCTACAACACAATGAGTGGCAATATATTCCACTATGTTCATACAACCCCCATATCCTTGGGCTTTGAGATTCACCATGTCACCCTGACGAGACAATCCTGTGATAAAATATATGTCATCTACTTAAATTCTCAACGGTTTCCCATTGAGATTTAAGGCCTCAATATCTGGATCCGAGAAGTTTACCAACATTTGGAGTAGCCTCACTTGATCCCTCATTCCTTTGAGAACCCAAAATTTGTAAATAACACATCTCTTTAGAGCTTGTTGGTCCCTTACATATATTTCCACTGCTACATCCACTTCCTCATGCTCTCTCTCTCTCTCCCCATTAAAGTACCATCCTGCAAAAGGAAAACCATTTTTTGAGTCAAACTCTTTAAAAAACTTGTTTGCAGACTTGTACGTAGGCTGTAATGTTAACAATCATGTGGATGGCCACATATATGCGGGTAGGCTTTGTTTTTCCCGCATACATGTCTCCATATACGCGACTAGATGAAATACATCCCGCGTACACCCTAATTTATATAGTATGCCCTCAAATGCTCAAAAAATGGGGACTTAATTTGAAATTTAAACCACTAGAAATGAAGAGGAGGGAAAGAGAATTTATTTGGTCCAGATGGTCATCAATTCCGTCACTCGTAGCTCCTGCAATCGACACTTGAAGATCATGGGAAAATTGGTCCAAAATGCACCATGTGGGTAAAAAACTCAAATGGTATGGTAAAATTGGTTATTTTTACTATTGGTAGAACATTTTTAACGACTTTATATAGTTTATGATAATTTCTCAACCTAATGGACTAATAGTGTAGTGGAAGGAGTTAGTTTTGGTAGTTTTGTTAAGGGATTTTTGCGGTTTCTAGCGTCATGTCGCTCGTTCGTGACTTCGGCAGGTATTTTATTTTACCATCATATAGGATAGGTTGCCACTCCATATTTCATATTTTCATTATCCTATTACTGTAATCCATATGCCTTAGGTGCAAACACACTTATTAGTGACACATAAACTTCTTACTGCTATTAGAAGTGTTGTCATTGAATGGTAGAGTCTTACCAAACATGGGTGCCCTAGTTAGAAACTTTGTGCCATCGAGTCCTCATGCATAGATTATTCCATAGGACTAGGAGTCCCTTATACTTCCAATATAAATTTGTGTTCCGACCTCATATTCTTACTCATAAGCATTAAACCTATACCTATGGGACTTCCACCGAGTCTTAGTTAAGCTCTTTTTCGACTCTATAAAAAAGAGAAAAGATTGTCGAGTGAAATTTTCTCTTTCAAACTCATTAAATGGCTTTGAAAGGACATCTATTTGGTGTAAGTTTAACCCTTTTGCATACTAAGTAGACTAATTTTGAAAAAGGAATACTCTAGTCACTAGTGGCTAGAAGATTTCTATTGGGTATTGTTTTATACTTTTTCAGGCCTAGGGGACTAAATATACAAAAAAGGACATTCTTTGTAGTTAAGTTGTAATTGCATTCCATTATCCTGCTTGTAGTATTGAGCCTATTGTTGGTTCCTTATTTATCATTATAATCCTATTACCTCAAAAATTTGTATCACTATCCAAGCAGAGACTTCTTTATATCCTTTGCAGCTTGACACCATCTACACTAAGAGGAAACATTCCCCTGAGTGTCCATGTCTTCATACACCTCCTTGAATTGAACATAGGTATGTTCCACTATTGGAACTAGTTTCTTAATCCTGGGACTCATTTCTTACTCCCGGCACTCGTTTCTTCCATTGTATCATAACATTCATCTGCCTATGAAAAAAAAAAAAAGATGGGTGGGAAAAGAATATTATCTCATATTGGTAGCAGTCGTGTCGACTTTGAAAATAGCAAAAAAATTTGAGTCCACTTTTCATCCAAAGTTTGGGTCTAGCATGACCTTAGGAAGCTAAGATTGTTACTTAGAGTTTACTCCTCGAACTGTTTACTCTTCCAGTCCCTATGGAGAGTTTGATTGATGTCTCCTGCATCATGAAGTTTCATCATCAAGTATGTGATGCCAGAGTCCTCCATATGTCTCATGCTCTTGATCAAAGGATGTCTATAATCTTGTGTCGACCATTTCTCAGAACTCTTGACTTTTCATGTCGGCCATACCCTCAGTGTGTCTCATAGTTACATGAATTTGTAGTCCTACTGTGCACCCTGGTCCTACTTTTATTATGGGTAGGTAACCTTTAACCCAACAATCGACATCTCCTCATTGGTCACTGACTAGGGGGTTTCCATTGTGTTTGAAGGTAAGAAATATATTCACACATTGGGATTCTTGCAGTGTTTTGGATACCATTAGCCTTATTGGTGGTTTCCTCACCTTTGTCTGCAATTTTTCTTATTGGATGTTATTCAAAGGGTCTTTTTCGTGCACTACTTGCACCTGGTGCATGTGAAAGACGCACATGGTATTTGGTTCATGAACATCCTCTTCGTCTGAGTTCCTCCAAATCATCAAGATATTGCTTTGTACCTCATGTTGATTGATGAGAGATTCCTTAATGCTCTCCTTTCAATGGGTATCCTTCCATCAACTTCAACTCATCTATTCTGGAAATGAGGCCTAGAGTCATATGAGTACCTAGAAGATTGCACTCATTAGTGGAAGTTTCTCCCACCATCGACAGTTGGGAATACATCAATGTCTCATGATCGATGGATTGTTCAAGTGTTCGACCTCAAAACCTTTACTCACACTTGTAATAATGCACTTGGTGCCTTGATACCTACTTTCATTATTGGTAGGTTGTCTCACATTTGTTAACGATGTACATTAATGACCAGTAATCAAACAAAGTATCATTGTGATCGAACTCAATTCCTCTATTCACATCATGTATACTTTCACCTTTGGCGGATCATGTAGAAGACTTGAAGACACCATTTTATAGTAGCAACTTTCCCGAGTTGTTTCTATCATTCATTGGACCAATACCTATATGACTTCAGTGATCATGGGAGATCAGATTGTACTCCATTGTATATAGATATCTTCAGATTGATTTTGAGACTAGTTTTAACTGGGCCTTGTTCATGACTATGACATCCTATGGAATGTATCTACTTTTTATTTCCTATTGATGGCCATGAACAACTGTTTGGTATATTTCCACATGGATCTACAATGTACTTCAAATTGGCATCCATGTGTACAAAGTCATTATGGATTTTAATATTCTCATGAGAAACTAGTTTTTCCAGCTAAGTCTCCATTACTCCACTTCTAGGAATTATAATTTATTTCAACCATCATAGATAATCCTTTGACCTCACACATTAGGGGGCATCTATTATAGAAATTTTTTCCTCACCCCATGCAACTTGCTCAGAAGGCCTTTCCATTTCCCTATCCAGACTTGGAGTCCTCTTTTGCACTTCCCAGAGCCAAAAAATCATATTTTTTCACATATATGAGCCCTACAAGTTATACAACATGCGTTTATGTAGGTTGCACCACTACAGCCAGCGTACATCGCGTTTGGTGCTCAAAATTAAAAATTGTGTCAGGTTTCCATGCCACGTCATGATATCCATGATCCTTGACCTTTCGTATATTGGAAATGTTTTGACTCGACCCTTCAGTTCCATTTGAAGGATATAAATTAGGCCATATCCAAACCATGGAAGAGGAGAGAATTCAACTTTTGAGAGAAAATATACTCTGGATAAATTTTCACTTCACAATGAGTCTGCATCCCTTTTTCCTTTAAAATTTGAACACATTATTCAACCCCCAAGATCTTCCCTCTTTGATGGAGAACCTCACTGTCTCTCTTATATGAGCTTGCCTTTGGTGGAGGATTGAAGTGGTGGAGGCTCAACTAGAAGGGACTTAGTTTCTCAGTTCCGAGACATGCCAACACACAATTTTTTCACTTATACACTTTTGTTGATCATTGTTTAATAGAAATACTCTTTTCCTATCCAATTGATATCTTGAAAATATTTGAATTATTATTCGATGGGAATATTTTTTATGAATGTTAATGGATTATGCTATTGTATGTGCTAACATTATATATTATCACCATATGCTTGTGTATCTTGGTTGTTGAGGACAAGTTGCAGGTATAAAACTTTGAGTTGCGTGTTCAACGATGGTCTTCATCGAACATCTGGACGAGGTAGGCTATTTATCTCATCTTGTTAACATTTTAATTTATATAGTATACTTGGGATTAGAGTTGATTTCTGTAGTCATTCCAACTGTTGTTGTTTACCCCATGCCATAGAGTGATTTTCCTTGTAACAAAAAACTAAAGTTCTTTTGTGATACCTGCATAAAATGTCTTATAGGCTACCTACCTATAGAAAAGTATATCTGGTAGAAATTTGGGCTAAGCATGTGGATATGTATAACATCCAAAAAATATCATATAAGAAAACTTTATTCGATGTACGAGTTTGCAATAGCACCTAGATTCCCCATTATTTGTTCAAAAATTATGGGAGGAGGATGACCATAAATGGCTTCATGAATTGGAATAACAACATTGTGACAAATCTCATAAAAACAATCCTTTATATTTTCCTCTGATAATTTGGAATGATAAATATGTATTGTCTCAGTGACAGTTGGGGTCCAGTTCCAATTCATAAGAGGAAATGGGGTTCTAAAACATATAACATCCATAATATATGTAGACATACAAAAGAGAGCATGCTCTCCTTTGGATTTATGGGATGTATAACCCTCTATTTGTTTGACCAAATTATCTGATAGTAGATTTCCCCAATCAAAAGTAAAACCCTCTACAACTTCATGAATTATAGGAACCCACTCTACAATGAAATGTGTGTGGATTTTATTTCTGAACTGTCTACAAAGCATCATAGCTACATACATAATGTGTGAATCACAAGAGGTTGTATAGCATATTCCATGACTGTCTTCTTTGAAGTTGTTTTCATTTCCCCACTAGGTTTTGACTATAGCATGGACAGTTATGTCGTAACTTTCACATTGATCTTTCTCAAATTTCATCACAAATGGTGCATTATAAGCATATTTGGGCTTGCTAGATAATTTATACAATACTTGGATGTCCTAGGGTCGGAATGAGCCGACAATAGTCTTCTGATGGTTGTAGATGGTTCTGGTAGGTATATCTACATGGTCCAGAGCCCAGTGTATCATATATATATATGGAAAAACTTTTGGCCTTGCCACAACTTTGTGAAGTTCTGACTTGGCCACCTCCTTAAGATTATTTACAGTTGACGCATCTTCACCCTCACTTGATTCATCATAAGCGAGGGATTTTTCATCTTCCAGGATTTCATTAACCTGTGCCCATGATCTAATGTTGTCTGTTAGGCGAGCAATAGTGTCTGAGTAAATATTTGAATTTGGGTTCGAATATTCTACAGATGGATCTTGTATTCTTGTTTCTTTGCACGATGCCATGATTTTTCATCTCCAATATCAGCCCCTGTAAGAAACAAAATTTATGAATATGAACGCAGAGGTAGAAATTATGGACACGACTAAAGAAATGATAGAAGGTTCAAATATTTTATTAAATTAAAACATAAGGCACTAGTGGATTATGCATTCAATCATTCATTAATTCGAATGACATGGTAATCATGGTAAATATGTCGAATTTATTACCTGAAGGCAATGATATTTTTCAAATCTTTCACACTAACCAAATTTAATATACCTTTATAATCGTCATTAGTGAAGATAATCATTTAAACACTTTAGCGTTCGGGGGTTTTGAATAGGGGATGCTAAACATCTCTCAAAGGCCGAAGTCACAGAGTAATTAGTCATCCTTTAATTTAACACTTTCTTTAATTAACCACTTATGTTATCCTTTTAAATGCTTCGGAACTTCAGGACTTCGAACTTCGTGACTTCGGGAATTTTCAATAGAAATGTTTAAATTTATCCCGAAGGATGAAGTTATGAAGTAATTACTTACCGTTAATTATGCCAAATAAATCATGTTTTAACCTTTAATATCCGACTCTTTATTACTTCAACACTCCGACACTTCTTAGATTTGTTGATAATACGATATCCCGGAGTGACATGGTAGGATGATGTCACATTTGATGAAATGTCAAGAGAAAATGAGTGACACATGTCACCCTAAATCATGCGAACTACATGTCCAAGAATACCCAAAATGAGTGCCATGTGTCTCCATGTGTAAAGAATGCCAGGTGGCACATGACACGTCAACCGAGTACTTTACTTAATAAAACAAATTTTGGAAATTTGGAGCTCTGAGACTCTGGAGCTTCACGAATTTGGGGTTTTTAGGACCTTTAAATGTTTTATCTTAGAGGGTTGAAGAACAAAGTCCCAAAGTGGAACTTCGAATGTGAATTTTACCGTTGATTAAATATTTCACAGTTTTGAATCTCTGAACTCCCGTGAACCATAGATTTCAATAAGTGTCAAGTTTAAAGACTATGGATTGATCCACCTTGTCAAAACATAACAAAATTTGTATTAGTATATAAAATGATAATTCTAAATCTAAAACTTTATTTGTAAATGACAAAAATAAAAAAGAATTTAAAATTTGGATTTTTATTTGAAATTTTCATTTATGTTCTAACTGACTCAAAAAGGGTGAAAGTATATGGTTTGATAGAAGATGTGGAGGTTTATCTTCAGGATTTTCTCCACATCAGCCTCATCATGAATATAAGTGTGATTTATGTATCCAATGCTTGGGGAATGCTCTTGTCGAGAATTTGGTCTGCTACCCTAGGAGGGTTTCTTAGTATGGACCTCACTCATGAAAATATCCCTATGGAGGATGGGACATTTGAGATTTTATACTGTAAACATGTTGCAAAGAATCATGTAGTTGATCCAAATATCCCCAATTATTGGTTTGATTGTGAATATGATGTGGCCCCTCGGGTTATTGAGTATGATCCTCGGGATTTACCTTTTTCACAAGAATATTGTATTGATACACTACTTCCAAATATGGATAAGTATAAAGAGAAGCTTATAAAATACCAAGGAAAGGATATGGGATCCATAAAGATACTTAATAAATATGAAGATAATAAATATGAAGAGTAAGAAAAGGTTATCAAATACATGGTCAAGGAATATCCACATACACAACCTTACATTGAGGACATCCTTATGTTGAGTTTGACAAAGGAAGCCTTGCGCTCATGTGGGATAAAAGTAAGAGAAAGCCTAAGTATGATAATATCAGTGATGTTTTATCTCTTGGCCCTTACATCGTCAAGAAGAAGTCAGAGAAGGGAACTTACTATTTATCTGTCATGGATGGGAGGAAAATGTCATTACTAGTTGATGGGTCTATCCTCCAACCCTATGTTGATGGGACTTGATATCCACAGGCTTCAAGCCCAAGGTAAGTAGTTAGGTCATTTTATTTCTTGCATTTGCATTTGTGTGTTCATCCTACTGTAGTTACATTTATTTCATGATTTGATTTACGTATTGTTTTTTTCATTTATGCATAATTGTTATGATGCATTTTCTTGAATAATTGCATGTTAGTTAGATTTTTTTTGGAAAAATGAAAACTTTTGTTTTTAAAGAATAGTTGTCAATTTTTAATTTTTGAAGTTTTGGTTATATGAATAAAGTGTGATAAATCCACCCCTTGATGCTCCATATCTTTCTTGAGTATGTGTAGGCACAGGTCTTACTAGGATATTTTGAGGTTCTCATGCACTCTACAACGAGCACTTGTCCCCTTGTAGGATCCAGATGTTACCCCCCCGGGATAGGGGTAAATAAAGAGATAATTTATCAAGGTTTGTAGGTTGAAGACATGGAGTGCTGAGATCCATATGAGCATATAGAGCCCCTCCTCCCACCACATATCACCATTGATTGACAACAACAATGTCCACCACACTAGCATGGCCCAAAAAGGACAATAGGTATTTCTTAATTAGCTAACAAGTCCAGTCTCCTGGTAAGTGTCATTTTAATAATAGAATCATTTGAGCATGTTGCAAAGAGTCCTTTCTTGATTTTGAAATTTTCCTCATCTCACCTTGGTGGTTAACATGGTTTCCTAGTAAGTGGTTCACCCTCGGGGAAAGGGTTGCTACTAGGGGGAGTCCTTGAAGGGTCATTTTACCATTCCCACTCATACTACCACTTTCTACACTTCCCCTTTGTTTCCTCATCTTTTGGGTTTTTGGTCTCATTGACCCCAAGAAGGGCTTGTACCTAATTTCATGGGAAGAAGGGGATAAAGGCCTAGAGGTGTTGTAGCTGGAAAAAGTTAAAAGCCATAAATTATCCCTCTAGATGCTCACCCTAAGGTCCTGAGAGAAATGAAATTCTTCCCCATAAAAAATCAAGGACCTTGAAAAAAAGAAAACACATAATTAATAAATGTCCTTGTTGGTGCATAGTGGGAAACCCCAAGTTTCAATAGTAATTCACCGACAAAACCCTAAGATACCATCCCTTTCGGCATCATCCACAAGCAAGTGAAGTCTCACCCAAGGTACCTATAGGGACTGTAGGAACTAGGTTTTTTCGGTCATGGAGGAATGTGAGGCATTAGGTCTAATCCTTTCTACTTAATATTCATTCATTAAGCCTTATAATGCATGCACAAAACCATTAGACAACATATTCATATTAACCATACATTCCTTAAGTGTGCACGATAAACAGAACAGTAAAAAAATACATCAAAACTTACAAAGAGACACCATATTTAACGTGGTTCACCCCAAATTGGGTTATGTCCACAATGACATGCTTCTCATTTTATTATTCAGAATAATTCCTTACAAAAGGTGTGCACTGCGCTCATACATGATCTCTCAGTTATAAACCAACATGACCTTATCGTTCATGCATTCATATCACACTTTTCTCTCGATTGATATTCACTTAGCTCATAATCGACTCATGCATAACTTATTTCTTCACAACTCCACTCATTCATGCTTTAACGCTCCACTATTGCTCACCCTCTACCCAAAAAACCATTTACATATTTATACTTTTACATTAGGGATTATCCCATTACAAAATGGACCAAAATTTCTAACTACTTTCAACTAAATTCCTCCTTTCATGTGTGTTTCTCCTTAAAATGTGATAACTGCCTTCCTTTATACCATGCATGTTGCTTCTTTGCCGACTTGTCGCATGGTTTTCTCTTGCACGATTCCAAAAAATGATCCCAAAATGTCCTTCTCCTATAGTCCTGCTTGTTGGGGTAATGCATTTGTGGTGTCTTTTACTTACCTTGCACATGGCACTCAATGTGTTTCTAACTCCAAGTGGCATTGTGGTGCTCTTTACTTTCCATTGCACATAGCACTCAATGTTTTGGACCATGATAAATTAGTGGCAAGTAAAGGGCTTGTAAAAAGGTTGCATTGAAAATGAGGGATGCAACACACCCTCCACAAAGGCACCCATAAATGAGACAATATGATCCCTTGATATGTCAATAACCACATGCCAAAAAGTCATACCCCCAAAAATATAATGCTCGTTACATGACTTAGAGAGAGTCCTCTTGGGAAAAATTCCTTGATTTGGGGATTGGTCGACCCAATAGAGCACCATGATAACCTTCCCATACTTTAATTTGGAAAATTTTATAAGGTCTTTGATCATTTGTATAGTTTTAAAACGAGGGATTTAATGCAAATGTGTGTTTGGTTCCTTTATTAAATATGACTTGCCTAGCATGGTACATGTGACTTATGGACCCTTAGAGGGAGTACTTGTTAGTATTTGTAGGACCTTTTTCGGTGAAAGCTATCCATGAAAGACTTATGCCATTCTTACCTTCATGACGGGTTGAAAACCCCAAGGATGGATGCCATACCCCACAGGATGGGAAGAGGACCCCAAATCCTTTATGTGTAAGGGATAAATGAAATTGCCTTTGGAGGCACTTTGACATCACTAGAGGATGACATCATGGCCCTTTGCACCTAGACATTGGCCTTTGGAGGCCTAGGACGTCACCTCCTAAGCCCTTGACATCATATGGAGGCTAGGGTTTTGGTGGGATTTATGGTTTTGGAGGTGATGTGATGTGGTTTGAAGGAAGGAGATTCATGATGTGACACTCTAGCACATGAGAGCTTGATACATGGCCTTTGCAGGCCCAACAATTTGCATCTTGAGGCTCAACATCTCACTTTGAGGCTCAACATCACCCTTTTAGGTCATAACATCACCCTTTTGAGCGTTTTACTTTATGTGAATTTTATTTTTGTAAGTTGCAAAGGAAAATAAAGGGGGTTGGCCCTCTTTTAATTTGTTGTTGACAATTTTATGTGGACAAATTGGTTTTGATGGCCTCGTATAAATGGAGGACATCTCTTCTTAATTTTGACATCTCATCACTTGAGAATTACATAACTCTTGGAATAAAATTTCGTCCTCTCTTGGGAAATTTTCTATCGCTTGTCTCTTATGAAAAATGGATGCTTTACTTTTCTATTGGTGGAAGAAAGGATAACGACTTCTCTTGGATGTTTTTTCTTGGAAATTTGGTGGAATATCTTTGATAAGTAAGGGTTTTGCATGCTATCTCTTGGATTAGGTAAGGAATTTTTTCAATTTTGCATGGTTCTTCTTGATTTGAAGATTATGTTTTCAAACCCTTTGAGGAGTATAAGGGCATACACCCTCCATCAAGGAATTCCTCTCTATTGTTATTGAAAAGGATTAAGGATTTCTACAAGGAGTAAAAATGCTTACACCCTTGTAGAAAGAACTTGCTATGGTATGTTTTCTCTAGGGAGTATAAATACTTACACACCTAGAAGAGTAATAAACTCTAGCTCAATGAAAGAGACTCCATAACCCAATAGATAAGGCACTAGTTGCACTAGAGATTCAATATTGTTGCATTGGTAAACGTGAATTTAAAGAGATTGAATTGTTCAAGGTTGGATATAAATTTTACATGCTTAAATATTTCTTGTGCCCTAAGGGTGTCTTGATTTTCCAAGTGATTGAGATGTTGTAATAAACATTAAGTTACAACCAATAGGGATGCAATAAAATCACTCTCTCTTACTCTTTTACAACTTTTCTACCACTGAAATTTACTTGCAAGTTGTCATATTTGATCTACTGTTTAAATGATATTGTTCAGGTGGCTTACTTGTTGATTTTAGTGGATAGAACTTGTTGTTTTAGAAAAAAAATTCTACAACCATAAGGATGTTATACAATTCTACTAATAACACTCATTAAAAAACCTCTCTTGCTATCAAAGTGTTGGTTTAAACATTGGAAAATTGTCTACTAATTGTTAGCTTTATTTTCCAACATAATATACTTGATTTTGATGATTTAATTTGCAGTTGTCATAGCTTTTTTACTGCTGATCTATATTTCCATACTGTTGCAATTTTGGGACAACAACGTTTTCTGTTGAATCTCCATTGGTTTTGAGGCTTATATCGTTATACATTGTCTTTTTTTGGTTTGTCTAACACTGTTTTGAAGGTACATGACCTTGGAAACCACTTACCAATTCCAAAGAATCTTTCCTCAATACTCAATCCTCACTTTGATCTTGACCTATAGGGGTTTTATTCTATCTCCTTGCTTCCACCCTTGAAAATCGCCCTAGGGTCACCAGGTAAACCTCCCTTGCGTTGGACTTGTCCTTCATTAAAACAAGGGGGATATCTATGGAGGTGACAGTGATATGTATTCCCAATTGTGTCACACATTTGTTGTTTGGGTTGGGATTTTCCCAAACTACAAACTGTGCGATAATAAGGTGTTTTTATCGACACTTGGGGAAAAATATGGATAGATATTTTTCCAATGATTCCTTCTTATTGACCTGGAAACATCCAATTGTGAGCTTAAAGAGATAAGAATATCAATTTTAAAATTTTCAAACATGTTACCAATTTTATCCTTTGTGAACCCTTCTCCTGCAACAAATCTTGTGAACCTGGAAGGGGCATATCTGGAGCTTCTACCATTGTTGGAGTTTCCTCTCGAATATCATTTGCATAAATCACATACCTTGTCATATGGTAGATGAAAAAATTCACCTGATCCTAATAGGTTGATAACTTCCAAGCATTCATCCCTTATGCCTCTCAACATAATTGTTCTCATTGTTTCTTTAAACCATCAGAGGATGTACCTTTCACAGTAGCAAGAAACAATTTTAACTTCTGGGTAGTAGTATAATAATCATAGCTCCTACAAATCACATCAAACTCAAATAAGAATGCATCAGGGTCTTCACTGGCTAGACTATGAAAGTTTGGTAGAGAAGATGGGGGAATGTTCTTCATTTGCATTGTTCCACTAGTGGTAGATCAAGATTTGCCTCACCCTATGCAATCTTACAGAGAGGGCCTTACTCCATTTCCCTATGAAGACCCACTTTCCCTGATTGATAAATACAGAGACAAAATATAAAAAATTTCCACTTGTACACATATTGCACCCTATACAGCAAGCGTATACGCAGGCTGCTCCACTACAGCTCGCGTACATCAGGATTTGTGCCAGAAAATCAAAATTAAATGTTGGGTTTCCATGTCATGACAAGAGATCTCTGATCCTTGGCCTTCCATATACTGGAAACGTTCTGACTCGGCCCTTCGGTTTCATTTTGAAGGCTATAAAGAAGCCAATTTCGAGCTATGGAAAAGGAGAGAGAATTAAACTTTGAGAGAAAAGTTACTCTCGAGGAATTATTACTTCATATTGAGTCTACATCCCTTTGTCCTTTAAGTCTAAACATAGTGTTCTTTGTCCTTTAAGTCTTAACACAATGTTCAGCCCCCAAGCTCTTCCCTTATTGATGGAGAATCTCTTTGTCTCCCTTATATGAGTTTGCCTTTGGTGGAGGATTGAAGTGGCAGAGGCCCAACTGGAAGGAACTTGGTTTCTCGGTTTTGAACCATGCCGACACGAAAGTATGAAATGTTTTCACTTCTGTTGATAATTTATTAATAGAAATACTCCTTTCCGATCCAATTGATATCTTTCAAATATATGAGTTATTATCCATGGGCAAGTTTGTTTTTTATATTAATGGATTATGCTATCTAATGTGCTAACCTTTTATATTATCACTATATGATTGCTTCGCTTGTTTGTTGAAAAATTGTTGTAGGTATAAAGATTTGGTTCAAAGTGCTCAATGGTGGACATCATCAAACATCTGGACGAGGTAGCTCCCTTTCTTATCTCACTTGCACATTGGTTTATATAGCATGTTTATGGGAAATAGTTGATTTTTTCATTCATACATGTTTGTTGTGGTTTACCCTAGCCATAGAGAGATTTTCCTCGTAACAACTAGGATATATGATAGGGAACTCAAAGGTGATTTTCTCCTCATGGTTTTTGTCTTTTACTTCTTCTTATGCCATATCATACCACCAAAGAGGTAATTCTTGTGCTACGGATGCATCAAAGGTTGTTGCCATTATTTCTAGGTCTTGAATTGGATTGGTTTGGAATTCGATGTCAAACTACCCTTCTACAATAGGAGTAAGCATTGTCTCTATTGTGGGAATATCTTCCTTGACTGGTTCAATTATGTAAACTTTCTTAGGTCCCTGAGCTCGTATTCCTAAATTTCCTCCTCCAGCCTTCCTTAACAAGGGATTAATAGAATGGGTAGTACTTGCAACACCGCTAGATGGGGCAACGAGGTTGGGTTTCTTTTGAGGATTTTTACCTCTAGTGTCCTTGGTATTATTCATATAGTCTTTATCATTCTAGAAATTAAAACTACTAAAAGTTCCAACATGAAAAAGGCTTGTGGAGACTCACCAGAGTATTATGCATAGGATTTCACCTCCTGTATTAATATTTCCACCTTCCGAGTTGATAAATGTTGGTCCTGCAAAAAAAATTAAAATAAAGCAATTGCACACTCTCATGAGATTATCTCCTTCGACGCTTCCCTGACAATGATGCCAAAATATTGGGAGAATTATATAATAGTAATTCGGTACATTTCAGGTTTGTAGACTCACGAAGCACCAAGCAAA
This sequence comes from Picea engelmannii, assembly GCA_009831015.1. Lineage (NCBI taxonomy): Eukaryota > Viridiplantae > Streptophyta > Pinopsida > Pinales > Pinaceae > Picea > Picea engelmannii. Next base: position 1,057,115 of record ML779765.1, on the reverse strand, counting down.
ATGTATGAAGAAAAAATATCAGAGACACACCATTCCAATAAACTATGAAATAAATTCAATCTAATTGATCATTTGACAGTGGAAATTCTAAGGTCGAATTGTAGGTTGGATATAGGTTTCTATACCCAAAATTACTCTGTTGGATCCACTCTATTAGTCATATTGACAACCATTAACTTGAAACAAAATAAACATAATAAAAAACATTAATACATGTGATCAAGGTAATTATCATGGGCAATTGTCAATAAATTAAGTATGGCAATCATCAATTGCATCAATCTTCGGCTTTGGATAATTATTATCTAGAGAGTCACCAACTAGACCATCAACAATCAAACATGAAGCTTCATGTTCACAATTATTAGATAAACTACAACATAAATGAAATTGGAACATTAATAAACTAATCCTCACTACAAAATTCCATGAAACTACCTATAGGAATTGAACTGAATGAATCAATTACCTGTAACATTCCCAGCCACCTAGGATGGGCCATGCCACACAAAACTCTCCCTTTTTACAACTCTGATACCATAATGTAACGTTCCCTATCCCAATCGAGGGACATTACAGTGCGGAATACACATAAAAACAAAATTCCTACTAATTAAAGTAATTCTTTTACTATTAGTCGATTTCCTGTAGCTTACAACTACAAAAGTAAAACAAAATTTTCTATTTTCTATAACCATAAAATAGATGCATCTAAAGAATGCTAATAATCAACATTAAATGCAGCTAAACCACTCATTACAACAACATATAATTGATTATCATTTATGTAGAGTCAATGCAAAACAATAACACATGTAAATAACTCAATAACAAGATACAACACTTATCTTTAAACAAGAAATGTGAAACCAACTGCTTGGGATGGATGCTCCACCCAACCATATACTGACTATTCCAAATATCAATAGTTAGTCACCCCTGAGCTGAGGCTATTAATCCACAAGAGAGGGTGGTATCTCACAGTCCACTCGCAACTCATAAAATTCAAAACCGAACTGATATTCTCTTATAACTATCCCGATTTTTCTACTAGCTCTCTTCCTCCGAACCTACCCAACCCAAGGAATGCACCATTCAGTTATCATGGATAACCCAAGGGATGTACCATCCATTTATTAGGATTATCCCAAGAAATTTGTCATTCGTTTATTAGGGTTTCTTTGGCACAGGTATCTAGGAATAACTTAGCTAGGAAGTCAAGGGAACTTGTTACTAGGAAAACTACAAGAAACCCAACAAAAAACACTTTTTGTTACAGTGAAACTCACTCCAAAGTTCACTCTTAGGACTAAAAACCTGGCTCTTCAATCTTCATCTCCAAAATTCTCCAAATACATTCTATCTTTCTCTAGAATTCACCCTCCTTTTTTGCACCATCTCCAAGCTTTATTTCGTTCTCTCTCATTTTCCTCATGCACAAAAACTTCCTTCCACCGAACTATTTTCCCAAACCATACAAATTTGCTTCCTTTGGCTTGTCTTTCTTGACTCACGCTCTTCCCCCAAGATTATTGTACTCAACCCCCATGTGCCCAATAACTCTGGGATGTGACCACTCACAACCACCCTCTTACATGTATTGAATGATTAGCTTTGGGAAAACTCAATCAAAAATTGGAAGGTCCATATAGAATTAGAAAGTTTAGGAAAATGGGTTAAATTAATATACATGAGTAATTCCCCCTTTGACCCCACTTGGCCATTGTCCTAGACACTTTCCCCTCTTGTGGATTAATTTAGCCCCCATCTCTTGTATATGTCCCATTAGCAGTTGGCATCACGTTTTATTATTAAAACATAGAGATACAATTCACATATTACATCACTTTGGATCTAGCCACACATTATATCTACATAAGCCTTTATTAAACCGAGGATTATAGTGGGGATGTTACATTCCCCCTCCCCTACAATTATGTTCCATCCTCAGTGCACTTCATGCCGACACACACACACACACATACACACAATGTGGTTCCAGAACTCTATCTTTCCAAAATGGAATCTCACATTCCGCCTTCTTCAAAATTGTCAAATATTTGCGGGTAATCTTCCCACATGTTTTCTTCATTCTCCCATGTAGCATCTTCAGGACTGTAGCAAGTCCATTGAAATTTTACCAACGTTATAGCTTTGTTCCTGAGCACTTTGACTTTCCAATCTAGGATGCATATTAGTTCCACCCGGAAATCTCCTTCGTGCTCCACCTGGATCACATTCCAATCAATTATGTGGTTAGGATCATGTACATACTTCTTTAATAATTATACATGAAATAAATTATGCACTCTCATGGATGCATGCAATTCTAGCATGTATGCAACTGGCCCTATCTTTTCTAATATTTCAAAAGGTCCACAATATCTCATTTCAACTTCGAACAACTTCCTAATCTCAATGAAATTCTCTTTGCCTTGACTTTCAAAAACACATGTTTGCCCACTTTAAAATCTCTAAGAACTCTATTCTTGTCTACATAAATTTTCTACCTATCCTGGGTAGCCTTTAAATTTTTCTTTATCCTTGTCATCTTCTCTTCCATTTCCTTCAACAAATCTAGCCCAACAACTTCTCTGTCTGCTAGATTATCCAAACTCACTCAAGTGTTGCATTTTATGCCATACAATGCTTCAAATGGAATCATTTTCAATGAGGCTTGATACCCATTATTGTAGGCAAATTAAACTAAATGAATGTAATCTTCCCATTTTGATGGATGATCCATTACAATCATTCGAAGCATGTCCTCAATTATCATGTTAAGCCTCTCTGTTTTTCCATCTAACTCTGGATGATACGTTGTATTGAGATTCAAATTTGTTCTAAATACCTTGAACAAACCCTTCCAAAAATTGGATGTGAACTTTGGATCTCTATCTGAAACTATTTCCTTAGGTAATCCATGTAGCCTAGAAACTTCTTTCATGTAGATATCTGCAATATTTGTTTCCTTGTGTGTAGTCTTTACTAGAATAAAATGTGCTACTTTAGCTAATTTATCCACCACCACCATGATGGAATCATGTTGCTTCACTGTTCTAGGAAACCTAGTGATAAAACCAACCGTGACAAGTTCCCACTTCCATTCTGGAATGGGCAATGGTTGTAGAAAACCTACTATATGTCTATGCTTTGTCTTCATTTTTTGGCATTCTAAAAATTTGGCTATGTAATTAGCCACTTCTTTCTTCATTCTTAGCCAAAAGTATTGACTTCTCACAACTGAAATTGTCTTCTGATATCCTGGGTGCCCAGCATATGAAAAAATTTGCATTTCCTTCAGAAATGCATTTTTAAGCTCATTGGAATTCGACACATATACTTTTCCCTTGTACATGATAATTTCATCTTCTTTCAGCTCATAAAAAATAAATTTATGCTGAAAATTTCCTTGTTGTAATGTTTCTTTTATTTTCACATATTGTTGATTTGAATTTTTTTCTGCAATAATTTGATCTTTCAAATATGTCATGTACATGTTGATGGATGCCACATGCACTTCATGAGTCTCCTATTGAGTGCGTCAACTACTTGATTTTCTTTTACTTTTATATTCTTAATTTCAAAGTCATATTCACTCATAAATTCCAACCATCTAGTTTGTCTAGTATTTAGTGTTGGTTGTCCAAAAAAATGTTTCAAACCATAGTGGTTTGTTCTTAGCTTGAATTTATTACCCATAATGTAATTCCTCCACATTTTTAATGCATGTAAAATCTCTTCTAACTCCAAGTCATGTGTAGCATAATTCCTCTCATGCTCTTTTAATTTTCTGGACTCATAGCATACCACATGGTCCCTTTGACTGATAACTCCACCAAGTCCTTCTTTGCATGCATTGGTGCACACAAAAAATATTCATCTAGATCTACAATCTTAAATGTTGGTCCACTTGTCAATATTTCCTTCAACTGTTGAAAACTCTCTTCACACTTGGAAGTCCATTCAAATTTCACTCTCTTCTTTTGCAAACAAGTGATTAGACTTGCAATCCTTGAGAACAATTATGAATCTTCGGTAATAACCAACAAGACCCATGAATGATTTGACCTCTGTCACATTCTTTGGCGTTGGCCATCCTCTAATGGCCTTTATCTTCTAAGGATCAACTTCTATCCATGATGTTGAAATTATATGCCCCAAGTAGTGAATATTATTTTGGTAAAAGATGCACTTACTTAGCTTAGCATACAATTTATGCTCTCTTAAAACTTGCAACACCATTCTTAAATGCTTCTTATGTTTTTATTATGATTTAGAATAGATGAGGATATCATATAAGAACACAATCACAAACTTGTTTAGGTACTCCCTGAACACTCCATTCATCATGCACATAAAAATTGTTGGGGCATTTGATAGCCCAAATGGCACTATTGTGAATTCATAATGCCCATATATTGTTTTGAATGTTGTCTTTTTGATGTCTTCTTCCTTTACCATTACTTTATGATAGCCTAATATCAAGTCAACCTTCAAAAATATTCTTGCACCTTTCAGTTGGTCAAACAAATCATCAATTGTTGGCAAAGGATACTTATTATTTATGGTAACCTTATTAAGCTTCCTAAAATCAATACAAAGCCTTAAGGTTCCATCCTTCTTCTTCACAAAAATAACTGTGGCTCCCCAAGGTGACACACTTAGGCATATATACCCATTCAAAAGTTCTTCAAGCTGCATCTACAACTCTTTTAGTTTTTGTGTGCCCATTTTCTAAGGTGTATTAGACACTGGGGCAACTCCTGACACCAAATAAATAGAGAAATCAATGTCTCTTTTTGGTGTTAGTCCCGTAATTTATCTAAAAACATATTCAAAATCCCTCAAAACTGGATGCTCTTCAATGCTTTCCACTTTGTCTTTGGATTCCCCCTCCATATGGGATGCAAACATCTAACATCCTTTCCTGAAGCTCTTCTTAAACTGCATAGTTGAAATTTATCTAATAGTTACAACTCTTGGAATTCCTTGAATCTTGCCTTGTTTCCCTTCTTCATTAAGACATATGATTGTCTTGTTGTAACAAACTAGGATAGCATGATATTTCTCCAACCAATCCATGTCAATTAGACAATCATATGAACCCAAAGATATGATGTTTGCATCCACCTTTGTATTGAGTTCATTCATGTGTATTGGAAAATATTTAACCAACTCATTGATTTTCCTCTTAGCCCTCGTGGCTAACTGAACTAACCAAGATTTCTTATGATTACTTCTTTGCAAGAGAACTATTTCAACAATGTTAGCATTTATGCAACTATGTCTATCTCCATAATCAATTAAAATTTTTATGGGCTCATTATTGATCTTACCTTCCACTTCAATCATGGGGGATTGACATTTATCTTGTTTGTTATCCAAGGCTTCATAAATAATTGGCATGCTTCTACCCATGTCTTCCACTGTTCTAGCCTCTTGCATGTTGTGTACAATCCTCACTCTTTCTCCTCTATGAGAATAGTCCCTATATAGATGATTTCCCTCACATCCCCAACATTGCATCGACTGTTGCCTTGGCCTTTTTCCAAACGAATCTCTAGTCTTGTGTTCATTATCATTTTTGGCGAATTGACCTTGTTGATTCGCTTGGAAATTATCCCTGAAAAAGGGTGTCTTAAAACCCTTATGCCTTTCATCCTTCTTATCCTTCAACTTGCCATTCCAAGTTTTTTGGAAAACTGGTCTTCCTTTGCTCTACTCATACATATGCCTTTCTCTCCTTATGGTTTCCTCCAAGGTTTTGGGGTTATCATATTGAATCTTATCACTACAGAAAGAGGGTAACCCACTGAGAAATATTATCATATTGATATGCTTCTCGACTACCTATCATTCCCATGATCATCTCTTTTTCTATGGGATCTTGATGTTGATACTTGTCTAGCATTAGATGCTTTCTTGGTGTTAGAGTCCTTGTTAACTTGATTTTGTAGCATATTTAGGATTTGAAGTATCTCTTCTTGAGCCTTCATGATTCTCTCATTATTGGCCCTATAGATATGCACTTTGTTTTTCGGCTTCTCATAGTTACAGTCCCCTGCCTGTCTCTTCTCCCATTAGACTTAGTCTCAGTATCACCCATGCTGGTATGCAGACCTCCAATTTATTCTTCATGGATGTAAAACCCTTGACCTACTACATGGCTCCACACCACCTACCAACTGTCATCGCACCCAACATGTACCTGATGTTGTAACAGATATTGAAAATTTCTGATTCAACTTAGGCACTTTTGCCCAAATTTCTCAACTATCCACCGAAGGCCAAGTCACGAGACAACGCACACAAAAATCCAAATATAGAACCCATGAGAAGGCCCGGAAGAAGTGTGCTACATACCCAGAAATCTACAATCCCTCATGGATGAAAATACTGAGGCTCAGGATTGGAGTATGGTTTGTTAAAATATAAATCTAGCGCAACAAGCCATTATTTATGCTACGGTTCAAATCACAGTCAACACTTAGGCGAGATAAAAGCTGATGTCTTATTTTAGGTTGATGCCACTTCATTACCTGGTGTATACCAACAGATAGCTATTTTAACAATTTTCATAAAGCAGGCGAAGTTGATGACGATCCTTCAATAATTTATTTTCTTCCAGCGAGAGAAGAGGCTATTCTTGATGATTTTGTGAGGGATACCATTTGACTTAGCTTCTCTACAGAGACAACAGTTTTATATGCATGTGATAAATAGGGACTTGGACAACAGGAATTTGATGATTCCATTGACAAGAGACGGTTGCCCGCATCGAAGGAAAATATAAATCGACATGAATTCCTACAGGAAAGTTACCATGCAACTTATAGTCTTGAAAAATACTGCGAGGTGACTCAAATTATATGAACATCACCAGAAGCCAATTAGAGTTTCTATGAGGTTATGCTATAGATGGAAAAAATGAATCGGTTTTTCAAATGACACCTTGCGCTGAATGTTATGACTCACACAAAAATCTAAAGACAGAAATCGCGCCGAGCTCTACTTCGGAAATTTGGTCAACCTAGAGTTTGGATTGACTATTCTCTTTTCCCGAAACCTGAAATCAGGGTTTCAGCTCACACACTCACACAGGAGGTTTTGGAGGAGTTATGGTGAACAATCATGCTGTCAGATGGAAGGCTTGTGGCAGTAAGGAAGCTGTCATCCAGGTCTAGTCAAGGAAAGCAGTAATTTCTTAATAAGGTGGCTACAATATCTATTGTACAACACCGGAACCTTGTGAAATTATATGGTTGTTGTGTTGAGGAAGAATAATGCCTCTTGGTATACGAATATTTGGAAAACAATAGCCTGGGTCGAGCTTTATTTAGTCCTGATCACTATAGGCTCAAGCTTGATTGGCCTATTTGATATAACATCAGTCTTGAAGATGTTGAACGATGTAGAAAATATCTGAATCAATCAATTCTTGAAGGCCGCTTCATCCTAGTGGAGAAGAGTATGTTGCCTCAACTATCTTGGCAGCAAGGCAGCTGTTTAATCTCAACATGATGAGCCAACCATCAACTTAATCAACTTGATCAATGCAGCCAACTTTATTCTATGCAACTAAATATTTCAATTATTGTCCAACTAAACAACCTGAGCATTTCACCAACTAATCAAGCATCTAAGCTCTGGTACCTTACACTCTACATTGTGCAAATGCCTAGAGTCGAGGAGGAAGCATCCAAAGACTCCTACACTCGACAACTATCTTGGGGTTAAAAGTACCCATGAATTCAAAAGCTCGTATCATGGCCATGACAGGCACCGAGGTTATAATGATCGTTATGGTTACAATTCACGTCATTCTCCTAGACCTTCACCTTATCGCGATGGACGTATGTATTCTCCTCGGTGCTCTCCTTACTGAGGCGGTGGTCCAGAAGAGATCATTCACACACACCTCCTTACTCTCCTTCGTATGAAAGCCTAGTGCAAAGCCATGGTGGCTATCGCTCCTATTCTAACAGATCAAGATAAAGATGTTGCATCGTATAACATAACATTTTGTTACATATGAAAATTTCTTTAATGTGTTTCTTGCGAGGTATTATTAGTGAAGGTGATTCCTGTTGAATATCACCCAACATATCTCTGTTGAACTCTTCTGTCTGTCGTTTTGTTGGATTGCTCTGGAAGCAGAGATCTATTGGTTGGATAGTTTCAACCGTTCAAGTCTCAGATGAGACTTGGCGTTATAGTTCAATCATACAAAGGAATCATCTATACGCCACTTGTCAAAGCTATTAGTAACGGTTCAAAGAAGCTGGCAGAGCATCTGGCAGTCGCAGAGTTTCGAGAAGGCAAACCGTTTCATATTTCCCGAAACACAATAAGATTTCTTAGATTATTTCCTGTAAACACTGAGTTATGTAACATATTGAGAGGGAGATTAGTTAAATAATCGTTGGAGGATGCTAACACAAATAGGGGGGGCGAGCTGGGGGAAAAAACCTCTTTTGAAGAGGGGCTCCTTTGTAAGCCGAATTATTTTGTAAACCTGGAATCAAGTAATACAGACGACATTTTCACTTGATATTGTGAGATTCATCACGGTCGATTCTTTCAGTATGTTCTCCCTATTTTCATTATCATATTGTTTATCTCTTCCTCTTTCAGTTGTGTTAAAATTTGTTTGGAATTCATTTTATATGCTTCTTACACACAGTTGATATATATGTGTTGCGTTTCTATGGTGACTAGCTAGAATTCACTCAAGATAAGCGCTCTGCATCTAGTTATCAGCATTCGTGTTTTTTCCTCTAAAGTTGTAGTGAAAATTCATCCTTGATAGATGCTTTCACTGTGATGGCCTTTCCTTTTCTTTTTTTGCTACCGCATCATGATTATCAATTGCTGAAAGATAGACTTACTTTGCCTCATTTTCCGCAAGTTATACGATCACTGCTATTATCTCCTTTCTTCAGTTTTCACTTGACTCCATGCCCAATGGACTGTTTCCCTAGTCCAACCCCCAAACTTTAAAAAAATCCAAAACTATCATTTACCCATAAATCTTCCCACCATTTTATGCTTACTGAATTTCATATTGTGATATTATCTAAGAGATCCCTCTCGGGTTGGGAGGGGTAGATTCCAATCCAAAGTGGTTCGAGGTTGCCTCGGGATTGTTTTAAAAGCAAACCAATTCAATTCCGAGTGACAACACCTGACACCGTGGTTGTACACATCCTTCTTCTACCACATCAACTAACACGTGGTCTCCATGTCATCTTGATGTCATCGTACAAAAAAATGCCCAATTTTTTTCGATTTTGATTATGTTCAAAATTTCCAAAGAGACTCAATTATTCACATTACCCATGAAATTTATCTCAATTTTACTGCAGTAATTTAATAAAAATAATTTGTAGACATACTCCATAATTAATTCTCTACAATTTTTTTCTTCAACATTCATCTAACTCGGCCCATCCAAGCTCAGTGTTGAAAATTGGGCTCTGATACCACTTTGTAACATTCCCATCCACCCAGGTTGGGCCATCCCACACAAAACTCTCTCTTTTTACATCTTTTATACCATAATGTAACATTCCCCAACCCAACCGAGGGACATTACGATGTAAAATACACATAAAAATGATTTTTTTGCTAACTAAAGTAATTCTTTTATTGTTAGCCAATTTCCTGTAGCTTATAGCTACAAAATTTAAAACATATTTAGCTACTTTCTATAACCATAAAATAGATGAATCTAAAGAATAATAATAATCAAAATTAAATGCATCTAAACCACTCATTATAGTATCATATAAGTCATTCTCATTTACGCGGAGGTCATGCACAACAATAACACATGTAAATAACTCAGCAACAAGATAAAACACTTATCTTTAAACAATAAATATGCAACCAACTACTCGGGGCATACATTCCACCCAACCATAGATTGATTGTTCCAAATCTCAATAGTCAGTCACCCCCAAGCTGAGGCTAGTAATCCATAAGAGAGGGTGGTCTCCCACATTCCTCACAACTCCTAAAAATCATAACCCAAATGATATTCTTCTAAAACTATATCATGTTTTCTACTAGATCTCTTCCTCCTGACCTACCCAACCCAAGGAATGCACCATTCATTTATCAGGGATAACCCAAGGGATTTACCATCTATTTATCAGGATTATCCCAAGGAATGTGTCATTCATTTATCAGGGTTTTTTCTGGCACATGTAACTAGGAATCTCTCAGTTGGGAATACAAGGAAACTTGCTTCTAGGAAAACTACCAAAAAACAAACAAAAACACTTGTTTTTATAGTGAAACTCACTCTGGAGTTCACTCTCAGGCCTAACAACTTGGTTCTTCAATCTTCAGCTCCAAAAAACTCCAAATAAATTCCAGCTTGCACTAGAATTCTCCCTCCATGGTTGCATTGTATTCAATCTCTATTTCTTTTCCCGAACTATTGTCCCAACCCATACAAATTTTTTCCATTTGGCTTGCTTTTTCTTGACTCACACTCTTCCCCAAAGATGATTGTACTCAACCCCCATGTGCCCAATAACTCTAGGATGCGAGCACTCACAACCACCCTCTTACATGTATTCAATGATTGGCTTTGGGAACACTCAATAAAAAATTGAAAGGTCCATATACAATTAGAAAGTTTAGTAAATGGGTTAAATTAATAAATATGTGTAATTCCCCCTTTGACCCTATTAGCGATAATTCTTGTCTTGGGCTCGAGAGAATTCGGGTCTGCAAGTTACACGAGAAGCGCCTGAGCACAGCATGGAAAAATCTCGTTTTACGGCTTCCAATCAAGCGAGCAAGCGAAGTTATGTCGTCAATGGCCCAGATCCATGTATAGAGTAGATCAACGATCGGTGGGTAATCGCAGTTAGCAGAGTTGCGCCAGGATTAGTGCAATGGATAGCGCTTATATATCACCAAGAAAGATCTCAGCCATCCATCCCGGAGAAGTACGTGGCGCACGATCGGGCTCTATCACCTCCTCGCCCTTCGCAACTTTGAAGAATGAGGACCAGCCTCCTCCCAGCCGCGATACGCGAAGTAGCAAGAGAATTCAGGACCTGGGGCCCACTGCAACGTCGGATGAGTTTAGGACCGTTAGATATCAAAGGGACACATGGCACCAGATTGAGTCGCCTCGGCGTTTCACTCATCGCGATTTTAATTAGCGAAGGTTACCCCTTTCATATTCACGAACGCCGAAAGAATAGAAGTTGGGGCCCGCGACGCCACGAAGCATTTTCAGTCGTCCATCAAAGAGGGACACGTGACGCATGATCGGGCTCCATCGCCTCCTCTCCCTTCGCAACTTTGAAGAACGAGGACCATCCTCCTCCCAGCCGCGAGACGCGAAATGCCGAAAGCGCCTTTGAAGATAGGTACAGGGGCACAGCCCGTGGTCACTTGGGGGTGATAGAAAGAGCTGCGCAAAGGGCCGAAGCACTGGGTTTAGTTGCAGAAGGGATCACTGTGTTCTCCAGGTGCCAGTTCAACTTGGTCTCAATCTTAGTACCTGCTCGAAGTGAATGAAGAAGAGAGAGGGTGGTTGAAGCCTCGCCTCACTCATTAATTGCAGGGGATGGAGGGTCTGGAAAACCGTCTTCCTGAGGAAGTCCTGTGTATCGATTTTCTCAAATAAGCCATGCCAAAGTATTCAGCTCGACAGAGAAGTCTGCACACGCTATCTTAGCACTTAATAGCTCAGCTACCCTCCTTACGGGCGACATGCGTAGTCAAGGTGGATTTTAAAGAAGAATATCAGTACGAGTTTGATTGAAGGGACACCCAGCCTTGGGTGACTGAGGCACGCCTCTGTGAGGAGAATTTTCCTAAGTATATAAACTCAATCTTTGTATTTTTGTAGGGATCGATGGTAGAGCAAAGCTCCCAATTGTAAAGTTTTAACAGATATCCTAGCTCTGGTTATGCATCTGTATGTAAGATTTCTTGTTTAATTTCAGACAGTCTTTCTTCTTCCGTCTAAGTTTTCATCTTATACTAAGAGAGTTCGTGATCGACTGATTCGCACGAATTATGGCAATTATGTTGTGATAAAGGATTTATTGGGGCACTATTGTTTTCTTTGGTTCTCTGCGTCTGAGCATAAGAAGATCTTGCGTTTAGATGTCTTCTTCCACAGTCTGTTAGGAACCCGATGTTTATAACAGACCTTCGCTCCTCTCTGATACAAGTCTTCCCCCTACTCACCCTTACTACAAATCACTGTCTGAAGTTATCTAAGACCTCACTCACCCATGCATGCTCGGCCTAGTTTCAAAGTTGGAACCACATCATTTGAGTTCATCTCCATTTGATCACCCCATTAAAAAAATCGTGACATAAACTGATGGGAATCGGGCTCTGCTCCTGCAGCAATCCAGGGGTGACTTCCATCGCCAACATTTCTGGCGTCGTTGCTAGGGACGAAGTTGAATATTTTCCCCAGGATTGAATGACAATGATTAACTGGTTTTGAAGGTGCATTAGATATCAGAATTATCAAGATTGCTACTGTGCACCTGGCGACTCCATTGTGATGACTCCGCTGGGGAGAACCTGTTCTATTAATTGTGGCTTTCAGAGGCAGACAAACGCGGTCTCATCCACAGCTGCCCCTAGCTACACCTGAAACCGATCTAGAGGTGGTTCTTAGAAAAGGAAAGGCCCCTGAAGAAGAAGCTTCCACTGCCGAAACAGGTAATCTGCCATCTCCTTCTGTAAGAACTCTGTTTTCTCCTCCTCAATTTCTTAATAGACCTCCTTCAGAAGTTTCCCATTTTCTAAATTTTGGGAGTGTTCCTGCTGAGTTTTCCCCTCCTGCTCTAGGATTGCGGGGAGAAACCCTTGTCACTCCCCTCTCCTCTGAAGCTTTACCTTGGCGTAGACCCACGACCACAGAAGATTTCCCCACTCCTGCACAAGGAGGAGCACCTGCTGACTTGAGCTCGTTAGCTTTCTCCTTAAACCCACTCTTGTTTCCCACTCCAATTCGAGACTCATTTCCCGCAGCCCCTTCGCGAACTCCTTCTCCTCCAAGTTCTCCGCCACCTAATATTCCTATGGCTGGTGCTAATCCCCCTATGACTAGAATGGAAGCTATTATAGCTGCTAGGTATGCTCCCCTTGTGTTACCTCAGCCCCTCAATGCCCTCCCGGTAGATGGTTACCTCAAGCAACTACCCAAGTTCATGGGCGAGGGGGACATAGATGCAGATGAGCACCTAGAAGCCTTTTACAGTTTCACAGATGACAATTTCATCATGCATGCAGACGTATGGATGAGGATTTTTGTCCACAGTCTCCAGGGAGAGGCTAGAAAATGGTTCAAGGCCCTGCCTCCTGGATCTATTGATGTGATCGAAGCACTAGACAATGCCTTTTTGAGACAATGGGGAGATAAAAAGGATTTCATGTATTACATGACGGAGTTTGGGTCGTTGAAGAGAAAGGAAGGAGAGTTTGTCTCCGACTTCTCCAAGAGATTTAATAAAATGTACAATAGAATCCCTGCTGAGATAAATCCCTCCGAAGCCTCTACAAAGATCACTTACTCCAACACTTTTGATCCTGATTTCTGCCTACTGCTGAGAGAGAGAAGAGCCACTACCCTAGCCCTCATGCAGGATGCAGCCGTGGAAGTAGAATCCAACATATTGGTTGTTGACCGACTCAGGAACGCTGCTGATAGAAACATATCCAAGAAAAGGCCTGAAGCCTCCCCATCCAGTTCCTCTCCCATGCCCCTCAGATAGATGAGACAGCCAGAGTACTAAAATCACTTTCTGCCAGGATGGAAAGGTGGGAGTTAGAAGGGAAGCCCATGTACAAAAATCCTCAGAACATTGATAATAGAGGTTTCAGGAGACCTAATAACAATGGACCACAGGCCTTCCCAAGGGAACAAAGGGAAAAATACAGAGAGGATCAAATAATTAAAACCCCTCTCCAAAATAACCTGGTTACTCATGAGGAAGGAAAGGAGATAGATGAATTCGACCTTGAAATTCACTGTGTTGAGGAAGCTCCTCCTTTCCCCTATTTGACTCAGTCTGCATATGAAAAATCCTTGATGAACATTCAGATCCATGAGTTAGGAAAGGGAGAAAGGGCCGATCATACCTCTAACAGATACAATCTTAGGTCAAGGAGGAAAGAAGGAGACTTTGATATCCAAGACCAGCCCCTCTTAGCAGACATACCTACTAAAGTTGCAGTAACCACAACTAAAGAAAAGAGAACTTAGAGTGCTTTGCCAGCAGCCAAAGAACCTGTCACTGAGGTAAGGGAAGCTCCTAAGCCCACTTCCCTTTTAATTTTGAGCATGAAATTCAAAAGATCAGGATTCCCGTCCCCATCTCTGAGCTGATTAAAAATGAAGATTTTAAGAGGTCCCTCTCTACGCTGCTACATTTTGAGTCCCCTCAGCCTCCCTCTGACTCAGTGAACCTTCAAGATGAGAAACCAGCCGTCATCCTAGGTCCCATGGTAGAAGACAGAGATGATTCATCCCCTCCCTTCTACACCTCCGTGAACATACATGACAAAGTGTTGCATAATTGCCTCATGGATTCAGGAGCTTCCCATCACCTTATGCCCAAGATAGTCATGGAAGAACTGGGACTAGAAGTGACCAAGGCATATCATGACTTGTACTCTTTTGATTTGAGGAGGGTGCAATGTCTGGGAGTCATCAAGGACATGGTGGTCTCTTTGTTTCAGCTGCCCATGAAGAGTGTGGTTATGGACATTGTGGTAGTTGATGTTCCTCCCAAGTTCGGCATGTTGTTGTCAAGGTCTTGGATTAAGAGACTTGGAGGAACGTTACAGATGGATCTCACATATTCCACTATTCCAGTTTTTGGAGGGGAACACAGGAGGTTGTACAGAGAAGCCCATCTTGCCTACATTGTCAATGATGAAGCAGACCCCACTAATCACCCCATATTTGCACTTGACACTGATTTAGGGTCTAGTTTGTTACAGGTCACTGAAACTCCTGAGGCCCCTTTACAGATCAGAAAATAGCTCATCCTTGATCAAGAGATACCTTCTCCAACCACCCTTGTTTGGAAGATGTTCTTTGATCGAGCTTCCTCCATTATAGGTACAGGTGTCGGGGTGGTTTTCATATCGCCCTGTCAAGAGACCATATCTCTGTCATACAAGCTGAAATTTGAAATTACCAACAATGTGGCAGAATATGAAGCTCTTGTTCTGGGTATGAGGGCTACAAAAGAAATAGGAATAAAGGAGATGGTTGTGTTTGGAGACGCAGAATTGATCCTCCAACAGGTAAAAAATGTTTATCAGGCCAAGCATCCTCGGCTTAGAAGCTACAAAAATGAGGTATGGGACTTGATCAATAATTTCTTCTCTGCTTTCAACATTGTTTTCATCCCAAGGGAAGAGAATACCACAGCCGACTCCCTAGCAGTCTCAGCTAGTTTGTTCAGGATCCCTCTGCCACCAAAGATTAATGGTGAAGTCGAGGTAAGATACAGGCCATCCATCCCAGACAACATAAAGCATTGGAAGGTATTCGAGGACAATCTCGAAATCAAAAAAATTCTTCAGTCCGTCGATGAGTATTTNTTAGATAAAATTGTTAATCACCAGATTATCCAACTGCCTAGCAATCACATTCCGAGGGGACTCGTCCCTTTAGAAAGGTTGTTCAACAAGAATGATGTGGCAATAAAGGGTGGTGTTTCAAGTAAAGATGCTGACATAGCCGAATGTAACATTGGTACGCAGGATGAGCCTAAGTTTGTCAAATTATCAAGCAGCCTGACCGATGAATAGAGGGCGGAATATGCTAGGTTATTAAAGGAATTTGTTGATGTGTTCGCATGGGCATATGAAGACCTCAAAACTTATGACACATCTGTCATTGAGCACAAAATCCCGCTGAAAGAAGAAGCTAAACCATTCAAGAAGAAGCTGAGATAGATAAATCCCATGTTGCTACCTGTCGTGGAGAAAGAAGTGAAGAAATTGTTAGATGCACGAATCATTGTCCGATTGAGGCATTCTAAGTGGGTGGCCAATTTGGTTCCAGTAAGAAAGAAAAGTGGGGAACTCAGACTCTGTGTTGATTTCAGGAACTTGAACAGAAGCTCAAGAAAAGACAATTATCCCCTGCCCAACATGGAACACATATTGCAGAAGGTCACTAGTGCATCTAGAATATCCATGATTGATGGTTTCTCTGGTTACAATCAGATATCAGTCATGCCTGAGGACAGAGAAAAAACAACATTCACCACTCCTTGGGGCACATTCATGTATGCCAAAATGCCTTTTGGATTGAATAATGCAAGGGAAACATTTCAGCGAGCTATGGATATAGCCTTTATTGGGGAGAAAGATCAGTTTGTAGTGATCTATTTAGATGACATCACAGTCTTCTCCAGGTCAGACAAGGAGCACTGCTACCACTTGAGAAAGGTTTTCATGAAGTGTCGGAGGTATGGCTTATCCTTAAACCCCAAGAAATC
>ML779765.1:1027334-1040554 GCA_009831015.1 Picea engelmannii | reverse complement strand
AGAAAGATCAGTTTGTAGTGATCTATTTAGATGACATCACAGTCTTCTCCAGGTCAGACAAGGAGCACTGCTACCACTTGAGAAAGGTTTTCATGAAGTGTCGGAGGTATGGCTTATCCTTAAACCCCAAGAAATCCTTGTTTGCTATGAAGGAGGGGAAGCTGTTGGGCCATATAGTATTAGCAGAGGGGGTGAGAGTTGATCCTAGTAGGGTAGAGGCGATTCAGACCCTGTCATTTCCCAGATCTAAGAAGGAAGTTCCGGCCTTTTTGGGAAAGATAAATTTTCTGAGGAGATTCATCTCAAATTTTGTTGAATTGGTGAAACATATCACAACCATGCTCAGAAAGGGAAATGAAGTGAAGTGGATTGTTGAACCCAGGGAATCATTTATTCAAATAAAGAAGGCTTTGACTGAGGCGCCTGTGCTGATCAGTCCAGATTATTCCAAAGATTTCCTAATTTTTTCTTTTGCTTCCTGTGATACAATAGCAACGGTCTTGTTGCAGAGAAATGAGGAAGGACGAGAGCAGCCCATTGCCTTCTTCAGCAAGGCGTTGAGAGATGCAGAAGTCCAATACGAGATAATGGAAAAACAAGCCTATGCATTGGTGAAAGCTCTCAAAGCTTTCAGAGTCTATGTCTTGCACTCAAAAATCACTGCATATGTTCCTTTGGCCTCTGTGAAAGACATTCTTATACAGCCTGACATAGACGGAAGAAGAGGTAAGTGGATTGCCAAGATCCTAGAATTTGATCTGGAGATTAAGCCCACCAAGTTGATAAAGGGGCAGGGTTTGGCCAAGTTGCTGGCTGAATCTAATTGCAAAGACTTAGGATTTAGCTTCATCAATGAGAAGGTTGAGTCATCCAACAAGAATTTGCAGGGTGCCTTGTCCCTGGAAACATGCTCCTGGTACAAGGATATCTTGTACTTTCTGCAAGAATTGAGACCCCCCGATGGAATGGGAAAAGGCAAAGCAAGGGCTCTAAAGCTCAAGGTGGTCAGTTATTGCCTCATTGATCAAGCCTTATACTGGAAAGACCCTCTAGGGGTATTTCTGAGATGCCTGGACCCACAGAAGGCCCAGAAGGTTATGTTTGATTTTCATAGCGGCCTTTGCGGAGGTCATAGTTTCTGGAAGACCACAGCTCACAAGATACTCCAAGTTGGGTATTACTGGCCCACTTTATTCCCCAATGTTTTCAGGGAGATCAGAGCTTCCATCAAGTGCCAAAGGTTCTCGGGAAAGAAACAACTCAAATCGCTGCCATTAAAACCCATAGTAGCTTCGGCACCTTTTCAGCAGTGGGGGTTGGACTTCATCGGAGAAATTCATCCTCCCTCAAGTGGGCAGCACAAATGGATCTTGACTACAACAGATTATTTCAACAAGTGGATAGAAGTTGTCCCCACCAGAAGTGCATCACACAAAGTAATTATCAGCTTCCTGGAGGAGATCATAGCCCGATTTGGCTGTCCCAGCAGGATCGTCACCGATAATGCTACTTCTTTCAAATCTGGACCTCTAATTAAGTTCTGTGAGTAGTTCCAGATCTCGCTAATTCACTCCACCCCCTACTATCCCCAGGGTAATGGTTTAGCAGAATCCTCTAACAAAATCCTGATAAATATCATCAAAAGATTGTTAGAGGATAACAAAAGAGCCTAGGATTCAAAGTTGAAATTTTCTCTGTGGGTCGATTGTGTCACAACGAAGAAGTCTCTGGGCACTTCGTCGTTTCAACTAGTCTATGGAGCAGAGGTGGTTTTCCCTACTCAGCTCGCCTTACCTGTGGCGAAGTTCTTTCAAGACTACGAGGGAGAACCAGATCATATGATCAGAAGAATTCATCAGATAGTGGAAGCACAGCAGATCAGAGAACAAGTGAGGGACGTAGCTTACAGTCATCAGCAAAAGATCAAACAGCCTTTTGACAGAAAGGTCAGGAAAAAGGAGTTCAAGATCGAGGACTTGGTATTTAAGTGGGATGCACCCAGACAGGATAAAGGCAAGCACGACAAGTTCGACGCCCTCTGGATCGGCCCCTTTAGAATCTCTAAGATTTTCTCCAATGACACATATGGGTTGCAGGATCTGGAGGGTGAAGAGGTTTTCAACAGCCCAGTGAATGGGCATTTTCTGAAAAAATGTTTTATTTGAGCTTTAGATGGCTCCTCTGTTTGTAAATATTGTCTTTTAGTCCTTTGTGTATTTTCTTTTTTACATGTTTTCATCTTAATAGGTGACTCCATATCCCAATAGCAAGGCACTGAAGCCGTGGAAGGAGTTCTTAGAGCATCGCAGGGATGACTCTATCCCCCATGGAGCCTAATGTTAGCGATAATTCTTGTCTTGGGCTCGAGAGCATTCAGGTTTGCAAGTTACACGAAAAGCGCTCGAGCGCAGCATGGAAAAATCTCGTTTTATGGCTTCCAATCAAGCGAGCGGGCGAAGTTATGTCGTCAATGGCCCGAATCCATGTATAGAGCAGATCAACGATCGGTGGGTAATCGCGGTTAGCAGAGTTGCGCCAGGATTAGCGCAATGGATAGTGCTTATATATCACCAAGAAAGATCTCAGCCGTCCATCCCGGAGAAGTACGTGGCACACGATCGGGCTCCATTGCCTCCTCGCCCTTCGCAACTTTGAAGAACGAGGACCAGCCTCCTCCCAGTTGCGATACGTGAAGTAGCGAGAGCATTTAGGACCTGGGGCCCACTGCAACGTCAGATGAGTTTAGGACCACCAGATCTCAAAGGGACGCATGGCACCAGATTGAGTCGCCTCGGCGTTTCGCTCATCGCGATTTTAATTAGCGAAGGTTAGCCCTTTCATATTCACGAATTCCGAAAGCATAGAAGCTGGGGCCCGCGATGCCATGAAGCATTTTCAGCCATCCATCAAAGAGGGACACGTAACGCATGATCGGGCTCCATCGCCTCCTCTCCCTTCGCAACTTTGAAGAACGAGGACCAGCCTCCTCGCCCTTCGCAACTTTGAAGAACGAGGACCAGCCTCCTCCCAGCCACGAGACGCGAAATGTCGAAAGCGCCTTTGAAGATAGGCACAGGGGCACAGCCCGTGGTCACTTGGGGGTGATACAAAGAGTTGTGCAAAGGGCCGAAGCACCGAGTTTAGCTACAGAAGGGATCACTGTGTTCTCCAGGTTCCAGTTCAACTTGGTCTCAATCTTAGTACCTGCTCGGAGTGAATGAAGAAGAGAGAGGGTGGTTGAAGCTTCGCCTCACTCATTAATTACAGGGGATGGAGGGTCTAGAAAACTATCTGCCCGAGGAAGTCCTGTGTATCGATTTTCTCAAAGAAGCCATGCCGAAGTCTTCAGCTCGATAGAGAAGTCTGCACACGCTATCCAAGCACTTAATAGCTCAGCTACCCTCCTTACGGGCGCCATGCGTAGTTAAGGTGGCTTTTAAAGAAGAATATCAGTACGAGTTTGATTGAAGGGACACCCAGCCTTGGGTGACCGAGGCACGCCTTTGTGAGGAGAATTTTCCTGAGTATATAAACTCAGTCTTTGTATTTTTGTAGGGATCGATGGTAGAGCAAAGCTCCCGATTATAAAGTTTTAACAGATATCCTAGCTCTGGTTATGCATTTGTATGTAAGATTTCTTGTTTAATTTCAGACAGTCTTTCTTCTTCTGTCTAAGTTTTCATCTTATACTAAGAGAGTTCGTGATCAACTGATTCACACAAATTATGGCAACTATGTTGTGATAAAGGATTTATTGTGGCACTATTGTTTTCTCTGGTTCTCTGTGTCTGAGTGTAAGAAGATCTTGCGTTTAGATGTCTTCTTCCACAGTTTGTTAGGAACCCGATGTTTATAACAGACCTTCGCTCCTCTCTGATACAAGTCTTCCCCCTACTCACCCTTACTACAACTCACTGTCTGAAGTTATCTAAGACCTCACTCACCCATGCATGCTTGGCCTAGTTTCAAAGTTGGAACCACATCGTTTGAGTTCATCTCCATTTGATCACCCCATTAAACAAATCGTGACATAAACTGATGGGCATCGGGCTCTGCTCCTGCTGCAATCCAGGGGTGACTTTTATCGCCAACAGACCCCTTTTGGCCATTATCCTAGACACTTCACCCTCTTGTGGATTAATTCATCCCCCATCTCTTGTCCATGTCCCATTAGAAACTGACATCATGTTTTATTATTAAAACATAGAGATACAATTCACATATTACATCACTTTGGCTCTAGACACACATTATATCTACATAAGCATTAATTAAACTAGGTATTATAGTGGGGATGTTACATTATCAATAACATATTTACAATTAATCCTAATGTAACAAAGTAAATAAAACAACTAGGGTGCTACTTATGAGATGAAGGTGGCCCTTCCTTCTATCAGAAGTATGTCCACTAACACTTACAAACTCAACAACAAAACAATAACATGCACATGAACCACTCTTTATTTTCCAGAATTAATAGAGTACATGGATGCTTGAATAGAGTGTGATATGCCTCCTTAATGTTATATTAGTCTATCAATTCATATCTTCGAGCATGATGACCTCTAATATTTATACAATAAGTTTCAAATTAAAGACTAACAACTCTCTAACTTCCAATCCTATGCAATCCACTAAACATAATTGGGATATTACAATTTTAGCTTTGGCCAAACCAATTAAGAGAACAAAATCTCATGAAAAATCATTTCGTTGCAATTTCATAAACGAAGGCATTTATAACAATGAACTCATGTGCATTACAGGAATCAGTTATAACATTTACCAGACATAGTTCCTTTGTTGTTGTAGTGTTTTCCAAATTGGATAGTGGATGTCCATGTGTATGCGATTCTCTCCAGAACCCATATCTCTTAATCAGATGGAACGGGTGGAAAATATTTCAACCATCAAGGCAACTACAAGACTTGTTCAACAGACTAAATGAATGTTCCAGTAATGTCATCAGCTCAAGTAATTAACACAATTGATTCATTAAATAGGAAAAATGAAATACTTAGGCTAAGGTAATTACCTTTGAACCAAAAATTCATTTTGAGGGCTAGATGGTAATATATATATATGTTATTATAGGATAATAGGATGACAAATGGCAAGGTAAATAGTAAGACTAGATCCTATAGACTATACCAAAACACATAAAAACAAGGACCCTACATGATGCATGGAAGATTAGTCCCTTCCAAGTATATTTGGAAATGGAGATGATAACTGGCACCTATAATTTCTATAGGCCATATGCAAGTCACTTTAGACTCCACCTGCAGTTGTTGTCACTGGCCTTCAATTTCAGTGTAGTATTCCTTGCTGAAACTAATTGTGGGTGGATTCATGGGATTTGGTGGAGGAATTTTCTGCAGAATTATCCATGAGGATGGTGGTTAGCGGGTGTGATGGTAGTGAAATGTTAACAAGTTGTGGAAGTAACCTAATAGATCATGTTAAATATAGTACACAACAATGGTTATTGTAGCACACGAGGAGTCTTGGGAGAGGTGATAAAGGTCAAGAGGAAGATGGAAAGTGTTTTGATGAGTTGGACTCTTCTATGGAAAATGTAGTTGTTGAATGCAGGATTGGGGGAAGTAACTTTGTCTCTTGCAGGATGGTCTCTTCCAGAAATCATGAAGAAGTTGATGACCATCCAATGTTTTTTTTCCTTGGAGAAAAATAAAATAAACCACGTTACAATAAAATTACTATCAAACTTGGTAATGGAAAAATTTCAACGAACCTTAATAAAATGGTACCTATAACAAAGTTCATTAATTATTTAATTAATTTTAAACATTGAAAGACTCGAAGGCTGTAAAAAGACATATTAATGAATCAAAATTGAGAAAAACAAGTTTTTTTATTATATTAAAATATATATATTTATTTCCTATATTAAACCTTATATTTCATACACAAATTTAAAATAAAAAACAAACTAATAGAATCAAAGACAAACTCATTACTATAATCGCCAAACTAATAGAATCAAAGGAAAACTCATTACTATAATCCACAAACTAATGTAAAGTTAAAGGGAAACTCATTGCTATAATCCCTCGAGTGAGAGGGACTAATAATTACATCGATAGGCATATACCTATTGGAAATGGGCACATTTAATACGTTTTTAATCCTTAATGCGTTTTTTATAGATAGGATCAAATGTAGACCGAACATTCTTCGTCGTCACACTAAATGAAGGGTTCTAATTTGAAATATTAACTTCCTTGATTTTATACATGCATACGTTTATGTATTTACTTTTTCACATTTACTTAATTTGATTAAAAAATTATTGTATTGTCCAATTGATTGACATGTTTATGTAATTAGCAATGGAGTATGTGATTAAGATAATGTCTTGCCATGTTTAAATACCTCACATAATTATTTTCTTTTACGGATGAACGACAAGTATGGATGTATGGCAGTTGTCAAAGCTCATGATATACACTTCCTCAATTATTTATTTTATACCTATTTCTTTTATAGATGGATGGTAGTTGGCATCTGGCTGGTGGGTGTTTCATATTTTGGTCAGATGGATGGTAGTTGACATCTGGTTGGTGGGCGTTTCATATTATGGCCACCTTTTTGTGGCGTTCCATGTTAAATTGATGGTTATGTTACGCCACCTTTATGTGACCATATATTGCCATTGTTGTTTCTTGCATGGATTGGATGTATGTGACCAAATATTCCTATTATTGTTACTTGCACAGATTGGATTAGAGCACGAGTAATAGAAGCCCGATTTACTCTCTGCAATCTAGGATTTTCATTTATTGTTTACCAGTTCGATTTATGATTTAGGTTTTTTATTTATAGCCATGAACAATTTAGGTTTACACCCATTTAGGTTCATAAAATAGCTATTAAAGGTTTATAATTCTCAAATTTACGGTTTATGCCTTATTTTTTAATCCATGTATGCCTTTTTTTTACTAGTTTCAGATTTCAATACTGCAATGCTTGTTGTGTGTTGGGAAAATATGATGGGGATATCATATGGGAAGCCATTTCTTGTGTCGATGCTTCCTCCCATGTATTGTGCAAAGCATACCATCCTACAAACAGAGTTAACTCTATAATGGCAAACAATACTCTCACCTAGGATGTTTCAGTCACTGTCCCTGAAAAATTTACCACGGGTTGACGCAGAGATTTGCAACCAAACTTTTATCGTAGGATAAATAACAATTAATTAATTATTAGGGTTAGATTTAGGGTTATATTAATTATTTCATTACATTTATAAAAATAAACATTTTGTCGTTGGCATCTCTATAGAAAAGATTTTATTCACTAAACTATCAAACAATCACAAACTGGATATAGTGACTTCTAGGCCTTATCATTTGGATCCATCCAATATTAGATTGATTTGGTTTCCTCTGCTCATTTGTTGAACCTTATCATCTTTTAGGTTGTTTTTATGTGTAACTAACAACCCGACTAGCACCATCCCTGAGGTGACTAAGTCTTCAAAGCTCCAGTGTCTTTGTTAGAATACCAATGTGAGACGACCTTAGAGTGATCTTTATGTATGGGTATTACAATTCTAGGGGTGCTTTCCACTGCAAGAACTGCCATGAAAGATTGTGATCTCACATTTTTTTGGGATTCCATACAGGAAGGGAATCATTTCTTCATATGGATTTCATAGTGAATGTTTATTTGAAAACGTTAGATCAATTCCAACATCAATCCCCAATCCACCCCTAATGGGAAGGGGTTATTGCAGGTGCCTTTGCTGGTACACTCGACATTTATATTTTCCTGTAATTTGTTAAGTTTCCATCTAAACTATCATTTACAGTCTGAATTAAATCGGTTCATAATTTAATTTTTGAAATTGAATGGCACATGCATATTGGAGGAAAAGCTTGCAATGGTAATTGAGGAAGCAACAGACATAGGAGAAGCCATTGTTTGACTATTCAAAAAGCGAACAAAAAACACACAAGATTTTCTCAAGGTCCATCGAATTTTTCCTCTTCTGTAAAATTTCCTTCTAATAATATATATCTATTTTCTCGAGGCCTGGAAAACCCTTTGTTGTGTCATAAAATCGATTTGTAATCATATCGAACTGTGTCCATATATAAATATACTTATTTTTGTAACTGGATAAGATCTTTAGAGCTTGGAATACACTCATAAAGAAATGTGAAATATGAAATCCATTTATGAGAAAAGTTGCATATTCTGCTAAGACAATTTGCAAATTTTTGAGAAAATTTACAGATCTAGCTAAAAAGATTAATCAAGAAGATTAATCAAGAAATGTACTTTCCATGTATGGTAACCATGAAATAAATACCTATGTAGTATGCACTACGTAGCTGAGATTCTAGTTTAATCCGGATGTTTGTTTCGCTTTTCTTTATTTCATTTCATGAATCCGAAGGAACTTACTTTTTTGGAATATGTTCATTTAATCTTTCAAAATTTTAAAACATCGAGATGCCATTTAAATACCAATTTAAATTGTTTTTAAAAAATGATTGAAAAATATAAAATTATTTAAAAATAACTTGAAACAATGATTTAGTATGTTTTAAAAAATGATTGAAACATATTAAATTATGTAAAAATAATTTAGGATACACAAAGGCATATATATATATAAAGAGGTATAATTAGGCATATATATATAAAGAGGTATAATTTGGGTTGAGCCAGTGATTGGAATTGAACAAAGGATGTGACACATCTTTAGGTTGCGTGATAGAAAGGAAATGCTAAAATAAATATATTTCAATTCAATTGCATAATTCTGAGAATGAAAAGTTGCTTTGTCCGAACCGTAGGCATCTCATTTAGAGAAAATGATTTGAACTTTAGTGAGACATTAAGAATGAAAAATTCATGCTCTTTCACATTTCCCAAGCATGCCCAAGATCTGAATTTTCGATCCAAGATTTTTAAAATTACACTTCATGTCAAATTATAAATTATCTATATAATTACTTTTTGCCTTTACTCTATGGTACAGGTCAATACTTTAAAGCAACTTTTGTTTTGAGAATAGTCTAGAGAGTTATGTTTTCTTTGATTATTAGAATGATAAAAGTCAATCCATTGAAGCAACGCTTCACCATTTTCTTGAATCATTAAAAACCTTCATGTGGCTTTGTAAATATTTTCTTAAGATTTATTTAAATAATAATAATTTTAAAAAAATAATTGTTATATATATATATATATATAAACAACGCTTTACCATTTTTTTCATTAAAAACCTTCATGGAGTTTTGTAAATACTTTTTTGAGATTTATTTAAATAATAATATAAAAAATAAATTATATATATATATATATATATATATATATATATATAATTTATTTTTTATATTATTATTTAAATAAATCTCAAAAAAGTATTTACAAAACTCCATGAAGGTTTTTAATGAAAAAAATGGTAAAGCGTTGTTTATATATATATATATATAAGCAACGCTTCACCATTTTATTAAACAATTAAAAACTTTCACGAGGCTTTGTAAAAACTTTCTTGAGACTTATTAGTCCCTGCCGCGACAGAGTATAGCGATGAGTTCATCGCTGATTTCCTATTAGTTCGAAGGTTGACTTCAATTTTTTTCATGAATTCTAATGTTAGACATAAGAAAAGGTAAATATTGATTTTATTAAAATTAATATAAATAGAAAAAAATTGTTTTTTTCTGAAATATTATTGGCTCTCAACTTTGAGGCCTTATTGCCGCATTGGTGGTGTGCATTTAACACTTCTTCTAACACTTTATACAAATGTTTATTGCACCGTGTTAGTTGTCTATCAAATGCATGCCCCGATGTACATAAGGCATAAGAGTTATGACATGCATTGAAATCCTATAGACCACCTCAACTATCCCTTTTTGGCAGGGACTACGCTACCCTGTAACCTTGTTTAAATAATGATTTAAATTATTTTATGAGCATGGAAGATGCAAACTTTAATTTAAATTTTTTCATTACTATTACTTTACTAAACATGGAAGATGGTGAGTTCATTTTTAATTTTTTACTATTATTTTATTTTATAGAGTGTTGCAAACATGGAAGATGGAGAGTTCAATTTAAACTTTTTGTTACTCTTCTTTTATACAAGCAATCGAATCCTCATATAAATTTTTCCGTATGGAATTATTTTTTATTTACTGTAATTATGTTTTTCTTACATGATAGAGGTAATAGACATTAATTAGAGGAAAGTTTGTTTTATTTACATTAATTATTTTTTTTACAAACATAGGCATGTTGCCCCAATGTGGATAGTAATGATGCATTGTGATGAACATAAATAAACATTGCATTGTGACATAACTCATCTTTTCGTTGCAATATGGTGAACATTTTCTCATATTGTTATGTGTCGCACATATCCCGACATCAATGTTGATCGTAGTGTGATGAATATATACATGTCGTAATGTCACAATGTGAGAAACTTAGGCATGTCGCAATGTGATGAACATATGCATGTCATCCCAATGTGGATAGTAACATCGCAATGCGACGAACATAGGCGTGTCCTTCCAATGTGGATAACAACGTCACAATGTGATGAACATAGATCTGTCCTTCCAATGTGAATAGTAACGTTGCAATGTGACAAACATAGGCATGTCATCCCAATGTGGATAGTAATGTCGCAATGTGACGAACATAAATATACATCACAATGTGACACACATTATCTTATCATTACAATGTGATGAGCATTTCCTCACATTTCTATGTGTCGCACATATCCCGATGTCAATGTCGATCACACATATCATGTTTCCATGTGTCACACATTTCCTCAATGTCGATCGTAAAGTGATGAACATAGCCATGTCATCACAATATGTCGAACATATCCCTGTCGTCGCAATGTGACGAAATTAAACTAATGTCACAATGTGATGAACATTTCCCTATCGTCGTAATGTCACGAACAGATACGTCGATCACAATATGATCAAGTTAGCCCCATCGACACAATTTGATGAACATATCCCTATCACCGCAATGTGACAAACATAAAAATATGTCATAATGTGACAAAAAATGTCGTATCATCGCAATGTAATCTAAGGAAATTGCAATGTAACCTAAGGGCATTGTAATGTGACGTTGAACTATGATGAACATAGGCATGTCATCCCAATGTGGATAGTAACGTCGCAATGTGAAAAACATAGGCATGCCATCCCAATGAGGATAGTAACAACGTAATGTGACGAACATCAACAAACATTGAAATGAGACACAAATTATCTTCTCGTCACAATGCGATGAACATTTCCTCACGTTGTTATGTGTCACACATATGCTGATGTCAAGATAAAAATATTTGTGTCAAAAAGTAAACCATGGCTAAACATAATCAACATGAACCACCATAATGAGCTCCACATTGTCTTGAAAGTCATCCATGCGCATGGTCAATCATAGTCAACCATGGTCATGGTCAACCATATTCAACCATGATCAATGATACTCAACTTTGGTCCATGTCAAGCTCAACCATACTTAACCATAGTCAACTTTGGAAATCCATAGTCAATCATAGTAGACCATACTCTTGGTTATGATCAAGAATAATTAACCATAGTTAAGGTAATGGTCAACCAAAATCATAGTTAAGGTCAAACATGGTGAATGTCATCCATATTCATGGTCGACAATTGTCATGGCCATATGTCGTAATCTATGGATAAAATTTGTCAAACATGGATAAGCATTGTCAACTATGGTCTACCGTAGTCAACCAAGGTCGACCATAGTGAAGGCTATGCTCAACCATGGTCAACCATAGCCAACCACAATAAACCAAATTCAACTGAGGTCTAGAAAAGTTAACCATGGTTATGGTTACTGTCATGGACAATAACTATCAACTATGGTTAACCATTGTCAACCATGTTTGACCATGGTCAAGGTGAACCACAATCAATCATGGTCATGGTAATGCACAATCATGGTCAACCATAGTCAACGATAGTAAACCAAAGTATGATAAGGTCGACTAAAGTTAACCATGGTCATGGTCAACCATAATTAATCATGGTCATAGTAAACCAAGTTCAACCACAATTAACCATGGTCATAGTCAACCAAGGTCAACCTTATTCCACCATAGTCAACCATAGTAAACCAAATTCAACCAAGGTGTAACAAATTTAACCATGGTCATGGTCATTGTGATGGTCAAACGTAAGAGGCCATGGTCATGGTCTACCATAGTCAACCATGGTCATGGTCAACCATATTCAGAATCATGGTTAGTCATGGAGTCATCTTCTACCATAGTCAACCATAATCTATCACAATAAACCTTGGTCATAGTCAACGTGGTCATCCATGGTCAACCATTTCGTAAACATTTTATTATTATTTATGTTGAAATTTTTATTTAGAAATCTACTAATCCTCTTCATGCATGGTCATGGTCAACTATAGTCAACCATAGTCAAGGTCACGGTAAACATTTTCAAATATGGTCAACAAATGTTAACCATGGTAACCACAGTGAACCAAGGTCAACATTAGTGAAGGTCATGCTTAATATCCTTTAAAAATACTATATTATTACTTTATTAATCTATTAATTTATTATTAGTTCATTAATATATTAATGATAATGATAATGATGATTAACGTCCTCTAAGACCTAATTATTCTATCGGACATTAAGAGGGTAAGTGATTACTTGTGATTCTTTATAATTTTGTTTCTGTGCTCGAAAATCATTAAGAGAAGCTTTCCAAGATCACCATACTTTTGTTGAGTTAAGATGTTAGGAAGGTTGGTAGTGTGATCAATATTTTGAAAATGAGATCTAATATGGGTATAGGCTAGACAATCTAAGAGAAAGTGATTTTCATCTTCAACCTTCTTAGTTTCACAAAGGTGACACACTCTTTCATCCCATGGCGTTTTAGGAATTGACCAACGCCCAGTTTCACTATGGAGCTCGTGAGAATTTGTTCTTATCTTAGCAATGCTTATTTTTTTCTTTACACTTGGCAAAATAAATAGATAATTTTGATCTTCTAGATCAGGGTTGATTACATCTTTATAATACCTTAATTTTCTTTTTTCCTCTAACTCTTTATCACACCACATTTTTTCCTTAAATTTTGATTTGACGTTTTTTTTAATAGTATATTTATTCTGCAAAATGGTTTCTTCCATGATTCCCC
>ML779765.1:986884-1020998 GCA_009831015.1 Picea engelmannii | reverse complement strand
TAGTATAAGAGTTACACCAATACACCACAATATACCATGCACAATATATGAGAAATAATCAATAGTTATTGTTCAAGGGAAGTAATGACTTCCAAAGGTAGCTACAACTTCCAAATGTAAAGGGAGGGATAAACCTCCAAGAGTAATATACAGTACTCCAATATCAAGAGAGGATTTAACTCTCCATCATTTCCCCTTCCTTCCACCCAAAAACAAGTTATAGAGAGAATGGTAGACTTTGTTCAATTCCGGTTTATTCAGGAGACCTAACTTGCACATAATTCCCCGTGCTCAATATTTAACATCAGATTCTGAAACTTACACACAAGAAGCTACAATATGTACTCTTTCCAATGCAATTTGTCCCACTTAATTTGGATTCTCTATGAATAAGTTATGATTTTTTTACCCATAACACCTATTTATTGACTAGCTTTGAGACTGGTCAAAAACCCTATCTTCCACAGAGTGTATCTACATAATTATAGTGAATCAAGAGATGAAAATGTTACCATAGGTACCTTGATATGCCTTCTCAATACCATAGAAATTTCACCATCTGAATCATTCTAAAAATAAAGTTATAGAAAAAATGGTAAGATGACCTGAAAATAACATACCTTAGAACACATCACCAAAACACTTCATCCTCCCTTGAAATGCGGCCTTCTTTACTTATGATTTCCTCTAAAATTCGAATTGTGTATCAAATGAATGTATAATGATATTTATTTATACCATTTATGTCACTTCCTTTTAACATTAGGGCCGACCTGACAATTTCTTATTTTGTAATTCTTTTCTTTAATTATCTTCAGGGCCTACATGTACTTCCTTCTTCAATTCACTTTGTCATCTTCAAAAATTCATTTCTCCTCAACCATGAGGATCAACGTGACGTGCCACATACCACCGGAAACAACATGATGTATATTATCCAACCATGGGTCTTGTATCTACATGTGAATTTTCCTTCATGTCCAAATACCTTCATCGATCTTGCGGTCCAAAACCCATGACTAGGGTTGACATCAATGACAACAACCAATCTTCCAATAACATCTTCTTAGCATTGGTGTCTGAATTTTCTATCCAAATGTATTGATTAAGAGGGTCAATCTTATGAAGTTGAATGTGAGGAGAAATTATTTTTCTAATATAACAAGCTATGCCTCCTATCTCTCTACGGTGGGATTTTTTGTTCCATGCCGACCACAAGACAAATCCTTCCATGTTAGGGACCTTAGACTCCTCATGCTCCCAAGTTTCAGCTAGACAAATAATATTAATATCACTCGGGATCCAACTTATCATAGGACCTTTGCACCATGGAAAGCCACGACAATTCCAAAAAAGGATCCCAAGTGTCCCAAATTCCTATTTATTATTATCCTTCTGGTCTCTATCCCTAGCAATAACTTTTCAATTTCTAATTATTGCCCATTTTCCTTCTTTCCTGGCTTCTTTTACCTCTTGAAATTCCTTCCTTAATTCAGCTTGGTCTTCGGGAATGAGGTCTTTATTTACAAATATTCCTGACCCTTTTAAGCTCGGAGATTTACTAAGTATGCTATATTTATGGTCATTACAACTTACTTTGACACAGATCAACCTATCTTTGCGATCAATTATTTTTCCTAGCCTCTTTGCTTCTATTTGCTTCTATGAGGTAAGTTGTATCAATTTGTGATTTATTTTTTAATTCTTCTTTTATTATTGCTAGCATATCCTCCTCTTGTTGTTCTTTTATACCAAAAATTATGAGGTTCAAGGATCTTTTGTTACTCTCATGGTCCAATTCGATTAGCTTATTCATTTCCTCTTTGATGGGTTTGATATCCAATTTGTTTTCCACATTACTGAGGGTAAAATTGTTGGTTAGTTTTTCTTCTAGCTCTTTAATCGTATCTCTCAAGTTGTGATTTTCTTCAACCCCTCCTTCTTGGGTTGATTGTTTATGTTTTTCCATTTCTTGAATTGTATCCTTCATTATCTGTAATTCACTCTTGAACCCTAATAATCTATCCTCTATTTGAGTTTGAATGGTATCTTTAATTTTTGTATCAATCATTGCCTCTAGCTCTATTTGGAGTTTTACGTCTCTTTCTTCACTCATTTTTTCTAATGTTTCTAACTCTATTTGGATTTTGGCATCTCTCTCTTCTCTTTTTTTTTTTTCTATCGTTTCCATGTAATCGTAAAGGATCTCTAGGGTGATTTTGGGGGGCCTCCCCTTGTTAGGCTGAGTTTTTGGAATAGGTGGTGGAGTGCTCATATTGAAAAGAAGAGAAAAAAGATGTAACAATTATTATTATGGATTGACTTTATCTCTCAAATCAAATTTTACTTCTGAAACTTAATATATATATATATATATATATATATATACGTAAAATTAAAATTGAATCAAAGTAAAAAGTGACTCACTTCATTTGAGATGTCCAAATGCTTAACCCTTTGAAGAAGCCAAAAATAATTTCTACGACAGAGAAGTCCAGAGAAGCTACATAGATTATTCTGGGTAAGGTAAAAATTGCAGAGATTGTTCATATCTAAAACCCTAGATATATAATCTTAGAAATAAAATATCTCCTAAAAAAAATAAACAGAGAAGTATTATTCCCGTTCAAAACCCTAGATATAATAATCTTAGAAATAAAATATATCCTTCAAAAAGTAAAAAAAAAACCAAAAAAAAAAAAAAATAGTATTATTCTCAGAGATATAATTTCAAAACCACGGAGAACTAGTATGCCCGTTCTAAACCGCGGAGGAAGATTAATTTCAAAACATGAGAGAAGTAGTATTCCCGTTCAAAACCGCGGAGAAATATTATTTCCGTTAAAAACCGCAGAAAAATATTATTCACACTTTCAAAACCACACAAATATTTTAACAACAAAGAAATACTTTCATATAATCCTTTAATGTATTTATTTTAAAAAATGTATTATTAATGTATTTATGCTTTATCAATGTACTATTGAAACTTTATTACTTTAATATCTTATTAAAGTATCAATGTTTTATTAATGGATTAATTGATACTATTTTATTAAAATATTAATGTTTTAATTAACAATATTTTATTAATGTATTAATTAATTAATTAATAATTTAAATGAATATTGTAATAAATATTTTATTAATGGATTAATTGATACTACTTTATTAAAATATTAATGTTTTAATTAATAATATTTTATTAATGTTTTAATTAATAATATTTTATTAATGTATTAATTAATTAATTAATATTTTAAAGGAATATTGTAATAATTAATTTTTATTGTATTTATAATTTATTGTTTTATTAATATATTTTAATGTTTTAAAATGTAATAATACTTTATTAATGTTGATGATGATGATGATTAACTTCCACTAAGACCTAATTGGTCTATCAGACCTTAAGAGCATAAGTGATTACTTGTGATTCTTTAGAATTTTGTTTATGTGCTCTAAACGCATCAAGAGAAGCTTTCCAAGATCACCGTATTTTTGTTGAGTTAAGAGGTTAGGAAGGTTGGTAGTGTGATCAATATTTTGAAAATGAGATTTAATAATGTATTGGGTAATAATGTAAATTAATACATTCATTTATACATTATATTAATATATTAATGTATCATTACAATATTAATTTATCATTAATATTATATTACATTACTAATGTTTTAATCGCCTAATTAATATATACTTTAATGCATTAATACATTATTAATGTATTAATAACTTAATATGTTCTATTATGCATTAACATATTAATATTTTAATTTAGACATTACAATAATGTGTTTTGATTTATACATTACAATAATGTTATAATGTATCATATTGACAAGTGTCGTGTAAATGGAAGGAAATGCAAAAAACGAGGTCTCAAGTTCGATTTTGATCTAGGTGGATATCGGTGGCCACCCACCTTTTCCAAATGGCTCAAAACGGCTTTCTGGCAATTTTGACAATTTACTATTTTTAGCAGTTTTTTCGGGTCCTGAACTTCCGGGGCCATTTTGAGGCCCTAAACGATGTTTTTTTTTGGTATGTTTCTCTTGCAAATTAATATCTACGATGCTATTTTTTCTCGAGAGTTGTAGGCCTCAGAAAGATCTTCCCAACGAGCTATCACACGCCTAAAAAGGAGATCGTATGCAAAAGTTACGACCCCGGGAAGTTGATGTACTCACTTACCCAAACGAGGCCCACATGACTTTTGGTGCTTCATCTCCTAGGGTTAGGTTTTTGGATGTCTAGGACTTTTGGCATTCTCGTTTATTGTAAAAGGGCCTTCAAAGCCTCATTGTAATCATCTTCTTGCGAATGCGAGTAGCCATCACATCTCTTCTCAGAGATAAGCTGCCACCATTCTAGCGAGTCTTTCACTCTATATTTTTACAGTCTCTGTACATTTATCTGATTAATAGAAATCATGTATTACTGTATATCTGTGTTTATGGTTGCATCTCTGATACATTTCTGTTATATTATTGAATATCTGCAATATCTCTGTGCATTTCTTTATTATATCTTCGCTCTCATTTCGTGTCGAAAATAATCCGGATCAGATTCTCACCCCAATTTATGAGGAGACATGCTTGGGGGCGGTGCTATTCTCCCTAGTTACCGATTCGCCTAGTTACAAAAAAAAAAATTGGTTGTAATGTATTACAGGTCAATGTATTAGTGTATTGATTTTTTATTAATGTTTTAATACATTAGTAATTATTTAATGTATTTAGACCATTAAATAGTGTATATTAATATATTAATAGTGGTCTCCAAGATATGTCACTAGTCAATTATTAACAACTATTTAGGATGGTTATTATCCACCTTTCCAAACTAATGAAGCTGATCCAGGTATATCAACCACTTTTATAAAATGGATATTGCTAATAATAATCATAATGATTATGTTAATGAAATATACGCTATAAAATCTTTGCCAATTGAAACCAAGACATCATCAAAACTTCAATTCAAGATACAACTACGGAGGTAATAGCAACAAGTAAGTTTGCATACGAGTCGCGACAGTTAGTCCATTTAGTCGCCCTAAGGGCAACAATCAGTCTTAGATCACACCATAGTTTCAATGGAATGATGCAGAAAGCACGTGAAATTTCACAAGTCTTCGATGGACAACAAAAGCAAGACCGAAACCTCGTGTCCCATTCTTTGTGGTGCATTGAATGAGGGATATGGGTTAGGTGACTTGAGTGTGGAGGGAACGCACTAGCGTTTCAAAGTGCTTCCTTGCCTAATTCGACTTGCTGTAGGTTTTCAGAATAGAGAAAGTATACATATGGTGTCCATATTTTATCAAAGATGTTGTACTATGCTTGAATAATTGGTTTGCAACATTTTGTGTGTCATAATCATGATTATTGGTGTCCAAACTTTTGGATGTCTTAATCACTGAGCCTTATGAAAAGACAATTACATACATATATTTTTTAATATTAGTCAAACTTGAGACATCATTGGTAAATTAACATCTTTGATCAAGATGAAAATTCTCTTTCCAACATGTGAATTGAATTGATTCACATAGTACTTTTGGCTAGAAGATTTTTAATTTATTAAAGTTCAGGTTTTTTTTTCCAATAGGTTAACGATCTAAAAGCATCTCAATTATTTTTAAATACCACTAAATTTTTTTCTTACTATGATTATTTTTTAAATATTATAAGAGGCTTTACATAATTATAAGTTATTATTTTATTCACATAACACTAAAAACCATATATATTGGAATGTATCATCAACATATGAATTTTTAATGAAGAAAATATCTTTTAACTTGTTCTTAGTTTGGTGTGTGGTTGAAATATTTTCTCAATTGATTGTTAGTTTGCTAAGATAGTGTATCTATCTTAAACCAAATTTTGATGTAGTTATATGTAACGTTATTTGATGTTAATAGAGCACCTGAAGATAGTTTTGGTGTATGTGGAATTACAATGTCTACTCTCCCATTTCTCTACATGGTATAAGAGTTGATATGGACATCAGAGGAGTTTTTGTGATCATGAAATTTTAGTGTTTCTAATCCTCTATACATGTGTAGAATTAATGTAGTTAGAGTAGACTATTTCTTAAGAGTGTTGTGTTGCTATTGTTTCTATGTATTACATTTTGCTATGATTTCTTGGTAGCATTATGATTTTTAGGTGTGTCTGGTTTGTTCGTGTGGGAGTATGTTTTTTGTCCTTCATTTTTTGATGTCCGCTTTGCAATAGTGGATGTCCTGTAGCTTATGGTACTGATTTGGATTTCCACCAATCCCTTAAAAAGGGCCTAGCAATGTGAGGTGGCTTTGCTAGAAAAAGGTTGTAGTTAGCAAAGCAAACTTAGCATGAAGGATATTTGGGATTGGTTGTACCCAAAGTTCTTCTGAAATTCAAATAATCGCAACATCAAATTTCTTTGAATGCGGGGCATCATGCGCGTTCAAGTGTTGTGACATGAGGTGCCTCGATATTTTCCCATTCTAGTGTTGGTCAAACTTGGGATCATTCTGGTGTTGGTCGAACTTGGGATAGATGTCGGTTGTCGATGTCGATATCAATGAAACCAAGGCATGTCGAGCTAGGCACATGAAATTCGAGGGAGATTGCATCCACGTGTTGATGCAATTGATGTGGTGGCATTTGGGGAGCAGTGTGGCCTTCGTGCTCTCCTTGAATTCATACAAACAAACGACGCACTTGAGCCCCTCTTTGTGATTCTTCGACTAATAGACGAACACATGATTCAATTCTATTGTCAATTTTTCAAGGCTAACTCTCTAGAGCCTAGAGGGACCTTGCTCGCAAACAAAGTCAAGATGACAGTGAGAAGTGCGTTGGAGATATTAATTACAAGTCATGAGTTTCACGCTTATGTAGACTCTATCTGCCAGGCACGACAAGGAGAAGTGTTAGCAGGAATTTATTTAATGAGTTGATCTTTATATTTCTCAAGCTATGTTATGCAGAAGAGAGACAATCAAATTTATTGTCGTCTTTATTGTTTGAGTCAGTTTTTACTTCTATAGGAAGTCTCGGTTTTATCTATATATGTATGATTATGTAGGTAGGCAATATAGAACAGACAGAGAGAATAAAAGTCCATAGTTAGTAAACAACAACACTTGTCATAAGTCGAGAAGTATGAGAGCTCAAGCTCCAGTTTTGCAAGTTTACAGAAGTTGTTCAAAAGTCACTACAGACGAAGCTCGTCATAATTATTGTATTTTGTATTAGAGTGTAGCACCCAAGTTGTTAATATATATCAAGTATTCTTGTTGTGGGCATATTCATGATTATTTCCAAGTTCATATGCTAAGTATAGCATAGTGTTGATTTTCTATCAAGAAATTGTTTATCAAGTATTTTCATCACAACGTGCGGTAAATATTATAGTCTGTGATCTGCGCGGTAAATCCTAAGAATTCAACAGCAAAGTTTTGTAACGCACAATATTTGCAATTGCGTTGTGAAAATCTTGTCTACGCGATGTAGATCTGAGATATAGTATCAAAGAAGGTTGATCATAGCAGGTCTATCAAAGAAGAAACTCTGTTGAAAGAGAAATTATGGCTTCTACTTCAAATCTGCAACCTCCCACTTTTACAGGTAAAAATTATGAGCTATGGTATTTGACCATGAAGGCGTTATTTTGGGGTCAATATGTATGGGAGATAATCGAGAATGGCTATGTGGAACCAACAGATCAGGAAGCATACTATGCTCTCACACAAGCTAAGAAGGGTGTTTTGAAAGATCAAAGGAAGAAGGATGGAAAGGTACTGTTTTACATACATCAAGCCATGCATGAGAGCATACTCCTAATATTTCCATCAACAAAGCAATCCAAGGAAGCATGAGACATATTACAAACCTCTTATCAAGGTATGGACAAAGTCAAGACTTCAAAACTACAAATTCTTAGAAGAGATTTTGAAACACTGTCAATAAAAGATACAGAATCAATTGATTCCTTTTATACCCATGTTATTGACATGATAAATAAGATTAAGTTTCATGGAGAAACCATACAGGATAGAAAGGTTGTTGAGAAGGTACTTAGCAGTCTTCCTCCTAAATTTGATACCTTTGTTGTGAATCTGGAAGAAAGCAAAGACCTGAGTCATTTTAGTCTAGATGAGTTGCAAGCTTCCCTCATTAATCATGAACACAGATTGAATAGGTCAAATATGTCATTAGAAAATGAATTTTCCGCGCAGTCATCTATAAGCTATGGAAGAGGAAGGGGGAGAGATAAATCTAGAGGCAGAGGAAGAAGTTTTTCTAGAGGTGGATGTAGTAGCAGTCCTAGAAATACTGGCGAAAGAAGTCAAAATCCAAATAAGAGTCAGTCAAGTAATCATAAATTTGATAAGTCAAAGATGCAGTGTGATTACTATAAAAAGTATGGACATTATGCATATGAGTGTAGGAAGAGACAGTATAATCAGAACAAGAAAGGTCAAGATCATTCAAACCATGAAAATACTCCCTCTAGTCCTATGTTTATGGTGCATGTTGAAGCAATGCCTATAGTCTCACCATTTGAATGCAATGTTGCTCAAGAAAGTCCATGTGACACATGGTATCTAGATTTAGGATATAGTAATCACAAGACAAGAAACATCTAATTGTTTTCTAGTTTGGATAAGTCATTCCAAACTAAAGTTACACTTGGAACAGATATCCAAGCCACTTTCTTAGGAAAAGGAAGTATTAACATTTTAACTAAACAAGGAGAACAAAAGATTATTCCTGATGTATATTATGTTTCTGGTCTAAAACATAATTTGATGAGCACAGGACAGTTGTTACAGAAAGGATACAAAATCTACATGGAAGATAATCATTGTGTGATTATGGATAGATATCCAAGCAATCGTCTTATTGCAAGAATTCAGATGACAAGAAACATAATGTTTCCATTGACATTGAAGCCGACCATGAAGAGAAAAACAACACAAGTTGTCAGTAAAGAAAAAGATGTGTAGTTTGACACTTCATTCAAAGTAGAAAGCGAAGCAGTAAGTGAACACAGTTCCAAAGATAGTTTGCACAATATTAAAGAAAAATGAGACAGTAACGCATAGATGCAAGCAACATTCCAATATGAAGTGCAGGATGATTCTTGGCTATGGCATTTCATATTTGGACATTTAAATTTTGGAGGTTTGAAGCTGGTACATACAAAGGATATGGTGAAAAGTTTGTTATTAATTGAAGAACCAGAAAGAATATGTGAAGGTTGCATCTTTGGAAAGAAACATAGAGAGTCATTTCCAGTTGGCAAGTCACATAGAGAAAAAGATCCACTGGAAATAGTACATCGAGATATTTATGGACCAATGCAAATTCCATCTATAGGAGGTGTTATCACATAGAATTGCAAGGGTAAAAAGTCTTTAGGTTTTTTTATTTTGAGTCATAAGGTGTTCATTAAGTTATAGGTTTTATGTCCCTTCTCCACAGTCATTTTTCTTTTTTTGGTATGAATAAGCTATGGTTATTTTTGCTTCAGTCTAAAGAGTCATTGAGTCATGTCTCATTTTCATAATTGTTGGATAATCACCTTCATGAGTCACATTTTTTAAAATTCTCCATCATCATACTAACATGTCACTTTCTCCATGTTGTATGTTGACCCATCCTTTTGTCACCTCTACTCGTTAATATGTCAAATCACATCTGATCTGTACATTTCCAAATCACTAAGAGAGTTTGCAACACTTTCAAAGATACATCTTTCATTCATAGCCATCATTGGATTTATGGGTCATGTGAATTGAAGATCTCCTTATTTTCAGAGATGATTTTTAAACCAATATCTAGGGATTATTGTCATGAATTCTTTTCACTATTTTCTCCAAGTGTACAAATCATTTTCCAGCTTGGCACTATGAACTGGTGTTACAGACAGGCGCTACGAACTCGTCACTATGAACTAGCTGGAGAAGGTGATTTGGAGGTTAGGATACTTGCAGAAACCATTGTTCAAACTCAAAGATACCAGCTTCCAATTCAAGGTCACTAGGTACTCCATGAGAATTTTCACTCTATTTGAAGGACATGAAAGGTTTTGTTAGCTATTTTTCCTTCTAAGCGTTGCTAACTAGTGACGGGCGTTGCAAACTATCTTATTTGTTTGTTGTCAAAGTTCCCAAGCCTTGTAATATACTCTGAACTTTTTCATTAAGTCTAATGCATCTCTGGGTTTAGATTACCATTTCCTACCATCCATTTTGCTTGCTTTTCTTACTATTCCCAAATGTTGCAAAACCATGTTCTAGCGCTATGAACTATGTACAACAAGTCTGACACGGTGAACCCTCTGATCCAACACCTTTTACAAACCTGTCTCCTGCAATCTCAACCATTCAATCACCCTCCTATTTAGTATGCAATGTGAAATTAGTCACCTGTGGAGTACAACCTGAGTTTTGCAAAAGAGTAGTAAGGTTGTGAATAAGTTTGAAGTTGATAAGACTTGTTCTGTAAAGTTTTTTTATGATATCCTCCATAATATTTTTAAATAGTCTTTCCATTCATCTTCTTGATTAAAAGATACCTTGTCTTGTTCCTAAAAGTAAAGTAGGTTGAGAAACACAAAACTAGCCATTGGGAGAGCTTATCCATTAAAAGCCTAACCCTCTGTTTTCCCTATCCCATCTCTAACCATCATTAAATCTCATGGAAAGGTTTTTTCTGCTGTCAACATTAATGGATACCCCACAACAAAGTAAGGCTCACAAAGGAGGGGAAATTGTGAGAACAGAGCCCTACGACATGCATATTTTTCATTTTGAACCCTTGATCAGAGAATTTTTCCAAAGAGTAGGTTGCATAAACGTTTTTTCAGAAAATGCAAAGGGGGCACCCATAGGTGGCTAGGGAGTTTTCCCTCATTTTTTATGGGACCAAAACTAAGGTTGGGACATTGGAATTTGAGGTATCTAAATTATCCATCTTAGTAGAAACTGAGATACCTAACACTGGTGAGAGATGTTTCAAGGCCATGACCCTAAATGCTTCCTTTTCAAATGAATTCCTCAAACCAGAATACCAAGGAGACAATTTTTCTAAGGTTGTGGCCAAAAATCATATATTGGAGGGATCAGATGGGAAAGGGAGGCTACGGACATCTCTGCACCGGGAAAAGTATCACTCCCTAATTAATGTGTGGATAAGGTCTGTAGGTCAAAACTTGCAGGTAAGGTCTGTAGGTTCTCCCAATCCAATGTGCTGCTAGTAAGGACGTTGGGAGTAATAGATCACGGAATTGATTTCCCTTATTACAATTACAATAGGGCACCTTTTTATTACAAAAATATCCGGTATTTTATTTATAGTCAGGAAGTAGAACAGATAGGTAGGCCCAGCAATGTTCCATAGAATTACCCGTAAGTACAAGCAATCTTTAGGGAGGGTGTAATATAAAGATGGCAGTTCCAGCAGTCCCTCACCGTCTTTATGGCCCTCACCGTCTTCTAGAGGATAAATCTTTCTAGGATTCAGATGTTGAAGGCTATTCAAAGATACTTCACCTATGAAAGAAGATTCAACATGATATATCACTACCATATAAGGCTACTACTACACTTCACGGGTAAAGATGCCATGAATCTCCCTTTCTACCTGTTTAGAAGTATTCGCAAAATGTCTGATAGGGTCCAAGCCAAATCAAAAGCAGTTGATACAAGTGTCTTCCATTCAGGCCTTATAAAGATGCTAATGATGGAGTAATTGAGAAAGAAAAACATGGATTGGGAAGCATTTATTACCTCTTCACACTTCTAACTAAACGTTCCTCTCACTCCATAGTCTAAATTGCAAAGCCCTCTTCATATTGACAAGACCGTAAATTCATAAGTGAACAAGAAAAGGAAGAAATCTAAGACTGCTAAAGGTGATAAAGAAACTAAGGATCATGAAGGAGGAGAACCTTCACAGTATTCACAGAGAGAAACTTCACCTATTCCAGATCTCAGTCCAGTAGAGGCCCCTTCAACTAAAGCTACAAGTTTGAAAGGAAGGAAGCTGGTGTTTCCTTCACCCAATGCAGTTGACAAGGTCAAATCTAGGAGGCATCTTACCAGAGCAGAAACCAAACGAGAGATCTGTGTGAAAGATGATTCAGTAAGAGATTCATCCTAGAGGAAAGGTAAATCTATATTTTTTGAGAAACCCATTGAAATCATTGACACCACCACTCCTTAGAATGAGAGCAATCATACTTTTAAAAGGCTCAACAGACGACTTAAAGAGGCAAGGGCAGAAATTGATGAAATGAAGAAGGGTGATTTGGTTGCAAATAAGAAGCTTAATGGACTCGTGGTCATGTATCGTGAAACTATTAGCAAGGCCAAATTTATAGCTAAAAGGTTTTGACCCATCCATAGGCAGATCATAAATTTATACAGACAAAACAAAGCCTACCAGGCTCAAAACAAATGGCTAAATATGGAGATGCAACCTTTAAAAGAGGAGTTGGATAAGAAGAATCTAGATATGTTAGCTAAAGTTTCCACCAGGAAGAGCTCCAGAGTCAGAAAATGAAGAAGATGAACACCTTAACTCGTATCAATTTTGATAGTTTCCTGTTTTAGTATTTTGCAATTTTGAAGATGGTCATGTTTGATAAATCATGTTCAACTAAGGGTGTGTTATCTTCTTAGTCATATGTTATTATAGAATTTGGTGGCACTGGGAATGTTTTTGGAATGTTTTGAGGCGTTTTCAAACAAAAAAAGAAGCTAGAGGAAAGTTCACAGCCCCTGGTGCTGCGAACTGGATGATACAGGTTGGTGATGCGAACTCTTGTTCTAGAGATTTTGAAGGAATCAATAGTTTCCAGATGGTAAAATAAATGCATGACACTTTTCTGAGGGTTAGTTTTAAGCTGGGAATCCACCTTCCAAAGGAATAATTCACTCAAAGGGACAATTCATCAACAATAAAGAAATGTTAAGGGTGTTGCCAACATTAGCCTAGTTTTTAGTAGTTTAGTTATTTTTTGTTCTCCACATGTTGCCATGCTTCCTGATGGCATAGGGATCCTAGGATAAGGCAATTATTCGAATTGTAAAGCTATTATTGATAGTCTAGACTATAAAATAAACATTGTAGCTCAGTTAGAAGGTTTTAAGGATTGTAATGAGACTCATATTTTTGATATTGTGAAAGTAACAGAGACAACTCTGATTTTATGTACCAGACCTGAGACTTTTTGGCTAATAGAAATCAGTATTTTCCTTTTATCATCATATTTTTTTCTTCCTTTGATTTGCATCTATTGAAGGTTTCGATTGATCTATTGTATTTGCATTACACTGAAGGATTTGTTTTGATGTTGCTCATGTTTTCATCTAAGTTTCCCTTTTGATTTAAGAAGTCCTTGTTTGAGAAGGATTTCTTCATATATATATTAGTATTACCTGATGTAAATGGTAGATATATTTCACTTTTCTTACTGAAGTCTCCCCCCTATTCATCTTATTCTATAAACCCTGATCCAAGTTATTCAAAACCTCATTTGTTGGTACATCTTATCTAGAACTTACTATGATTGACAACTTTTCTCTGAATTTTTATATCCATTCACCACCTTAATATAAAAAAATATTTCAAACCTATTGATGGGTGTTGAACTTACACTTTAGTAGTGAAATTGTGACTTTCATTGCTAACATTCTTGGCTTCGTTGCCAGGGAACATATTGAAGACTTTTCCCTAGGTTGTACAATAGAGAAAACATTGATTCTGAGGTGCACATAAATCAGTAAGCTAAAGACTGCATATTTCACCTGGCGATTCCATTGTTTCAGTTATGGCTCCCAAAAGTAGACACACGAGGTCCACTCCACATTTTCCTCTGGCTGCACCTGAAGCTGACCTAGAAAATATTATCAAGAAAGGAAAATCCTCACATGGAGCTTCTTCATCTTTTGTCTCAGGTACTATTGGGAACTTACCTGACTCTATTTTTCAAACACCAATAGTTGTATCTAGTTTTTCAAAATTACCTTATGTTGAAGCTTCTGAAAATTTTAAAATAGGATATTTTACTGTTGAATATTCATCTTTTTCTCCTCATTTGAAATAAGAAAGCCTTGAGAATTTTGACATTCTTGCTTCCCCTGAGATTGTAAATTGGTTTAGGCTTGAGATTCTAGAAGATTTTTCTCTCCTAGATTCTCCCTCTCTTCATTCTTTTAAATTTGATGTGACCAAAGAGGAAGGAAATTTTGTTCCTCTTGAGTTTTCCCCATCATCCTCCAAGACCCAACCACTTTTTATTAAAACTGAAACTCTTCCATATTATGCTCTTCCTTTACCTAAAATATCTGATATTCAGCTTGCAGCTTTGCCTATCAAGTCACCTCCTATTTCCCCTAGGACTAAAAATTTTCCTCTTCCTAATCCAATAGCAGGTGAAACCCTTCCTCAGAATAGGATGGATGTCATTATGGCTCCTAGATATGCTCCTCTAGTATTTCCTCATCTTATGAATTCTCTCCCAGTAGGAGGATATCTTAAGTATATTCCCAAGTTCACAAGAGAAGAGGAAATAACTGCAGAAGAACATCTTATAGCCTTTTATAGCTATGTTGATAATATGAACATTGAAAATGAGGATGTATGGATGAAATTTTGTATACAAAACCTTGATGGTGAAGTCAGGAAGTGGTTTAGGGGTTTACCTATTGGATCAATTGTTGGGATTGAAGCCTGTTATCCCCACTTTTTAGGGATAACTAGAAGATCATATCTCGAGACCCACAGGTCCTAGACATGGAGTACCGAGAGCAAGATTGACCTGACCATAGCTCTGGAAGGCCCACCCTTTTCTTCTTCCATCATCCTTGTCTTGTCAGCAACAGTAGCATCCCTCACCATCGGCTTGGTCCTATATCAGAAAGAGTTCTTGCTCCATGAGGTAATTGGTCCAAGTATCATGGTATGTGTCACTTTTGATCATTAAAACCTTTAAATATATGCATATGATTCCTTTTATTTCTAACAACTGCTTGGACCTTACATTTTCCCACTTGACCATGTTTGGGGGAATTGACAGGGTGTCCTAAAAAGCCTTTGTCCATAGGTTTTGGTTTGCCACTTGCGGGGACTTCTAAAAGGCCATCGTCTGCTCCCATCATAAAACCAATATTTCATCTTGTTTCCCGCTCACTTGTCCCACTGCCCTTGTCTGGGCATTGGGTTG
Organism: Picea engelmannii; assembly: GCA_009831015.1. NCBI lineage: Eukaryota > Viridiplantae > Streptophyta > Pinopsida > Pinales > Pinaceae > Picea > Picea engelmannii. The sequence goes on along the minus strand of ML779765.1, from coordinate 1,005,767 downwards.
AATTTTCTTTAGGATTTCACCTTGTCTCGTGGGAAGAAGGGGCTAAAGGCCTAGAAGGTAAAAGCAAGCTGGTAAGAGATAAAATCCTAAAAATAAAACCTCGATATGCTTCGCCCAGGGATCCCCGAGAAAGCAATAAAAGGCTTCTTAGCAAGAAACTAGAGGGACCCGGAAGAAAATAATAAAACAAGACCTAGTTAGAGGACAGGGCGTCTCATCATGAGCCAACCTATTAGGTCCATGGGTACCTAACAGTATGACATTGCCACCAGCTGGTTACCATGCCAGGCCAGTGAATATTAGCTCCATGGCCAAGGGAAAGGGGGTCTCATCACGAGCCAGCCTTTCATTTCTGTGAAAGTACTTGTGGGTAACACTGCCACCATTGGTCACCACACCAGGGTAGTGTCCCCTGATTAGCTCTTGAACAAAAAGAAAAACAAAATAAATAAAAGTATAAAAGAATAAAGGCAAGAATAGGCTTGGAGAGAGTGCATCTATGACAGGTACAGCTCGCCTTCTACAAAGGCATCCACAGATAACACATTGCATCATTGGCCCCCATTGCACCCACATGCTTGGACTTCCCTTAATCACATCACCCACTAACATGCTTTTGATGAGGTTTTATTTTGGGAACTCACCTTTTTCGATGGACTCTAGCCCAATATAACATTTTGTCTTTTCCTCCAGATTTGTATAGCAGGCTTGTGTAATGTCTTTGAGCTATTGACATATGTATTAGGGATTTTATGCATATGTTCAATAATATTAATGATGAAATGTGATTGACATTGCTATGATCCCTGTGAATAATGATCCCATGGAGGGCGTAGATTTTTATGTGCAGGACCATGCCCGATGGATAGGTACCATTCGACTGGTACACATGGGGAGATGATCAGTTCGGACCTCCATGGGGTTGAAGAGCCCACCAGATGGATGCTGAGACCCCATCATGGGGCAGAGACAAGGCAGAGAATGATCAGAGACTTTGCACCCTTCAAAGTTGGAATGGAATCAGTCGACAACTCATACTACTTGTCCACTTTGGAGGGAAGAAGATGCCCATTACCGATCAGCGGGCACATCCTCAAACCCCACCAAGGTGGGGGAGCCTGACTTCATCGGTAAGTGTAGGTAAGTAGGCATTTTGCACTCATGTATTATATCATTTGCATTGCATGTTAGTTTTCTTTTATATTCACACTTATTGATTGTTTTCTCTCTCTCTCTCTCTCTCTCTCTCTCTCTCTCTCTCTCTCTCTATATATATATATATATATATATATATCGAGCATTACCACCCCAATGTTGCTACTGATACTTATTTCGAGATCGAGCAGGTCTTCATGTTATGCCAGAGATGCTAATGTTCTCATGCACTCTATGGTGAGCACATGTCCCCGAGTTGGATCTAGATGTTATCCCCACTTTTTAGGTATAACTAGGAGATCATGTCTCGAGGCCCACAGGTCCTAGACATGGAGTACCAAGAGCAAGATTGACCTGAGCATAGCCCTGGAGTGCCCACCCTTTTCTTCTTCCATCATCCTTGTCTTGTTAGCAACAGTAGAATCCATCACCATCGACTTGGTCCTGTATCAGAAAGAGTTCTTTCTCCATGAGGTAATTGGTCCAGGTATCATGGTATGTGTCACTTTTGATCATTAAAACCTTTAAATATATGCATCTGATTCCTTTTATTTCTAACAACTTCTTGGATCTTACATTTTCCCACTTGACCATGTTTGGGGGGATTGACAGCGTGTCCTAGCAAGCCTTTTTCCATAGGTTTTGGTTTGCCACTTGGGGGGACTTCTGAAAGGCCATCGTCCTCTCCCATCATAAAACCAATATTTCATCTTGTTTCCCACTCACTTGTCCCACTTCCCTTGTCCGAGCATTGGGTTGACTATTCTTCAGGATTGCACCTTGTCTCATGGGAAGAAGGGGCTAAAGGCCTAGAAGGTAAAAGCAAGATGGTAAGAGATAAAAGCCTAAAAACAAAACCTCAAGATGCTTCGCCCAGGGATCCCCGAGAAAGAAATAAAAGGCTTCTCAACAAGAAACTAGAGGGACCCGTAAGAAAATAATAAAACAAGACCTAGTCAAAGTATAGGGGGTCTCATCACAAGCCAACCTATTAGGTCCATGGGTACCTAGCAGTATGACATAGCCACCAACTGGTTACCATGCTAGGGAAGTGACTCTGGGCTGCATGGCCAAGGGAAAGGGGGTCTCATCACGAGTCAACCTTTCAATTTTGTGAAAGTACTTGTGGGTAACGCTACCACCACTGGTCACCACACCAGGGCAATGTCCCCTGATTAGCTCTTGAACAAAAAGAAAAAGAAAATAAATAAAAGAATAAAAGAATAAAGGCAAGAATGGGCTTGGAGAGAGTGCATTTATGACAGGTATAGCTCACCTTCTACAAAGGCACCCATAGATAACACATTGCATCCTTGGCCCTCACTGCACCCACATGCTTGGACTTCCCTTAACCACATCACCCACTCACATGGTTTTGATGAAGTTCTCTTTTGGGAACTCACCTTTTCTGATGGACACTAGCCCAATAGAACGTTTTGTCTTTTCCTCCAGATTTGTATAGCAGGCTTGTGTAATGTCTTTGAGATATTGACAGATGTATTAGGGATTTTATGCATATGTTAAATAATATTAATGATGAAATGTGATTGACATTGCTATGATCCCTGTGACTGATGAGCCCATGGACGATGTATCTTTTGATGTGCAGGACCATGCCCGATGGACAGGTACCATTTGGACTGGTACACATGGGGAGATGATCAGTTCGGACCTCCATGGGGCTGAAGATCCCACCAGATGGATGTTGAGACCCCATCAAGGGGCAGAGACAGGGTAGAGGATGATCAAAGACTTTGCACCATAGAAGAAGAGGACATTCCACCAGAGGCACCACGATACTGCTTGGCCTAGGGGGATTGACCCACTTTTAGAGGGACATTGGCTCTAGATGGCCTAGGATGTCACCAGGAGGATTATGATGTCATCATGAGCATGTTGACAGATGGACAAGGCAGTTGGCATGTGTGGAAGCTTGGAGGAGCCCAATGAGGGTTAACATCTTTCTTCAAGAGGCTAAATTTTCCCTGATAGGGGCTAACGTCACCCTAGGAAGGGATGACGTCTTACCTTTTTTCTTGATTAGAATGTAAAAAAAGTACAATTTTGATATTATGACCTAAAGAGTAAATTAGGTCATTGATACAGTATATATTGAGGATTTTGATCCTCATTTTATCATCATAACTCATTCACTCCATAAGGAGGACTGAAATTTGCACCCTCTCTTGGGTATTTGGATGGATTAAGTGATGTGCACTTGTTGAAAGAAGTGATTTTTGGCATTTATGGTGTTTCTCTTGAAGGAAGGTGTTACAACTAGGGTTTGCATGGTTATTTCTTGATGAATTGTAAGTATTTTTCTACAAAACTTCTTGAATGAATGGTTGTAGTTTAATTTATTGCATGTGTTTATGAATTTTGCTGAATCAAAACCCTAGGTGACAAGCACACAAGTAGGTCCTTGTCACATGTCCCCTGATAGAGAAACTTTCAGCCACTGAAGAAGGAAGAAAGAGCCTAGCCATAGCTACACCCCTATTTCTTCTTCCTCTTTGCTAACCATAACAATTGAAATCCAAGAAGAGTGAGATGTCCCTGGCATAGGTCTACTACACTAGGGTCGTACTCTTTCTAGGGTTTGTTGAAGGGCCTTGCTGTAGCAACACCTCACCTCATCGAACCCTCTTGTTTTGGCTATATTTTTATTCTTGAGCTAGCCATTTTGCCGAGAAGGAGGAGAGAGCACGAGGCCTTGCTTTAGCAACACCGGAGTGAGCCTCTCTCCCCTAGGGTTTTGATTTTGAGGCCTTGCCTTTGCAACACCTCAAAACTCTTCCCTCTATTCCTTGAAATCTTTCCTCCTCCAACTCTTGCATCCTTCACTTATGAATCCATTAAACCCTAAGGCACTGATCTAAAGTCCTCCAACGTTGAAGTGAAACATTGATCACAAAACTCTCAAAACTCTTTGAATTTCAAACCCTAACTATTCTAACCCTAGTTGTTGATGTCATCTTTGGTTATTTCATCTTTAATGCAACAACGTTTTGTTTTAAGAGCAATTGAATGATGGTTTAGGCATTAATTGAACAAGGTGTTGATTGGTTACATTGAATGCTACATTGTTCCAATATTTATTGGTGAAGTATTATAACTTTTCATTGATATTGATAAACATTGACTTTGTCAACATTTATTGCTAATTGTTTATATGTATTTATCAGATAGTTTTATGAAGTACTAACCCATTGAAATAGCTTGCACATATCAATTTGTTGTTTCTTTGTTCCAAGCAGGTACACTTCTTTGGGGCTTTTGTTTCATTATTGGCCTTTGGCTGGACTATCTGTTTGGGTGGTGACTTGTGAAGGGGGAAACCTTATCATGGTCTCATTAGCCTTTTGCCTCTTCAAAACCCTAGGTCACCGGGGACGTCTCCCTTGGGCCTAACCTCCCTAAAAAGAAAGAACCATCCCATTGTGGTGACATTGGGTGGGATTGGTTCCTGTTACGCCAGTTTGGCCTTCTATCTTATAGCCTTTTATCCTAGCTACAAACTGCGCGATAACACTTTCCCACCATTGCCAAGGAACACTGAGTCAAACCTTCCTCAGACGACACTTTTCGGTAAGCTTTGCCTCTAGAGCCTTTATCTTACAAGCTTACCTGGAGACTCCACTAGGGTGCTTTCCCTTTCTTTGATAGTTTCAAGCAAACTATCTGGCGACTCCACAACCCACAAGGAGGTTTAATAATCCTCTTTTGTCTTTCAGAAGGAAGCCTCCCAAGAACTCTTCTATTTTCAAATCACTCTTCGGGAAAATCCTTCCTTTAAGAATCATGTCTAGCTCTCAGATTGCTACAACAAACCCAACCAACAAGCAAAGAAAATAATCATCTACTCTTTTCAAACCGTTAGACATGTCAACCATACCAGGCTACCCTAGGAAAATGCCACCTATTTATGAGAAGTGGTTTCCTAAATTCACTGGTACTGATGCAATTAGTGTCGAAGATCACATGAGCATCTTTTGGGCGTTTTTTCAACTTCATCCCATTAGTGATGATGTTGAAGACTTAGTCATGAAGTTGTTCTCTAGTACTCTTTATGATGCCTCAAGGCGTTGGTACCTGAGATTTCCTGATGGAATCATTAAAACCATGGACAAACTTGAAGAGGCCTTTCTCAAAAGATGGAGTATCAAAGAATACCCTAACATGCTCCTCACTGGACTGAATAACCTTGTGAAATATGAAAATGATTCTATTCGGGAGTTCCATACTAGATTTGAGACTTTGTTGCAAAGGATCTCTGCAAGCCATCATACGAAAGATGATTAACTCATCCACATTTACACCATATCTTTCAATGGCCAATTAGGGTATCATCTCAAAGATAAAAACCCCCAATCCATTCAGGAAGCCCACGAGCTCGCTACTAAAATAGAGGGAAACCTCCTTTCATCCAAGATTGAGCCTTTTGCTAATTCGAGGGGAAAATAGACACCAAGCCAAAAATAGTCCACAACGTTGAGCCTACTTCAGACCTTTGTGCCAGTATCGCCAAGCTACAAGACTCTATGGATGGTATCATAAAAAATCAGGAGCAAATGATGAGTAGAATTATCAATTTGGAAATATCTTAGATTCAAGCACCTAGGGTCCCATACAAAGGGAAATTCCAAAATGGGAGCCAATTTTATAAACCAAAGAATGAGCAAGAAGTTTTGAACACCTTGGCCCCTACAAACGTTGTTGATGAAAATACTTGGTGCCTAGAATGCAGTGAAACACATTCGGAGCATGAGTGTCCTTACAAATGTAATGGCCATCAACAAGTTAATAACATGGACCATTTCATGGCAATCCCTCAAATAAATATCACCAATGCAGAACATCAGGAAGTCGCAAAAGAAGCAGCCAGGTCAACAAGGATGGCGGCAATAAACAACCTAGACCAGGAATCACGAGAGAAGCTAAAAAAACAAGAATTCCAAGTGTACAAAAGAAATAAGTTGAACCAACCTACTGTTGAACAGGCAAAGCCCCCACCTTTGGAGGTACTTCTTCCCAAGACATCCAAGGTTGGGAAGGTTGACATAAACTTTGACTTCGAAGGGGCATTATCAAAGATGCATGTAAACGTTCCCCTAAGAGAAGTCATTAAGATCTCGTCTATCAATGAAGGCTTTGACACTTTCTTTCTAGGATTAGATGAACCCATGGACCCCCCCTATTATGTTGCAAGCTGATCATTTCAGGGTCCAATATGGTGAGAACCATCCCTTCTTCATGACTTTAATGATGAATAGCAAGAGCCTCAACAATTGCATGTTAGATACAAGAGTAGGTGCCAACATGATGTCACTTAAAGTCATGTGACAAGTGGGTTTGAAGGTCACACGACCTTACAGGAATGTATGTGGCTTTGAATCTAAAGCCATACCCACACATGGGGTAGTCAAGAATGTGGAAGTTTTCCTTAAGGAGTACCTGGAGAAAGTAGTCAACATTGACATCGCGGAAGTTGACGTCCCAGATGTGTGGGGAATGTTGTTGTCTAGTAAATTTGTTGCAATGTTGGGTGGCACCCTCGAGATGGACCTCACGTTTTTGGAATTGCCTTTAAAAAATGGAACAATAGGCCATCTCCTGAATGTGCCAATAACTGGAGGCCATGTGCAAGATATTACTCACCCCATAAACAATGACAAGACACAAGATGAAATGATACAAACCCTTCAAAAGTATTCTCCATAAGATATGCCCTTTGCAATGGAAGAGGACTTTGATCGGATCAAATGGCCCAAGAAAGAAGAATACCAACAACTCCTAGACGAATTCAAGAGAAAAGAGATTGGGACAGTGAAGATATTAAAGAAAGATGAAGATGGCATACAAATCCACCCATCCCAATAGGAAGTGTTTATAGCAAAATCCCACCCTCCTCCCTCAGCACAATACACCAGGGTAGTCCAGGGAACGACAAAATACAAAGTCAGAAAGTACAAGGAGGGAGACATGGTATGGATGTGAGATACCTAGAAAGGAGAGCCAACTAATGTTAAAGGAAGATATCAGTCATGGCTTGGACCCTTCAAAGTTAGAATGGAATCTGTCGACAACTCATACTACTTGTCCTATTTGGAGGGAAGAAGGCACCCATTACCGATCAGCGGGCACCTCCTCGAACCCCACCAAGGTGGGGGGGCCTAACTTCACAAGTAAGTGCAGGTAAGTAGGCATTTTGCACTCGTGTATTATATCATTTGCATTGCATGTTAGTTTTCTTTTATATTCACACTTATTTATTGTTTTCTTTTAGTCTATATGTCTATATATATGTGTGTGTGTGTGTGTGTGTGTGTGTGTGTGCTAGGGTGGCATTACCACCCCAATTTTGCTACTGATACTTCTTTTGAGATCGAGAAGGTCTAAAAGTTATGTCGGAGATGCTAAGGTTCTCATGCGCTCTATGGTGAGCACATGTCCCCAAGTTGGAGCCAGATGTTATCCCCACTTTTTAGTGATAGCTAGGAGATCATGTCTCGAGGCCCACAGGTCCTAGACATGGAGTACCGAGAGTAGGATTGACCTGAGCATAGCCCTAGAGGGCCCACCCTTTTCTTCTTCCATCATGCTTGTCTTGTCAGTAGCAGTAACATCCATCACCATCGGCTTGGTAATGTATCAGAAAGAGTTCTTTCTCCATGAGGTAATTGGTCCAGGTATCATGGTATGTGTCACTTTTGATCATTAAAACCTTTAAATATATGCATCTAATTCCTTTTATTTCTAACAACTGCTTGGACCTTACATTTGCCTACTTGACCATGTTTGGGGGGATTGACAGGGTGTCCTAGCAAGCCTTTGTCCATAGGTTTTGGTTTGCCACTTTGGGGGACTTCTGAAAGGCCATCGTCCGCTCCCATCATAAAACTAATATTTCATCTTGTTTTGCGCTCACTTTTCCCACCCCCCTTGTCTGGGCATTGGGTTGACCTTTCTTCAAGATTTCACCTTGTCTCGTGGGACGAAGGGGCTAAAGGCCCAGAAGGTAAAAGCAAGCTGGTAAGAGATAAAAGCTTAAAAATAAAACCTCGAGATGCTTCGCCCAGGGATCCCCGAGAAAGAAATAAAATGCTTCTCAGCAAGAAGCTAGAGGGACATGGAAGAAAATAATAAAACAAGACCTAGTCAGAGGATAGGGGGTCTCATCATGATCCAAATTATTTTCGGCACGAAATGAGAGCAGAGATATAACAAAGAAATGCATAGAGATATTGCAGATATCCAATAATATAACAGAAATTTATCAGAGATGCAACCATAAACACAAATATACAGTAATCCACGATTTCTATTAATGAAAGAAATGTACAAAGACTATAAAAATACAGAGTGAAAGACTCGCTAGAATGGTGGCAGCTTATCTCTGAGAAGAGATGTGATGGCTACTCGCATTTACAAGAATATGATTACAATGAGGCTCTGAAGGCATTTTTAAAATAAATCAGAATTCCAAAAACCCTAGACATCCAAAAACCTAACCCTAGGATATGAAGTGCCAAAAGTCATGTGGGCCCCGTTTGGGTAAGTGAGTACATCAACTTCCCAGGGTTGTAACTTTTGCATATGATCTCCATTTTAGGCGTGTGATAACTCGTTGGAAAGGTATCGTCGAGGAGATTCATTTTGGGGGCTCAATTATGCCTTCATTTATCATTGACAACTCAATCTCAAAAAGCCTTCATTCGGGCCCTCAAAATGGCCCTGAAAGTTAAAAACTATTAAAAATAGTAAATTGCCAAATTTGCCAGAAAACTATTTTGAGCCAGTCAGAAAAGGTGGGTGGCCACCGATATCCACCTGGATCACATCACAAGCCAGCCTATTAGGTCCATGGGTACCTAGCAGTATGACATTTCCACCAGCTGGTTACCACGCCAGGGCAGTGACTCTTGGTTGCATGGCCAAGGGAAAGGGGGTCTCATCACGAGCTAGCCTTTCATTTATGTGAAAGTACTTGTGGGTAACACTGCCACCACTGGTCACCACATCAGGGCAGTGTCCCCTGATTATGTCTTGAACAAAAAGAAAAAGAAAAGCAATAAAAGAATAAAAGAATAAAGGCAAGAATGGGCTTGGAGAGAGTGCATCTATGACAGGTACAACTCGCCTTCTACAAAGGCACCCACAGATAACACATTGCATCCTTGGACCTCATTGCACCCACATGCTTGGACTTACCTTAACCATATCACCCACTCACATGTTTTTGATGAGGTTTTCTTTTGGGAATTCACCTTTTCCGATGGACACTAGCCCAATAGAACGTTTTTTCTTTTCCTCCAGATTTGTATAGAAGGCTTGTGTAATGTATTTGTGCTATTGACAGATGTATTAAGGATTTTATGCATATGTTTAACAATATTAATGATGAAATGTGATTGACATTTCTATGATCCCTGTGACTGATGAGCCCATGGAGGGCGTATCTTTTGATGTGCAGGACCATGCCCAATGGATAGGTACCATTTGAACTGGTACACATGGGGAGATGATCAGTTTGGACCTCCTTGGGGTTGAAGAGCCCACCGGATGGATGTTGAGACCCCATTAAGGGGTAGAGAAAGGGCAGAGGATGATCAAAGACTTTGCACCTTATCTTGGTCTTATTAGCCTTCTGCATCTTCAAAACCCCTGGTCACCGAGGATGTCTCCCCTGGGCCTAACCTCCCTAAAAAGAAAGAACCATCCCATTGTGGTGACATTGAGTGGGATTGGTTCTTGTTACGCTAATTTGGCTTTCTATCTTATAGCCTTTTATCCTAGCTACAAACTGTGCGATAACAAAGCCCTTTATGATGCCTTTTTAAGGCATTGGGGGGAAAAGAAGGATTTTATGTACTATATCACTGCATTTGGTTCTCTCAAAAGAAAAGAAGGTGAGTCAGTATCAAAATTTTCCAAGAGATTCAATAAAATGTAGAATAAAATTCCTACAAAAATCAAACCTATCGAAACCTCTGCCAAGATAACCTATGCTACTGCTTTTGATCCTAAGTTTTGTATTTTGTTAAGGGAAAGAGGATATACTTCACTAGCTCACATGCAAGATGTTTCCCTAGAAGTGGAATCAACCATATTGGCTGCAGAAAAATGAAGAGGAAAATCTGATATGGATAGGAGGAAACAAAAAATAAAAGCTTCTACCTCTGATGCTTCAACAACTAATCCTCAAGTAGATGAATTGACCAAGCTAGTCAAATCCCTTTTTGCAGAAATGGAAAAACTGAAATTAGAAGGGAGACAAGCTAACAGAAACAATTTCAGAAGAACAAATAATGCTCCTCAAATTCTTCAAAGAGATCAGAGGAACAAAGATGATCAAAAGGTTCAGAATCATCTCCAAAATAATCTGGTTGATGATGAAGAAGAACAAGAAGAATACATTGATCAAAAAATTCATTGTTTAGGAGATACATCTACTTCTCCTCACCTATTTCAATCTTCCTATGAAGAATCCTTGATGGATAGCCAACTAAATGAATTAAGCAAGGGAAAGAAAACAAATGAAAATCAGAATAAGTACAACTTGAGGTCAAAACAGAAAGAGGGAAAGCCTAGTACATCAAATCAGCCCAAAAAATTTGACCCCTCTACTAAAAATGTGGATGCACCAAAGAAAGGAAATCAAGAACAAAATAATCATCCTTTGGTTAAAACCCTTTCCCCATAAGTAAACTAAATTCAAAAATCCCCATACTCTTTTAACTTTGAAAATGAAATTCAGAAGATCAAAATTCCAATCCCATTTTTAGAGGTAATCAAGAATGAAGATTTCAAAAAGTCCATTTCTAAAATGTTGTAGTCTGATTTTTATTCCCACTCAACAGATTTAGTGAATTTTCAAGATGAAAAATTAGCAGAGATATTAGGGCCCTTAGTAGAAGATAGGGATGACTCTTCTCCTCCATTTTATACCTCATTCAATATACATGACAATGTCTTACACAATTGTTTTATGGACTCAGGTGCATCCCATAACTTAATGCCTAAATATGTAATGGATGAATTGGGTCTAGAGATCACCAAAAAATATCATGATCTATATTCTTTTGATTGAAGGAAAGTGAAATGTCTTGGGGTGATCAAATATTTGGTTGTTACCCTTTTTCAGCTGCCCATGAAAATTATAGTGACGGATATAGTTGTTGCAGATGTTCCCCCTAAGTTCAGGATGATATTGTCTAGATCATGGATTAAGATATTGGGAGGAACATTATAGATTGACCTCTCATATGCCACAATACCTGTCTTTGGGGGAGAACATAGAAGGTTGTATAGAGAAGCACACCCAACTTATATTATCAGTGACGAAATTAACCCCATTAACCATCATATTTATGTTGTGGACATTGATTTTGGATCTAGCATTCTGCAACTCACTAACCTCCCTCAGCTACCTTTGGAAATAACAAAGCCATCACCAATAGCATGTGAAACAGTAAAACAAGGTGCTCATGTTTGGAAAATGTTTTTTGATGGGGTATCTTCTAAAGACAATGCTGGTGTTGGAGTGGTTTTCATTTCCCCCTCTCAAGAAGTCATAAATTTGTCTTTCAAGTTAGAAATTGAGACCACAAATAACATTGTTGAGTATGAGGCCCTATTTTTGGGGTTGAGGGCTGCTAAAGATATGAAGATTGAGGAATTATCGATTTTTGGAGATGCAGAGATGATTGTACATCAGATCATAAATATATATCAGGAGAAGCATCCATCCAAGGTTGAGGACCTACATAAATGTGGTATGGGATCTGATTGATAATTTATTCCTAGATTTCAATATATCCTTTGTTCCTAGAGAAGAAAATGTATTGGCAGACTCCCTAGTTGTTTATGCTAGCAACTTTAGGATTCCACTACCACCTAAAATCAAGTATGATGTAGAAGTAAAATATATGCCTTCCATACCTGAAAATGTCAAGCATTGGAAGTTGTTTGAAGATGATCTTGAGATAAAAATATTTCTGGATATAGTGGAAGAATTTTCCGCACTTCACATTGACCAAGATCTAGATGAGGAAAAAAATTCTCATGCTGATAAATTCCTCAATAAAATTTCATACCACAAGATTGTACAATATCCTAGTAATCATATCTCCAAGGGATTGGTTCCTTTAGAGAGATTATTTGATAGTAATGATGTGGATGTCAAAGTAAGAGGTTCAAATGCAGATGTTGATGTGACAAAATGCAATCTTGGTACTGATGAAAATCCCAAGTATGTCAAACTGTCTAGTAGTCTGTCGGAAAAACAAATAAATGAATATATCCAACATCTAAAGGAATTTGTTGATGCTTTTGCTTGGAAGTATGATGATTTTCAAACTTATGACACAAGAATTATTGAACAAATAAATCCATTGTTGTTGCCCATCATGGAGAAGGCAGTAAATTTTTTTATCGATGCTCAGATCATCATATTTTTGAGGTACTTTGAATGGATAGCTAATCTTGTCCTTGTTAGGAAAAAGAATGGAGAAATCAAACTTTGTGTTGATTTCATAAATTTAAATAGGTGTTCTAGGAAAGATAACTGTCCCTTGTCCAAGATGGAACACATTTTGCAAAGGGTGTCTAGCTCATCAAGGATGTCCATGATTGATGGTTTTTCAGGCTACAATCAGATTTTTTTTTTCCAGAAGACATGGAGAAGACATCTTTTACTACTCCTTGGGGTACATTCATGTATGCCAAGATGCCCTTTGGTCTCATGAATGCAGGGGAAACCTTTTAGCATGCAATGGATATTCCTTTTATAGGAGAAAATGATAAGTTTGTGTGATTTACTTGGATGACATCACAGTGTTTTCAAAATATGATGAAGAGCACTATCAACATTTGAAGAAGGTGTTCCTTAAATGCAGAAAATTTGGATTGTCATTCAATCCCAAGAAGTCTTGTTTTTCTATGAAGGAAGGTAAGTTGTTGGGACACATTGTCTCAGCAGAAGGGTTAAAAATTGACACAAGTATAGTAGAGGCCATCAAGACTCTATCTCTCCCTAGGTCCAAGAAAGAGATCCATTCCTTCTTGGGTAAGATAAACTTCTTGAGAAGATTCATTTCTAATTTTGCCGAGTTGGTTAAGTTTATCACATCCATGCTAAGAAAGGGAAATGAGGTAAAATGGACACTTGAAGCTATAAATTATTCTGATAAAATTAAACAAGCACCGACTGAGGATCTTGTTCTTATCATTCCTAATTATTCAAGAGAGTTTCCGATATTTTCTTTTGCCTCACTCACATGACACATTGGTTGTTGTCCTCCTTCAGAAAAACTGAGATGGGATGGAACAACCTATTTCTTTTTTTACCAAGGCTCTGAGAGATGTTGAAATCAGGTATGAAATCATGGAAAAACAAGTTTATGCTTTGATTAAATCCCTCAAATCTTTCAGAGTGTATGTTCTGCATTCTAGTATTATTGCTTATGTCCCATAATCTTTTGTTAAAGAGATTGGTGTGAGATGGGATGGAACAACCTATTTCTTTTTTTACCAAGGCTCTGAGAGATGTTGAAATCAGGTATGAAATCATGGAAAAACAAGTTTATGCTTTGATTAAATCCCTCAAATCTTTCAGAGTGTATGTTCTGCATTCTAGTATTATTGCTTATGTCCCATAATCTTTTGTTAAAGAGATTGGTGTGAGGTTGAGATATTTTCTCAACCAAAAGATCAAAATAGTTCTTCTATCTTAAAATTTACTCGTGTATTAATATGTACATAATAATCTCTACTCTCACATTTTTCAATATGGTATCATACTAGGACTGGGCTTAACTCCCTCATAAGAGGCCCAGGGACCTTGGAAGAAAAATGAAAGCCTACTTAGAGGAATTGTTCCTGCAGGCGATAGTAGTGTGCTTGTGTGTTCCCAATTTATCTATGGGAATATTTGTTTTTCCGTCAATCTATATTGACGGCCGAATCACTGATTGGGTGGTCGAATTGTTGCTGGCATAGGCAGCTGCCTTCTCCTTGTTGTCGCCTCCTCCTTGCATGCTGCATAAATGTTTTATTTGGCTCTGCTCAGCAAAGACGTGGTGGACTTCACCCTCTGGGCATTGGCATTCCTGGATCTGGGCAAGCACTATTACTGGGGTCGATATCAGTTCTAATTCTCCACATGGGTGATATTCATTTTTTGTGTTGGGAGCTGCGTATTGTTTAGATCTCTCTAGAAGTCTTCTATTGGCCACAGACTTTCTAGAGGCCACATCATGAGTCGTGTTTTGTGATAGCAATTTCTTTCTGCAGCCAGGTTTTTCCTTCTTGGTAGCAATTTATGGTCGCTCTTGTCTCCTCTGTTGGACGCATGATAAAGAGACCGATGACAACGTCTTCTGAAAGGATAAAACAGTAAAAAATTGACTTGAATCGTTGCTGCACATGATATTGCCCTCAGTAAAGATTTCAGCCCTTTTGGAAAGGTGGTTGTTTGCTTCTGGCTCTTCTCAGTTATAGTAGTTGGTGTTTAGATCCGTGGGTGGCCAAGCCGATCATTGTTGGTGTTTAGATCCGCGCTTTCTAGTTTGATCAAAGGTAACTCGATTTGCACAATTTGGATTTTCTGTAGCAAAGGATGGGAAGCATGATGTTGAATTGGGGTTTGAACCTATGCCTGTATTTGCCACGGTCGTTTTGCGCGACGAGAACGTTTGGAAGCAAGATTTCGTCGAGGTCTCTACCTCTTTGTTGGTGCCTCTGCATAGTCCTCTCCCTCCAAGGCGGCAACTCTCTCACATTTCTCACTCCTGTTGCACGAGACTGATGTGGCAGAAACCAGAGAGATGGTCTATGCATATGTCAGTGCCGCTTCTGCGATTGTCATCAGAGACCTCAAAAGAAAAACGACTTGGTATTTTTTCTGGCGATCGACGAGAAATTGTAGACCCTGTAAACGCCAATATCTAGTTCCTGCCATTGCTGCAATGCAGAGAATGAGATTTATTCATCTTTTGAGCATGAAATTGAGCGTATTCTTCATCTTCTGGACGAGCATATGCAATCATGTGTTTCAACGTGGCCCCGAACCCACTACCATATTTTTGCAGGGTTTCTGCGGTCCATTCGGGGAAATTCCCAGAGACGGCGAGTCTGAGACGCCCGAAATCGCTGAGAGGGTGCTCTTTACGCTCGCTTGTACAAGTTGTTTCCCAGAAATTTTCCAAGCATGAGGCCCACATGAAGGGCATTTAAATTTCTGTCCTTAATGGCACGGTTGAAACCCTTCTGAGAACTTCCCATGATGTTTTGACCAGTGAGTTACTCATGTTTTGACCAACGGATGCATTCAGTGTTTTCTGCTTTATTTCAGGGAGCTAGTTGTTATTCAATTTCATTCAAGTGGACGATTGGCTAATGGCTTTTTGGTCTAAGGAGGAGCTTGGTTTTGAATCCATTGGCTATTGTCTTTGGACAATCAAACAAATTTCTACTCTTGCATGTAAAGGAGTTTGTGTTTTTATTTGGAGGCTATAGGAAATGTTTTTTCCATAAGTCTCTATTTTATGTGCTATTTTGAGGCATTGAGAAGATCATTTAACTCTTTTTCCAAGGATTAGTTGTATGCCACATTTAATGTTTTTTAGATTCTTGTTCATTGATTCCTGAGTTGTAAATGGATACCTAAAATGACATTATTTGTCATGCCATATCCAGGATTGTTGTTTATGGTGGCTTTTTATTTATGGCACCTCTCGTTATGCAGCTTTGAGTAGTGGATTCTATGCCACAGTTTTAAAAGTGTAACCACACATTTGTCTCCATGTACTGCTTTGTTTCACAATCTCTTGGAGCTCGCCATTTTGGAGTGTTTTTTGTTTAGGTTGTTTTGCATCTTTGCCACCTTTAGCTCGTAGTCCATACTTAGTCATCAGTTGTGACATCTATTGCCATGATTTTTTTCTACTTAGTTCAACATTGTGGGGGGATGTTGTGCAATGCTTCCTCGGGTGATTTTTTACTCACCGTGTTCGATCGAGATCAAACATCTTCAGAGTGAGCCTTGTACATAGCACTAATTTCTATATTGACTCGGTGGTTGCAGCAGTTAGTGACCCATGCACTCCGGTGAGATGGATTAGCGTCCATAGGGACACTCAATGTATGATGTTTTCTCGGTTGCAAATGAGTACCTCATCAATATTTTTGTGCCGAGACTCAATTCTAGAGGATCAATGTATTTTGTTGGTGTGCATTCATTTCTCATTGCCTCGGCAGCTTGGAATGTGCATTGGAGATTGAATCTCTTTTGGAGAGGAGTTTTCTCCTGCGGGTTTTTCTTCTTTTCTCTGTTTATGAGAGTTTGTACATGGGTACCTTATCAGACCTTGTTGTTGGGACCCATGATTGTTCTTCTTTCCATGATTGTTCTTCTTTGTTCCTCCCTACTTTTCGCTTATGGGGATGGGGGGTGTTGGTGTACTTGTTAAGCTCACATATTTGTTCCTAGTCTTTAAAAAGTTGTTGAAACTACTTGGAGTGAATCTCTCATGTCTAAGTAGATACTTCCTAAATTTTTGTAAGGTTGAGATATTTTCTCAACCAAAATGATCAAAATAGTTATTCTATATTGATATTTGCTTCTATATTAATATGTGCTCTATTTCTTTGTTTAATAAAACTCTTAAACCTTTTTTTTCTATTTGTACATAATAATCTTTACTTTCACATTTCTCAATGCTACTTATAATAACCTCTACTTTTTTTAATGTACTAATAATTTTGTTCATGGTCATACTTTTTCTAATGTACTAATAATTTTTTTCATAGTGGTAGTATGTTGAGACACATAGTGGTACTCATTTTCATGCATCTTAGTTGTCATTGAAAACAAGATGTCTTGTTAAATTGGATGCACTCCTTGTATCTCCTGGAGCTTCCAATATGTCCCTATTCTCCATATCTGGACTATGACCACTTGTGAACCAAACCAAACAAAGGACCACACCTGCACAAATTATCAATCTCCAGGAAACAGAGAAGTAGTCTGTGAAAACCACACAGAAATGGGCTGTGAATACCAGACGTTGAGCCAAAATAACCTTATAAAAATAACTGTGACTTTGAACCTTGAGACTACCCAGCTGGGCTAACGCAGAACTAGATTGACACGCTCTCGACCAATATGACTAAAACGGAATATTACAGACTCAACACTGTGCGATAATAAACTAACAGCACCAGTCCAGGGAATGAATGAGCTGAAGAAGCAGGTCAGCTCCTCACTTCGCTTTCCCAGATAGCTCGACCTGATTTCCTTTCTTATCGTAAGGATACCAGAGGGATAAAAGACGAGGGAACTAAACCCATATCACTGATGCCAAAACCACATTGATCTTCCTTGCAAATTCATAGCAAATTGTCACCATATGCAAGGGATAACCAAGGTCTCAGACAGTTCTCCCGATTTTACGTACCTAAGCGCCTAACAAAGTCGATTTACCACCACGTTTGTTCCCGGTTCACATCATCCTGAAGTCCTTAATCCCACAATGCTGGTACAATGGCATGTGGTTGCATTCAATAGCCAGAGCCAAGGATAGATCTCTCATGTGAGAGGGGCCAAGAACTGTACTCGACGCTCTCCTTCCACATTTGTGGCCATTTTGGCCAATGAGTCTGCTTCAAGGTAAAGTTTTTGTTTCACATGGTAGAAAGAAATGTTGATGAAAGAACTTGCCTCCCCCTTGCTCGAGATAAAACCATAGCTAGTATGTTATTCACCAGAATCTATCTCCCAATCATGGCCTTAATGGCCACCATGGAGTGTCCTAAAACTATCAGCAATCTTACCTTTGTTTCCTTGGACATCAGCAACAAAAGTCAATTTAACACTGAAACTGAACAACCCATGTTAAGATTAGTTATGGTCAACTAATATTAGTGGTCCCATGTTCAGGAAATTATTGCATATTTTTTGTGATTGCGATGTAATTATGCCAATTTTTTAATTCCCTTGTTTAGTATTCTGTATCAAATGTATTATATTTTGGCATGATTTCTACCATGGGAAACCCTGTTTTTGGATATGAATTTCTACAAAGCATATGAATTTCTGTCAGTTTCACTTTCTAAAAAGCGGCATCTACTGGAACTTTTTAATCCTCAACTTCTCTGTGCTAAGACTGCACAAACTTCTCTGTGCTAACATTGCACAACCGCTTTGCTCGATGTCTCAATCACTCTAAAGGACCACAATACCCCTGAGGCTGCTACTAGTCTGAGCACCTGAACTTCACTAGATAGTAGATTCTGTCTATTCAATGGGCATGGAGTAAAGTGAAGACATGACTCAAGTCAACTATTAAGTATTAAAAACCATTAAGCAAAAGTCAACCATGGACTATTTAAAGCCATTAACCAAAAGTCAACCGTTGACTTTTATTCACTTTCTTCCATTGGATATACTCAATAACATCTAACTAGATAACCCTTAACATGGAGCAAAGCCAACAGTTCACTATTAAAAACCATGAAGCAAAAGTCAAACTATTGACTTCCATCTCGATGTACCCAATAACATCTAAATATATTTATCTATACTTGCACAAATTGAGAAGACATGAGAATTTATTGCAGCGTTATGACCGTTGAATTTCGTTCACTTTGCTCCATGCCGTTTACATGGAGCAAAGCCAACCGTTGGCTATTAAAAACCATGAAGCAAAACTCAAACTGTTGACTTTCA
>ML779765.1:930121-985478 GCA_009831015.1 Picea engelmannii | reverse complement strand
ACATTTGGGTTTTTGTCATTTCGACAAAAAGCATCCAAGTAAAAATACACATTTGGGTTCTTGTCCATTTCGATAGAGGAGTAGGATTTCGTCAAATTCTAAGCCATGACATCTAGAAACAATCTAGTGCTCGCATGAGGTTCAGTTTTAATGGGTAAGAAATATGATGTATCATCTATTAAAATAAGAATTTCCTCCAATCTGAAGATTGTTGGGAAGCAATAGTTTATGAATTTCAGGAACCAAATTTGGTGGATCTACAAGTAATGACAAATGTGTAGAGAAATTCCCTTTGAGAACTCAGGAAGAAGGATAACAAAGCCCTATGGCTCATCTAGCAAGGGTCAAAGGAATATATTTTCCCCAAAGTCATAGCAGCAGATCATGCCAAAAATGCATGGGATACTCTTGAAATATCCTATCAGGGGACTGACAAAGTAAAAACTGCAAAGTTGCAGACACTCAGAAAGAGTTTTGAGACTCTTCGATTGAAGGATTTGGATTCTGTGGATCATTTTATGACCCATGTCACGAGCATCGTGAATCAATTGCACACCCATGGAGAAGACATCCAAGAGAAAAAGGTCATTGAGAAGGTACTTTAAAGCCTTCCTAATAAGTTTAATATGGTCGTGGTCACCATAAAAGAGTCGAAAGACCTGTCACAATTGATAGTTGAAGAACTCATGGGATCTTTGTTAACCCATGAAATTAGGTTCTGTCGAAATATTGAATCTTTGGAAAATGCATTTCAGTCTCAGGCCTCCATAGGCAGAGGAAGAGGTTGAGGGAATAGAAGCAAAGGCAGAAGAGGCAAAGTTCTCTCTCAAACAAGAGAGATATCAACTTCAGAATGTTCAAAACAAAGTGAACAGTCTAACATCCACATAGACACTCTCAGAACCAAAGGGGGAGAGGCAAAAATTTTAATTGTCCAAGATGTATTGACAAATCAAGGATCCAGTGCTATTATTGCAATAAATTTGGTCACTACGAAAGTGAATGCAGAAAGAAGCAAGCAGATTTGAATAGGGGCAGAGAAAATGTTACCAACAATGAAGAAGGAATATTTGAATCAATTTTCTTTTCATGTCAAGTTGTTTAAGAAGAAAGAAATAATCATGATCTCTGGTTGTTGGAAAGTGGCTGCAACAATCATATGACATGTAACAAAGATATGTTTTCTAGTTTAGATAGCTCTGTCACATCTCAAATTAAATTGGGAGATGATGATCAAAATAAAGTTGTAGGAAAGGGTATAATTTATGTATTGACCAAACAAGATGAAAATAAGGATATTCATGATGTTTATTATGTACCTAGTCTTAGACACAATCTAATGAGTGTAGGCCAAATGAATGAGCATGGTTATAAGGTTAACTTTGAAGATTCCAAGTGTACAATCTTGGACAAACCACCCAATAAGAAAATTACAACTACAATACAAATGACCAAAAACAAAATGTTCCCTTTGATATTGAGAAATGTAAGGTTGTCATAGTCATATGCCCAAAATGTATCAAGCTCAGATGAGACTTGGTTGTGGCATATTAGATATGGTCACTTACCATTTAGTAGTCTTAGTCTTTTACATAAGAAGTCCATGGTCAAAGGTTTTCCCATTATAAATGAACATAAAAACTTCTATGAGAGTTGTATTTTGGCAAAACAACAAAGGGATAGTTTTTCCGATGCTTCCTACAGAGAAAAATAACACCTTGAATTGGTCCATACAGAGCTTTGTGGTCCAATGCAAACTTAGTCAATAGGAAACAAATTTTATTTTCTAACATTCATTGATGATTTTAACAAAAAAACAAGGGTGTATTTTCTCAAGCACAAATCAGAGACATTTGAAAAATTTAGAGAATTTAAATATTTGACATAGAAACAGAGTGGGAAGTACATCTACTCAGATCAGATCGAGGAGGTGAGTATGACTCCAAGGAATTTGCAACATATTGCAAGCGACATCACGCCGGCATGGAATCAAGAGACAATTTACCACAAGATACACTCCACAACATAATGGAGTAGTTGAAAGGAAGAATCAAACAATAATGAATATGGCCAGAAGTATGCTACAGGCCAAGAATTTGTCAATTGAATACTGGGGTGAAGCAGTGGCATGCCCAGTCTATATTTTAAATTTGTCACCAACCAACAGTCTGAAAGATCAGTCCCTCAAGAAGCCTGGAGTGGTATGAAATCTAGGGTTTCTCATTTTAAAGTTTTTGGTTGTGTAGCTTATGCTCATGTTCCTGAAGAGTCGAGGAGAAAGCTTGATAATAGAAGTGAAAAATGTATATTTCTGGGATACAGTGAATAGTCTAAAGAATATAGGTTGTATAATCCTATTACCAAGAAGTTGATAGTAAAAAGAGATGTGAAATTCCAAGAAGATAAATATCGGGATAACCAAACAAGTGAAATACTTGTAGAACATATTCCTTCTATATAGAAGCATAAGCAGGTGGAAGCTATAGGACAACAAGCTTCTCCATCAAGACTTCCAAGATTGCAAGGATAACAAACAAAGCATAGTTCTTCCTCTTCTTCTAGCAATGATTCAAATCTCACTATAGCAAACTTAAGGAACCAAAGAACAAGAAGCTTGAGAGAAATTTATGAGCAGAATGATGACATGGATCAACAAGAACACTTTGATTTGTTATCATGTCAACCAATATACTTTGAAGAAGCAGTAAAGGAAGAAAAATGGGTTGATGCAATGAACGAAGAAATTGAAGAAATTGAAAGAAACAACACATGGGATCTTGTGGATGTTCCCACTGGGGAAACCAACATTGGAATTAAATGGGTGGATAAGACGAAATTCAATGAGAAAGGCAAAGTAAAGAAGCACAAGGGAAGACTTGTAGAAAAAGGGTTTTCTCAACAACTTGGTATTGACTATGGAGAGACATTTGCTCCAGTAGCTTGTTTGGATACTGTTAGGACAATTTTGGTAGTTGCATCTCAAAACAAATGGCCAGTCTATCAAATGGATGTTAAATCATCCTTTCTAAATGGTTTTTTAAAGGAAGAAGTTTATGTGGATCAACCACCAGGATTTCAGATCAAAGGTAAACAATACAAAGTGTACAGATTGAAGAATGCATTGTATGGTTTGAATCAAGCTCCAAGAGTTTGGTACAGTCGCATTGATACTTATTTTCTCAATAATGGGTTCAACAAGAGAAACAATGAGCCCACACTTTACACCAAAAGAGACCAGAGAAGTTATATTTTGATAGATTGTCTCTATGTTGATGACATGATTTATACAGGAAATTTGTTGTTGAATGAATTCAAAGAAGCCATGCTAAGTGAATTTGAAATGAATAATATTGGTCTCATGAAATATTTTCTGGGAATTCAAGTTGAGAAATCTGAAAAGGGAATTTTTATCTATCAACGAAAATATGCCACATATATTTTGAAAAGGTTCAAAATGAACAAATGCAACCCAGTAGATACACCTATTGCAACAAGTACAAAATTAAGTAAACAAGATTAAGGAACATAAATTGATTATACTCCATATAAGAGGCTTGTAGGAAGCCTCATGTACCTTACAACTACCCGGCTAGACATTATGTATGTAGTAAGCTTAATTTCCAGATTTATGGAGAATCTGAAAATCTCTCATTGGAAAGTTGGAATAAGAACTTTGAGGTATATTGCAGGTACAACAGATTATGGAATTTGGTGTTCTACTTCAGAAGATGATTCACTTGTTGGATATATAGATAGTTATTTTGCAGGTAGTGTTGATGATAGGAAAAGTACTTTTGGGTATGCATTTTTGTTTGGTACAGGCTTGATTTCATGGGATTCTAAGAAACAACCCATCGTCACAATTTCTTCAGTAGAAGCAGCGTATGCAGCAGGAAATTTAGCGGCATGTCATGCAGTTTGGTTGAGAAGGATTCTTAGTGATCTAGCACATGAAGAAAATGATCAAACTCATATATTTTGTGACAACATTTCAACAATTGCATTATCTAAGAATTATGTATTTCACTGCAAGTGTAAACACATTGACACTCACTATCATTTCTTTCGCGAGCTTGTCAATGATGGTAGCATTATGCTATAGTTTTGTGGTTCGAAAGAGTTCAACTAGTATCTATCTTCACCAAGCCATTGGGAAGAAATACTTTTGAATTTCAGAGACAACACTTAGGCATTGTTTTTGTTTATTTTTGTAATGGTCGAAATTAAGGGGAAGTGTTGAATGGAGTAATTCCTCCATTACTTGTTTGACCAAATCTGATGGAGGATAGGCATCTTAAATGCTAGGTAAGTTTTCATTTATTAGGTAGGTGAAGGATGGAGTGTTCTAGAGAGTTATATCTTATCATGTATTTTGTAATTTCAGTTTTATGTGAATGTGGAGAAGAGTTGAACAACTCCATATTTATTTTGTGTGTGTATTCTCTATTTCACGAATGGTTGCCTCTACTTGAGCTTGAACAAAGTCTATTTCCTTTGCCCATAACTTAGTGCTTGCCTCTCCTATCATGTTGACTCTTCCTATCATTTAAATTGGCTATCAAAGATGTAAGGAATCCATTTATGTGCACATTGATACGCTTTGTTGAAGGGCATTGTCAAACTATTCTATGTTTTTTCCCTATTTGTTGGAATTCGGTGAAATCACAATTTTCTATTGTTTAAATTGCATTTTTAATGCATAAATGGATTCAACGTGTTGAAAAATACCTGGAGCACTCACATTACACAGAATTAACCACTCAAATCTGTATATCCAACAATTTCTGACCGAATTTCAGGAAAATATACCCAGAAAAGTGCCAAAAATTAGAACGTTTAAACTATGGATTGTTGAAGTATGATTTGTTGAAGGTGTGTGTGAAAATCATTTTGATATCTTGTGAGTTTCTGGATATCTAATCAAAGGATTTATAAGTCTTCTCTAGGTTTGGATTTGGAGGGTTTTGAATTTGGTTTTTTTGGTTACCTAACATGTTGCATCCTTCAAAGATGAGAACACAATGTTCACATTTCCTTCAATGCATTCCATGTAAGATAAATTAAGAGTCACCTCTTCTCCTTTTTCTATCACTACGTCCTTCATTGTATTCATTATGGTATTCACTGGTATCATTACTAGTGAATGAACACATATTGGTGGTATCATTACCAATTATTTCTTCCATCCTTTTGTTAGATAAGGGTCTCATCCATCTCCAAGATTAAATAGTTGATTGCTACTATGCGTGCTTGAAGGAGGTAGAAGATGCATTCACTCATCTATATCGCCAACATGGTGTTGATTACTAAAAAGAATTACCCAGAATGGCATAGAAAGATCAAAAGTAATCTGATCTTCAATGACCTGTGGAATGACATTTGTGAAGCGAAAATTGTCAATGAAGAAGAAGCCAAATCAGTTGCCACAGATGCATAGTCGAAGAGCAACGGACCAACTATTCCTACATCATACAAGGAACATGCCATATGGAAGGAAAAAGACTAGAAAACATATGTTGTGATTTCTACAATAGTCAATGAAGAGGTGAGCCAACATATTTCTTACATTAATGAATCCTATAGTGCTTTGAATAGATTGAATGACTAGTATGACACACACTCAAAACTAGAACCCATACAACTCATGGTGAATATTGATGCAGGAGCATCGCTCCATGTCAGTCAGCAGCCAACCAGCCACGTCAGCGCGCATGCATTCAAAGCTGAAGGGAGGCGCAGCCTCATTTGAATTTGAAATGAATGTAATTTAATGTGCTTAGGCTGTTGAGCCAGGAAAGTTGTGCCTTTGAGAAGGCATTAGATAGGATCGACTTTAATGCTAGATCAGTTGAGATCTAGATCCATACGCTGGACTAGACAACCATTCATTGTAATTTATTAGAGTAGGTGAAACTGGAGGGAAGCGCTCGATGAGCCCCTCAGGTAAAAGAGATTTTCAGATCTCATTTTGGGTGGTAGGAGAGAGTCAGAGAGAGCTCAAGGAACACCATTGTAAAATACAGGCATTTTCCATTTTAATATAACAGAGCAGTTTTTCTTGCATTATTCTGTCTTATATGCATGTCTGTGTGTGTTCCATATATATGTCGTGAATGTATGTGTGTTAATGCATTCTGCAGGAGTTCGTTTGATTCAGGTTGGAGGTCTTTGAGGCTTCATACCAGCAGGGTGTGACAAAACGCTGAGGGTTCTGAGAGCCGATGCACTGAGGATGCACTTTTGAACTCTGAGGAGTCAGAAAAAAACGTGCTAAGGCACAGGACTGAAGTCAACAACTCAGGGAGAAGAATACCTGTGAGGTTGCTGAACACCTCAGGAGGTAAGGTTGCGTAGCTGAAACACAGTTGCAGACAGAATCACTGAGGATTCTGTAGGAGCTCTGCCAGGTGGGCATTGAGCGTAAGCACGATGTGCTGGAGGAAGGACTCTATTGAGAGTTGAAGGAGACAGAAGCTCTGAGGAGTTCTGTAAGAGCTCTTACAGGTGGGCATTGAGCATAAGTGCAAGGAGTGCACAGAGAAGGAACTCTGTTGTGAGTTCAGAAGACCAGAATCACTGAGGATTCTGAGAAGCTCTTCCAGGAGGACATTGAGTGTGTGCACAATGGTGCACAGGATAAGATACTCCACCAGGAGGGCATTGAGGAAGTGTGCAGATAGGCACAGAGGTGAAGAGAACTCTTTGAGTTCTGTGTTGTGAAGGGAGAGTCCACTGAAGGACCTTCACTGGGTTGCTGAATACCCAGAAGTACTCAAGAAGAGGATTGAGCAGAAGGATAGCCAGGAAGGCATTATATTCTCCATATGTGGGAGGAGGAAAGAAGACGAAATCCCCCAAGGGATCTGAGTGTTCTCGGAAGCTCAGAAGAGATAGCACACAGGTGCATGAGAAGACTCTGCAGGAGCGCAGATGTCGGAATCCTTTAAGGATTTGAAAGGAACAATCCCAGAAGGAACAACTCTTTTACGCGCATCGATGAGGCTCAAAGATTGTAGAACTCGCAGAGGAAAAGAGCGCAAAGGTCGAAGCCTTTGAGAACATGAATTTCTTTCAAGTATGGGAAGGAAGTGCAACAGCTCAGGAGGAGTGACGACAGCCGTCAAATCAGCCTAAAGAAGAGATCTGGACCATTGGGAAGTTCACGTCCAGAGGGAGCTCAGGATGGGCACAGAGCGAGGACACCGACAGCCGTCGGATCTCACTCGGAAATCCCGACAACCGTTGGATCGGGAGAAGCTAGGCAGAGGTTACGCATAGGAGCAAGTGCGCAGGAAGCTCATGAGGAGCAACATCGGCCGTTGGATTAGCCGACA
This sequence comes from Picea engelmannii, assembly GCA_009831015.1. Lineage (NCBI taxonomy): Eukaryota > Viridiplantae > Streptophyta > Pinopsida > Pinales > Pinaceae > Picea > Picea engelmannii. Next base: position 978,144 of record ML779765.1, on the reverse strand, counting down.
GAACCTGGACCGTTCATTTGGGAGCGGACGCGTGTCACGAGATTACCCACATCGGGACCTCGGGCATTGGAGGTTGGAAGAGGAAGGCATTCAACTTCACGAGTGGCGAGGAGGTGAGAGCTCCATGTGTGGGGCCTAGCTGATATCATCTCAAGATATCAACACTCGAGAACAGTGTGGGACCACAGGAATCGACAGGTGGACAAGTGGCACCTCGCATCTTGGAAGCTCGTGAGTGGAAGAGCCGAGGATTGGGTGTTAAAGGTCGCGAGGTGCGAGGACACGAGGTAGAGAAGTGGCGAGAAGACAGGAGCTGTCCATCTAGAGAGGACAGGTGGAAGAGATCGAGAGATCTCGCGAACTCGGGGTTCATAGGTTAAAGGCCCAAGTGTTGGGCATCCCAAGTTGCGAGGACGCGAGGAGTGAGAAGAAGATAGTCGTTGGATCTGAATCGTGGGAGGACCATTGGATCCGCACGTGGGATCGTGCATCGGAGCCTTGGGAGAAAATGCTTGATAGTTTGACCACAGGGATTGCGAGGTCGCAAGGAGCGAGATTCCGACCGTTGAAGGACAGGTGGCCATAACAAAGTGGCAAAGTGGAATACAGGTGGCACGAAGACCTCAGGATCTCACCGCGAGAAACTCCAAAGCATTGGTGTTAGCATTCACGAGTTGCGAAGGTCCGAAGTCTCGGCGAGACAAAGGACCATTGAAAGGTCAACTCTCGGCACCTCGGCACTTTGGCACATCGGGTGTCGAGAGTTGGAAAATCAAGAGCTTGGTATAGCGAGTTGCGAGGTCGCGAGGGAGGTAAGGCCACAGTCACGGAGGCGTGGTCGTATGTGACTGGAGCTAAGTTCAGGAGGGCTTGCGCATGAAAGGAGCTCATCGCAAATTGGAGATTCGAGAGGATTGTGACTCTTGACAACGGGAACCGCAAAACCCCAAACCCCGATACTTGAGTCAGGGATAACCTCGGTAAAGTGCAGAAGGCCGAGGAGTGGAAATAAGGACCTGTGGAACGGGTATTGCACAGTGATTCCACTCAGGAATATAAAGAGCCGCTTCGGCTCAACAGAAGGGGAATTTAATCGATCCTGTGAGCAGGAGGTCAGGGAAAGAGACCCTGTAGGGTGAGGTGGGACCTCTCTGTGTCAAGTGGTATCAGAGTGGGAAAATCTGTTTGTATATTGCAGACAGAGGAGCAGGAAGAAGACAGAGCGCTGGAAGACTCTGTAAGGACTTGCTTGCAGGTAGACAACAATCCATAGACAGTCAGAGGGAGACTATAGGGAGATGAAGTTGGAACACTCAGGGATGCAGAGTGACAGCAATAGGTTTGCCAGGAAGGTAGACAGGAACAGCAACATGGCTACTGAAGGCCATAGGTCTGCTGAACGAAAGAAGCCAGAGTTGATGAGCGCAACAGAAATCGATAAAGATCTCGTTGATATAAAGCGGGAGATGGAGGAGCTCGAAATGAAGATGCGGAAGAATAAAAAGCTAAGATGGGTATATGAATGGCCCATGAAGGCGCAAAAGGTGAAATGGCCAGTCAGGGAGCTGATGGTCAAAGGACAACGCAGGATGTTAAAGAGATGGCTGAGGTATGTTGAAGACCTCAAGACCACAGAAGAAAAGATGATTTGTCACTGTTGGCCAGAGACTGGGAGAGGTCTCGATGATGATGAAGAATTTGAATTGGGATCGTCTGAGGATCTCATAGACTGCCAGGAGGGCAGTGGAAGGGTTCCAAATTGCTAGATGGGCAAGGGAATAGAGATGAGATCCACTGATGATCTCAAGGACTGCTAGGAGGACAGAGAGGAAGAAATTCCAGATTGCCAAGAGGGCAACAGATTGAGATCAGTTGAGGATCTCAAAGACTGTCAGAAGGACAACCAAGGAATTTCGCATTGCCAGCTGGGCAATGATCAGAGATCAGTGCGGGATCTCGAAGACTGCTAGGAGGGAATCAGAAGCATATTGAACTGCCAGGTGGGCAGAGATGAAAATGTGAGGCCATCTGAAGGTCTCATGGGCTCTATGGAGAGTTCAATTCAGTGAGGAGTGCTGATGAAGATGGGATCGGTTGATCTCATGGTATTCCAGGGAAGCAGCGGAAGCATCCCGTATTGCCAGGTGGGCAGGGATGAGTAGATGAGACTATTTGAAGGTCTCATAAACTCAGAATTGAGTTGGAATAAGCCAGGGGAGCTGACAGAGCAGGGGAGCTCAAAGGTGAATTTGGATCAGCAGGTGCAGCTGACAGAGGAGGAATATCAGGATGGTCTTTTGATGATTGGGGGAATTGGAGTATTCCTACCATGTGCTCGGGAGGAGGCAGAAATTTGTGTTGCAGATGGTACAACAATAGAAAAGTCACAGCTGGAGATGACTGTCAAAAGGAAATTGGAGCTGACAATGATTGTCAGGGAAGACAAGGAATTGGAGCAGGTGTTTGAGACTGCCCAAGCACAAGCACAAGCAGAAGAAAGAAAAGAGAAGGAGCGTTCTGAGGAACGACTCGATGATTTCAGCCAGCAAGCTGAGAGCGTTGTAGCATCGGAGCTGACAACAGAAGAAGAAGCAGAAGCGGAAGAAGAGAGTGAGCATTCCGAGGAATGGCTCAAAGAATTCATCATTGAAGCTGAAGAGACAACAACATGGGAGTTTGCATCAGGAGAAGAAGGAGAAAGTGAGCATTCTGAGGAGTGTCTCAACATATTCAGCCAGGGAGCTGAAAAGAAAGAAGTTGTAGCACTGAAGCTAGCAGCAAAAGAAGTCGAGGAGCGAGCAGATAGAATTATCACTCCATGGGAGATGGAGCTGGAGATGCTGGAGGATTGGTTGAACAATCCAGAGCCAGCAAGAGAACTAGCAGAATTTGAGCTGTCAGGGAAGAGGATGACTGAGCAGCAGGTCAGTCAAGAAGAGACTGCAGAGTTGAAGTCTGCAACAGAGTGGAAACTTGGGGCCACAAATGAAGATAAAGATGAAGAATATGGCATGGGAGATCATAGTGATCTGCCCAATGGCCAAAAATTTTTGCAGCTGAGGAGACTGCAAAAGAAGAGCCAGCCACTGGAGCAGTTGGATGAAGTGATCAAGGAAATCAGAGCGCTGATGTTGAAGTCAGCAGGCACTGCCAGTAAGGAGCAGCTGGGTAGAAGGAAAGAAGCAGCAGCAGCAGAATGGAGTGGATGAATAGCTCCAAAGACTGATTTGGGATCCAGGTGGATTTCCAACAGCTCAGAGGGGAAGCTCATGAGAAGGAGCTCATGATTTTTGCAGCTGTGGAGTATGATGCAAGAGCATCGCTCCATGTCAGTCAACAGCCAACCAACCACGTCAGTGCGCATGCATTCAAAGCTGAAGGGAGGCACAGCCTCATTTGAATTTGAAATGAATGTAATTTAATGTGCTTAGGCTGTTGAGCCAGGAAAGCCGTGCCTTTGAGCAGGCATTAGATAGGATCGGCTTTAATGCTAGATCAACTGAGATCTAGATCCATATGATGGACTAGACAACCATTCATTGTAATTTATTAGAGTAGGTGAACCTGGAGGGAAGCGCTCGATGATCCCCTCAGGTAAAAGAGATTTTTAGATCTCATTTTGGGTGGTAAGAGAGAGCCAGAGAGAGCTCGAGGAACACCATTGTAAAATACAGGCATTTGCCATTTTAATATAACAGAGCAGTTTTTCCTGCATTATTCTGTCTTATATGCATGTCTGTGTGTGTTCCATATATATGATGTGAATGTATGTGTGTTAATGCATTCTGCAGGAGTTCGTTTGATTCATGTTGGAGGTCTTTGAGGCTTCATACTAAGAGGGTGTGACAGAACGCTGAGGGTTCTGAGAGCCGGTGCACTGAGGATGCACTTCTAAACTCTGAGGAGTCAGACAAAGACATGCTAAGGCATATGACTGAAGTCAACAACTCAGGGAGAAGAATACCTATGAGGTTGTTGAACACCTCAGGAGGTAAGGCTGTGTAGCTGAAACACAGTTGCAGACAAAATCACTGAGGATTTTGTAGGAGCTCTGCCAGGTGGGCATTGAACGTAAGCACAAGGTGCTTGAGGAAGGACTCTGTTGAGAGTTGAAGGAGACAGAAGCTCCGAGGAGTTCTGTAAGAGATTTGCCAGGTGGGAATTGAGCACAAGTGCAAGGAGTGCACAGAGAAGGAACTCTGTTGTGAGTTCAGAAGACCAAAATCACTGAGGATTCCGAGAAGCTCTGCCAGGAGGACATTGAGTGTGTGCACAGTGGTGCACAAGAGAAGATACTCCGCTAGGAGGGTGTTGAGGAAGTGTGCAGATAGGCACAAAGGTGAAGAGAACTCTTTGAGTTCTATGTTTTGAAGGGAGAGTCCACTGAAGGACCTTCACTGGGTTGTTGAATACCCAGAAGTACTCAAGAAGAGGCTTGAGAAGAAGGATAGCCAGGAAGCCATTATATTCTCATTCTGTGGGAGGAGGAAAGAAGACAAAATCCCCCAAGGGATCTGAGTGTTCTCGGAAGCTCATAAGAGATAGCGCACAGGTGCATGAGAAGACTCTGCAGGAGCGTAAACGTCGGAATCCTTTAAGGATTCGAAAGGAACAAGCCCAGAAGGAACAATGCTTTTACGCGCATCGACGAGGCTCAAAGATTGTAGAACTCACAGAGGAAAAGAGCGTAAAGGTCGAAGCCTTTGAGAACGTGAATTTATTCCAAGTCTGGGAAGGAGGTGCAACAACTCAGGAGGAGCGACGACAACCGTCAGATCAGCTTGAAGAAGAGATCTGGACCGTTGGGAAGTTCACGTCCAGAGGGAGCTCAGGAAGGGCATAGAGCGAGGACACCGACAACCGTCGGATCTCACTCGGAAATCCCGAAAGCCGTTGGATTGGGAGAAGCTGCGCAGAGGTTACGCATAGGAGAAAGTGTGAAGGAAGCTCGGGAGGAGAAACATTGACCGTTGGATTAGTCGACTGAACCTGGACCGTTCGTTTGGGAGCGGACACGTGTCACGAGATTACCCACATCAGGACCTCAGGCACTGGAGGTTGGAAGAGGAAGGCATTCAACTTCACGAGTGGTGAGTAGGCGAGAGCTCCATGTGTGGGGCCTAGTTGATGTCATCTCGGGATATCAGCACTCGATAATGGTGTGGGACCACAGGAATCAGTAGGTGGACAAGTGGCACCTCGCATCTCGGAAGCTTGTGAGTGGAAGAGCCGAGGATTGAGTGTTAAAGGTCGTGAGGTGCGAGGACAGGAGGTAGCAAAGTGGTGAGAAGACAGGAGCCGTCCATCTGGAGAGGACAGGTGGCAGAGATCGAGATATCTCGCGAACTCAGGGTTCGCAGGTTAAAGGTCCAAGTGTTGGGCATCCCAAGTTGCGAGGACGCGAGGAGTGAGAAGAAGATAGTTGTTGGATTTGAATCGCGGGAGGACCTTTGGATCCGCACGTGGGATCATGCATCAGAGCCTTGGGAGAAAAGACTCGATAGTTTGACCACAGGGATTGCGAGGTCGCGAGGAGCGAGATTCCGAACGTTGGAGGACAGGTGGCCATAACAAAGCGGCGAAGTGGAATACAGGTAGCACGAAGACCTCGGGATCTCACCACGAGAATCTCCAAAGCATTGGTGTTAGGATTCACGAGTTGCGAAGGTCCAAAGTCTCGGAGAGACAAAGGATCGTTGAAAGGTCAACTCTCGGCACCTCGGCACTTCGGCACATCGGGTGTCGAGAGTTGGAAAATCAAGATCTTGGTATAGCGAGTTGCGAGGTCACGAGGGAGATAAGGCCACGGTCGCGGAGGTGTGGTTGTATGCGACTGGAGCTAAGTTCAGGAGGGCTCGCGTGTGAAAGGAGCTCATCGCAAATCGGGGATTTGAGAGGACTGTGACTCTCGACAGCGAGAACTGCGAGACCCCAAACATCGATACTTGAGTCGGGGATAACCTCGGTAAAGTGCAGACAACCGAGGAGTGGAAATAAGGACCTGTGGAACGGGTATTGCACAGTGATTCCACTCAGGAATCTAAAGATCCGCTTCAGCTCAACAGAAGGGGAATTTAATCGATCCTGTGAGCAGGAGGTCAGGGAAAGAGACCCTGCGGGGTGAGGCGGGACCTCTCTGCGTCAAATATCTTCAACCTATTGTTTAATAATGATGAACCTATGGATTTAGCCTCTAAAATCAAAGTCATAATGCATGAAATCGATGCCACTGGCATGAAGATAGATCTCCCTCTCACAACCTCCATTAAGGGTCTCTACCCCACATATTCTCACTACCTAGAATCTTTGCAAGCTAGTGGTTAGAGGAAATCCATCTCATTTGACACCAAGGTGGATAACGTTTCAGAAGGTGATAAATCCTTTGGAAATAATTCATCCCATTCCACTGGTGAGACCATATGCCTTGCTTGTAAAGGGAATATTCAACGACATGATTCTTCTAGAAGAGAAGGTATAAAAAGAAGACGTTGAAGAAAGACTTTCAAAGAAAATAGGGGTAGACATAACCAATGTGAGAGATCCAATATTCACTATACCCATCGTGGAAATAATGGATCACGTGAAGCAAATGACTGTAGAGTTCCACGAGAGAAGATTAAAGAAGATAGACATAATCAGAAAGAAGACAAAGGTAAAAATTCATAACTAGAAAAAGTAAAGAATCTAAATATGCTCATTACGTTGTTTCCCATTGCAATATATGAGTAACTAAATATTTGTTTAACACTTCATTTGATTCTTAGATATATTCATGGCTTCTTGACACAAGTGCAACCTCCTACGTGACATTCCAAAGAGATTTCTTTGAAGAATTCAATGACAATGTAGATGGCATAATGCTTTTTGCAGATAAATCAAGTCTCAAATCTTTGGGAATGGGCACCATCGGGCTTAATTTGCTCGGACTCCCTAATTATCTTTTGCATGATGTGCTCTATCTTCCTCACCTGCGAAGGAAATTGTTTTCCCTTATGCACATCCGATAGAAAGGCCATTCTATTCATGTATTCAATGGAAAAGTTGAAATAAGGAAGGATTCTGGCAACATGGTTTTCATAACTAGAGTGGAAGATGGAAGACTGTTGAAGTTGAAAGGGACATCCACACATGCACAAAATTTTGCATACCTCTCTCATCACAATAAAGGTACAATTCCATCTAGTCTCTTGTGGCAAGGTATATTTGGGCATAATAATTATGGCATTCTTCATGTATTTAAAAAGAATGGTGTTTCTGGTTTGCCGACTATTCCTAGAAAATTGAAGCAATGTGATGTTTGTATCCTTGGAAATAATAGAAAAAAATCATTTCATGATTCTACTTCTAGAGCATGTAGAAAAATTGAACTGATTCATTCTGATTTATGTGGCCGTATGCCTATTCCTTCTGCAAATGGAGATAAATATATCATGTATTTTTTTGGTGATTACCCCAAGATCTGTTGGGTGTTCTTTCTAAAAGAAAAATCACAAGTCTTTGAAATTTAAAAAAAAAATCATGTATAGATTCAAAATGAAGCTCAGTTTTGTTGGGTATGTGTTATATTCTTTGCATGGTTCGAATTAGTGTCTACCTTGCATTGGGTGCATAGTGTAATGCCCCCAGCCATCAACCCCATGGTCAGGCCAACACTACTACGCGGAAAAACACTTATGGAACACATTATGCATTCTAATGAACTTAAAATGCTTAATTACAGTTAAACACATAATTACTGCTAGCATTTCAGAATTAATGGAAATAACAATAATTCATATGCACAACGAAATACATGATAACATTGCAAGAATCATAGGTATGCAATTTAATTAATTACAGAATTACAAAACATAGTGACACTTATCTTTGAAACTGTCACGCACCACCAACTGCATGTAGACCTTCCACGAACCTCCTAGCCTTAGACCACGCTGCTCATCACTCTCAATAATAGGTCACCCCCGAGCTGGGACTAAGCTCCACCGGGTAAGGAATCCTAGGCTAGGTAAGGTTTACAGGAAGAATACAGGTAAAAGAAGGAGGATTCTCTCCTAGGAACCACTTATTCCCACTACTCATAGACTCTCCTTCCCCACATGCTTGTCCCACCCTAGGAATATACACATTCTCTGTCACCTAGACAGTCCTTCGACTGCTAACCTCCCTTGCCTTGGGATTCAACAATAGACTGGACCGGAAATCTCTGAGCTCTATGGCAGCTACAGTGTTCCTTCCAGGAGCTTTCTCCTTCCTCCGCGCACTCTCTCACCTAGAGAGAGCCACTCACAGGCTTGGTAAAACCTGCCTCTTCAAAAAAAATCACCTCCCTCACCTGGAGAGAGGTTACACATAGGTCATACAACCGGTTTCCTTAATCTCGTTCCCGTACAAAGCAGAAAAACAACAAGGCTCAGCAACGAACATACAACAACAACAAACCACACCTAGCCAAGAACTGTGTGGCCACCACAGTCAACTGGGACAACAAACACGAGTTTCCAAAATTGATGACAGACAGACGCTTCAACCCAACCAGGCTCAACAATTACGGGACATTAGGTTTTCCAAACCATCCATATAGAACAGACTCACACTTCTGGGTTTTAGGGATGCATGATAAGAAATCCACGTGAAGGTCGAACACAGACTCAACGGTTTTGATAGAGGGTGTACTGGCTCCTCCAGAAATCAACACAAGCCTTTTTGGTTTTCAGAGTTGCGTGAGGGTATTCTTGCAGAGTTCATACGGGATTCCCGGTTCAGACAGTCGACGGTAGAATGGAGGAGGAACCCCCATCATGGCTCAACTCAACAATTTTAACTGCATGCACTTGGGTTTACACTTGTCACCCATGAAGCTCGTTCCTTCCCATTTGGAAGTCACTCGTCCTTCCAAAGAACTTAGGATAAAGCATCACATTTACACAATTTTGGAATAGTAATAATTTAATATTATTCTCAAGGGTTTAAGCCCCCTCAGCTTAGCCCCTCTTCCAACCTCTCAACCCCCTCTCCCTTACCCATGCTTTGTGTATGCTTAGTACCCCATCACTCATTCATCATGGTCGGTCCGCACGTAGATATTCTTTGTATTAATACTTTGCATAATTACATGTACAAGAAAATCAGGCTCCTGGCCTTCAACACTCAGGCTCCCTGGCCTAATAACACATAAGCCCACTAGCTTATATGACTTGTCTCACCAGCCTATAAAACATAATTACAATTCATAATGCAAGCTTTATACTTCATAGACATGATTTACAACAGGGCTCGGCCTTGGGGACATTACAATCCCCTCCCCTTATTTTTGCAATGTCCTCGGTGCAACTTTACACTGCATCTGCAAGCTTTTCAAAATTTTCAAAAAGATGCGGGTACTCTGCCCGCATAACATCTTCATGCTCCCATGTCGCATCCTCAAGACTGTACCAGGTCTATTGGACCTTTACAATCCCTATAGCTCGATTTCGAAGCTATTTATTTTTCTTGTCCAATATGCACATAGGATGCACTTGCAGGACACCTTCTTGTTCCACCTGAATCACATTCCAATCGATAACATGATTAGCATCTGGTATATATTTATTAAGCAATGAAACATGAAACACATTATGTACAGTCATTGATGCAGGTAATGCAAGCATATATGCAACTAGCCCAATCCTTTCCAGGATTTCAAATGGCCCACAAAATCTGGCTTCCAACTTGGCACAACTTCCTAGCTTCAGGGAACTCCTGTTAGCTTTCACTTTCAACAAAACATGATCACCCACTTTGAACTCTCTGTTGGTTTTGTTCTTATCAACATAACTTTTCTGCTGTCCTCGACAGCTTTCAAATTCTGCTTAATTTTTATCATTTGGTCCTCCATCTCCTTGAGCAACTCTAGCCCAACTACTGTTCTATCAGCTGGATTATCCCAGCTCACTCGAGTATTGCACTTTCTTCCATAAAATGCTTCAAATGGGCTCATCTTCAACGATTCATGATACCCATTGTTGTAGGCAAATTCTACCAAGTGTAGGTAGTCTTCCCATCTTGATGGTTTGTCCATCACATACATTCTCAGTATGTCTTCTATTAATCTGTTCACCCTCTCTGTCTGTCCATCATACTCAGGATGATAAGCTGTACTAAAGTTCAGATTCGTTTTGAATCCTTTGAAAAATCATTTCCATAAATTTGAGGTGAATTTCGGGTCTTTGTTGGACACAATCCTTTTAGGAATTCCATGCAATCGTGCCACTCCCCTTATGAAAATATCAACAACATCTGTTGCCTTGTGAGTAGTTTTCAGTGGAATAAAATGGACAGCTTTGGTAAGCTTGTCCACCACCACCATGATTGAATCATGCAGCTTGCCTGTTCAGGGAAATCCTGTAATAAAATCCATTGTTACTACTTCCCACTTCCACTCAGGAATGGGTAAAGGTTGTAGCAACCCTATTGGGTGCCTATGCTCAGCTTTAAATTTCTGGCACTCCATACATTTGACGATGTATTCAACGATATCTCTCTTCATACCCAGCCAAAAGTAATGGCTCTTGACTGCTGCTATTGTTTCCTGATATCCAGGGTGCCCTGCATAAGGCACATTATGCATCTCCTGCAAAATCATCTGTTTCAAGCACTGGACATTGGGTACAAAAAATTTGTTCTTATACAACAGTATTCCATCGGTTTCCAATTTATAAATTTCCCTCTTCTGTGGTGTCTTACCCTGCTGTAGCTTGGATACCAATTCTCTGTACTGCAGATCTATATTTATAGCCTCCAGAATTCTGCTTTTAATATCAGTCCGATACATACTAATGGTTGTAGCATGTAATTCATGCACTCTCCTGCTGAGTGCATCAGCCACTTTATTCTCCTTTCCTTTGATATCCTTGATCTCAAAGTCGTACTCACACAGAAATTCCAGCCACCTACTTTGTCTAGCGTTTAAGGTTGGTTGATCAAACAAATATTTCAGACCGTTATGGTCTATTCTGAGTTCAAACCTCCTTCCCATGAGGTAATGCCTCCATTTCTTTAGAGCATGAACTATGGCTGCCAACTCCAAGTCATGGGTTGCATAGTTCTTCTCGTGCTCTTTTAATTTCCTGGACTCATAATAGATTACGAATCCGTTCTGACTGAGGACCCCTCCAATTCCTTCTTTTCATGTATCAATGGATACTATGAAATCTGCATTTGGATCTGCAATCCTCAGGATTGGTGCACTAGTTAACAGCTGCTTCAATCGCTGGAAACTTTCCTCACATCCCTCTATCCAGTGAAACTGTTTCCCCTTTCTTTGTAAGGAAGTGATAGGGTGTGGTATCTTGGAAAACACTGCGATGAACCTTCTGTAATAACCAGCCAATCCCATGAAGGATCTAACTTTCGTTACGTTCCTTGGCATTGACCATTCTCTAATGGCTTCAATATTCTCATGGTCTACCTCTATCCCATCCTTCGAGATAATATGTCCCAAGTAATGGATCCATTCTTGATAAAACGAACACTTGCTCAACTTCACATACAGTTGGTGATCTCTTAGCACCTACAACACCATCCTCGGATGTTGTTCATGTTCTTCTTCAGTCCTGGAATACACCAAAATGTCATCCAGGAAGACGATGAAAAACTTATCTAGATAGTCCCTGAATACTCCATTCATCAAGATCATAAAAACAACGGGTGCATTTGACAGTCCAAACGGCACCACTGTGAACTCATAATGACCATACCTTGTTCTAAAGGCGGTCTTGTTGATGTCTTCATATTTTATTCTTACTTGGTGATATCTCGATATTAGATCTATTTTCGAAAATATCTTTGCATCCTTCAACTGATCAAAGAGATCATCAATCCTTGGCAGAGGATACTTGTTCTTCACCGTTACTTTGTTCAATTGCTTGAAATCGATGCACAATATCAACGTTTTGTCCTTCTTCTTTACGAACAAGACTAGGGCACCCCAAGGCAACACACTTGGGCATATATACCCCTTCTTCATAAGTTCTTCAAGCTGCAACTCCAACTCTTTCAGTTCTAGCGCACTCATCCTGTATGGATCCTTTGACACTGGAGCTGCTCCAGGCATCAAGTTCACAGAGAAATCGATATCCCTTTTCGGAGGTAGTCTAGGTACTTGCTGGAATACATCTTTGAACTCTTTAAGTACCTCATGATCCTCAATAATTGACACCTTATCCTTAGGCATTTCCTCCACATGGGCTGCAAATAATTGACAGCCTTTTCTGTAGCACTTCTTCAGCTGCATTGCTGAGATTTCTCTAACAGTAACAACTCTAGGAATTCCTTGGACAACTCTCTGATTCCCTTCTTCATCTAAGCAAGTGAATTCCTTGTTCCGACAGTCCAAGATGGCATGGTACTAGTCCAACCAGTCCATCCCAATTAGACAATCATAAGAGCCTAACGACAGAATGTTCAAATCGGCCTTCATGGTCACTCCATTCATGTCTACAGAACAAGACTTGACTAACTCCGTGACTTTCCTCTTGGTTCCTATAGCTAGCTTCACTAACCAATACTTTTCATGTTTTCTTCTTATCAAATGCAAACTTTCTACCACTCTAGGGTCTATATAACTATGGCTAGCCCCTGAATCAACTAAATTAGTAAATGGCTGGTTTTTTATCATACCTTCTACTTCAATCATGTGTGACTTATACTCAACTTTCTTGCTGTCCAGGGTTGCGTAGATCCTTGTAATTATACTGCCCATGTCCTCCACTATTTCAACTTGCTGAACATTGTGGAGAACTCTTACTTTATCATTTCTGTGGGGGCAATATCTGTACCTATGGTTTTCTTTACAACCCTAACATTCCATAGGTGGTGGCCTTGACATTTCCCCACTCACGTCAACCTTCCTGGGATCTCTAAGCGACAACTTTTCTTGAGGACTGTTTCTGACAAAGGGTGGTTTATTTCCCTTCTACCTCTGTTCTTTCTTGAACTTTTTCTGGTCATCCCAAGCCTTCAAAAAGGTAGGCTTTTCTCTTTGTTGTTCAAATAAGCACTTATGTCTTCTTATCGTTTCTTCCATAGTCTTTGGGTCATCATATTGAATCTTATCCCCAATAGGAGGCAGTAATCCACTTAGGTACCTTTGAATCTTGACAGACTCATCTTTGATGAATGGAACATACTTCATTAATTCCAAAAAATTTCATTCATACTCATCAATGGTCTTGTTGTCCAGCTTGAGTTCAAAGAACTCTTTCATCTTTCTATCATAATATCTTTTAGTTAAGTATTTCCTCTCGAAATACCTCTTGAAGTATTTCCATGTGATGTCCCTTTCCCTGATGTATTGCACCTGCACAAGTTGATCCCACCACATGGATGCCTTTCCCTTCAGTTGATACATGGAAATCCTGCCCTCTGCATGAGAGAATAATTTTGCAGTTGAAAGTATTTCCTCATACCCAACAACCAAGTTTCGGCATCTTCCTCCTTCTTATGTTCTCCATTGAACATTGGAGGCTTGATCTTGTTCATTTCCCCTTTCAATTCATCCATCCCAGATCTCATGTGCTTTCTAGTAGGACATGGGCTTGAACTACTGTGTGCTTCCCTACTAGAATGGTTTGGGGAGCGACGATGATGTTTGCTGACACTCCTTGATCTTCTTTTCCTCTCAGGGGTCCTTCGACTCTCTGTCTTGCTTGAGTCACTCTCCTTTTTCAATTTCTTTTCTATTATTTCCAGATTATTCAACATCCTTAAGTTGAATTTACCTTGCCTATCCCTGACTTTCATGAGCTTTCGGCTATCATCTCGGTGAGCCTGGGCATCTTTCTACAATCTTTCAATGATTTTCATCATATGTCCTTCCTTATCCATCTATTTTCCTTGCCCATTAGAGTTTGACCCTTCAATTCCCAAGTTGGCATTCCTTCGTTCTCTTTCATTCTCTGAATTGGAGGCAATCCGCACCTCTTCCATTCTCTGCTCTCAACGACAACCCTATTCGGTTCTGGCACTTGCTAAGCTTCTATAAACACACATGTAGACAACAAGGATTTGTCAGGTCATCATTCTTAGCAAATTCCACACATTCAAAACCATTCTCATTTAAGAAAACGCTTCAACTTTACAAATTTTCTGAGTTCTGCATGGCTCTATAATTTTCGGGTGATTGCTCCCTTTTTCTCCCTACCCTTGTAACCAAAGGTCATGACCAATGCTAGACTACTAGGTGTTACTCAGGCTTTCGACCTTTGAATAGTTTTAGGTACACACATATATCTCTCGGAGTTTTGATTTACCGAATTCGCATAAATCAGGTGGATCGACGGTCCATGTTTACCCAGCATCCAACGGTAAAACAAAATATGCTATGGTTCTTCCGTCTTCGAAGATTTAGGGACTTCGGAACTTTGGGTTTTGGGTTTTCGGTAAACGGGAGTTCATGATGCAGTGACTCCAAATCTCTTGTCACATCAATCCCCGAATTTCGATACATGAGTTCTTGTACGAGATCCGATGATCCTCGATGATTTGGATTTAATGGTCAAGATATTTTTAGAGTTTCATGAACTGGGAGTTCATGATGCAGTGTCTCCAAATCTCTTGTCGCTTCAATCCCCAAATTTTGATATGGAAATTCATGTATGAGATCAACAACTGTGAGCCTCCCCTGATCCGATGGTCCAGATCTCTCCTATGCTTACACCTATCAAGCTCTTCATACCTAACTTCCTCGCTAGTTGGATGGATTCGACGACTCACAGGATTTCGGCACTTCTTCCTGGAAGTGCTTCTCTGTCTGATTCTACCCTTGTTAATCTCTTTCATGATTCAGGACTTGGAGTGACCAAGAATTTGGCCTACGCTCCAAGTTCACGATCCCTGAATTCACAAAATGATCCAACGGTCCTAATTCCCCACGATTTGACGACTCAGATCTCATCATCATTTTGCGTATCAGGATTTTGTGTGTCATGAGGTTGAAAGATTTTCCACCTTCATCCTCCCTATTCCCGAAATGTAGATTTCTTCCTGGACAATTAATGGTCTAGATCTCTCTTAGATCGATGGTTGTGATCCAATCGTGAATTCACATTTCGTGAATTCTCACGAACTCACCCTTAGACCATTTCAAGTCATGAGTCAACAAAAAGTTGATCGCTCTCCACGTGTCCTTTCCAATGGATGTTCCTGACGAATTCATGATTTCACGTATCGCGATTTCCTCACTCCTGTGCAACTCCAAAGGGTTTTAAACCTTGTGCACATTCTCTAGATTTGATGGTTGTGAGGGTTCTCCTTTCCTCTCGAATAGATTATATGGCTCCAACACTTCTGGTGTGGTGTTCTCTCTCTCCTTGTGGCCATATACCACATCGGCTATACTTTTATAATACCGCTACACCTCCTGATCTTGTAACACGGTCAAGTAGTCCGTTGACACTCAGAAACATTTTGAGGTCTGAAATTAGTCCTCCAGACACAATTTATTCTCAAACCCTCGGTCCAAACACCACTTATCCGGCCCATCTAGGCTCAACGTTGAAACCAGGCTTTGATACCATACTATAACGCCCCCGGCCATCAACCCCACAATCAGGCCAATTCTACTATGCGGAAAAACACTTCTGGAACACATTATGCATTCTAATGAACTTAAAATGCTTAATTACAGTTAAACACAAAATTACTGCTAGCATTTTAGAATTAATGGAAATAACAATAATTCATATGCACAACAAAATACGTGATAACATTGCAAGAATCACAGATATGAAATTTAATTAATTACATAATTACAAAACATACTAACACTTATCTTTGAAACTGTCACGCACCACCAATTGTGTGTAGACCTTCCATGAACCTCCTAGCCTTATACCACGCTACTCATCATTCTCAGTAGTAGGTCACCCTTGAGCTGGGACTAAGCTCCACTGGGTAAGGAATCCTAGGCTAGGTAAGGTTTATAGGAAGAATACACGTAAAAGAAGGAGGATTCTCTCCAAGGAACCACTTATGCCTATTTTCCACAGACTCTCCTTCCTCACATGCCTGTCCCACCCCAGGAGTATACACCTTCTCTGTCACCTAGACATTCCTTTGGTTGCTAACCTCCCTTGCCTTGGGCTTCAGCAACAGACTGGATAGGAAATCTCTGAGATCTGTGGTAGCTACAGGGTTCCTTCCTCCACGCACTCTCTCACCTGGAGAGAGTCACTCACAGGCTTGGTAAAACCTGCCTCTTCAACAACAATCACCTCCCTCACCTGGAGAGAGGTTACACACAAATCATACAACTAGTTTCCTTAATCTCGTTCCCGTACAAAGCAGGAAAACAACAAGGCTCAGCAACGAACATACAACAACAACAAACCACACCAAGCCAAGAACTGCGTGGCCGCCATAGTCAACTGGGACAACAAACATGAGTTTCCCAAACAAATGACAGACAAATGCTTCAATCCAACCAGGCTCAACAATTACGGGACATTAGGTTTTCCCAACCATCCATACAGAACAAACTCACGGTTCTGGGTTTCAGAGATACGTGATAAGAAATCCACGCGAAGGTCGAACACAGAATTGATAGTTTTGATAGAGGGTGTACNTGGCTCCTCCAGAAATCAACACAGGCCTTTTTGGTTTTCAGAGTTGCGTGAGGCTTTTCTTGCAAAGGTCATACTAGATTCCCGGTTCAGACAGTCAATGGTAGAGTGGAGGAGGAACCCCCATCATGGCTCAAATCAACAGTTTTAACTGCATGCGCTTGGGTTGACATTTGTCATCCATGAAGCTCGTTCCTTCCCATTTGGAAGTCACTCGTCCTTCCAAAGAACTTAGGATAAAACATCACATTTACATAGCCTTGGAATAGTAATAATTTAATATTATTCTCAAGGGTTTAAGCCCCCTCTTCTTAGCCCCTCTTCCAACCTCTCAGCCTCCTCTCCCTTACCCAAGATTTGTGGATGCTTATTCCCCCATCACTCATTCATCATGGTCGGTCTGCACACAAAGATGTTTTGTATTAATACTGTGCATAATTACATGTACAAAAAAATCAGGCTCCTGGCCTTCAACACTTAGGCTCCCTGGACTAATAACACATAATCCCACTAGCTTATATGACTTGGCTCACCATCCTATAAAACATAATTACAATTCATAATGCAAGATTTATACTTCATAGACATGGTTTACAATAGGGCTTGGCCTTGGGGACATTACAATCCCCTCCCCTTATTTTTGTACTGTCCTCAGTGCAACTTTACACTGCATCTGCAAGCTTTTTAAAATTTTCAAAAAGATGCAGGTACTCTGCCCAGATAACATCTTCATTCTCCCATGTCGCATCCTCAAGACTGTACCAGGTCCACTAGACCTTTACAAGCCCTATAGCTCGATTTCAGGGCTGTTTGTTTTTCTTGTCCAATATGCGCATAGGATGCACTTGCAGGACACCTTCTTGTTCCACCTGAATCACATTCCAATTGATAACATGATTAGCATCTGGTATATATTTCTTAAGCAATGAAACATGAAACACATTATGTACAGTCATGGATGTAGGTAATGCAAGCATATATGCAACTGGCCCAATCCTTTCCAGGATTTCAAATGGCCCACAAAATCTGGCTGCCAACTTGGCGCAACTTCCCAGCTTCAGGGAACTCCTGTTAGCTTTCACTTTCAACAAAACATGATCACCCACTTTGAAGTCTCTGTGGGTTTTGTTCTTATTAGCATAACTTTTCTGCCTGTCCTAGGCAGCTTTCAAATTCTGCTTAATTTTTATCGTTTGGTCCTCCATCTTCTTGAGCAACTCTAGCCCAACTACTGTTCTATTAGCTGGATTATCCCAGCTCACTGGAGTATTGCACTTTCTTCCATAAAGTGCTTCAAATGGGCTCATTTTCAATGATGCATGATACCCATTGTTGTAGGCGAATTTTACCAAGTGTAGGTAGTCTTCCCATCTTGATGGTTTGTCCATCACATACATTCTCAGTATGTCTTCTATTAATCTGTTCACCCTCTCTGTCTATCCATCATACTCAGGATGATAAGTTGTACTAAAGTTCAGATTCATTCTGAATCCTTTGAACAATCCTTTCCAGAAATTCGAGGTGAATTTTGGGTCTCTGTCGAACACAAACGTTTTAGGAATTCCATGCAATTGTGCCTCTTCCCTTATGAAAATATCAACAACATCTGCTGCCTTGTGAGTAGTTTTCAGTGGAATAAAATGGGCATCTTTGGTAAGCTTTTCCACCACCACCATGATCGAATCATGCAGCTTGCCTATTCAGGGAAATCTCGTAATAAAATCCATCGTTACTACTTCCCACTTCCACTCAGGAATGGGTAAAGGTTGTAGAAACCTTGTTGGGTGCCTATGCTTAGCTTTAAATTTATGGCACTCCATACATCTGGCGATGTATTCAATGATCTCTCTCTTCATACCCGGCCAAAAGTAATGGCTCTTGACCACTGCTATTGTTTTCTGATATCCAAGGTGCCCTGCATAAGGCACATTATGCATCTTTTGCAAAATCATCTGTTTCAAGCACTGGACATTGGGTACAAAAATTTTGTTTTGTATAGCAGTATTCCATCAGTTTCCAATTTATAAATTTCCCTCTTCTGTGGCATCTTACCCTGTTGTAGCTTGGCTACCAATTCTCTGTACTGCAGATCTACATTTGCAACCTCCAGAATTCTACTTTTAATATTAGTCTGATACATCCTAATGGTTGTAGCATGTAATTCATGCACCCTCCTGCTGATTGCATCAACCACTTTTTTCTCATTTCCTTTGATATGATTGATCTCAAAGTCGTACTCACACAGAAATTCCAGCCACCTACTTTGTCTAGCGTTTAAGGTTGGCTGATCAAACAAATATTTCAGACTGTTATGATCTATTCTAAGTTCAAACCTCCTTCCCATGAGGTAATGCCTCCATTTCTGTAGAGCATGAACTATGGATGACAACTCCAAGTCATGGGTTGCATATTTCTTCTTGTGCTCTTTTAATTTCCTGTACTCATAACAGATTATGAATCTATTCTGACTGAGGACCCCTCCAATTCCTTCTTTGCATGCATCAGTGCATACTATGAAATCTACATTTGGATCTGCAATCTTCAGGATTGGAGCACTGGTTAAGAACTGCTTCAATCGTTGGAAACTTTCCTCACATCCCTCTGTCCAGTGAAACTATTTCCCCTTTCTTTGTAAGGAAGTGATAGGGTGAGGTATCTTGGAAAACCCTGCGATGAACCTTCTATAATAACTGGTCAATCCCATGAAGGATCTATATTCCATATGTTCCTTGGCACTGACCATTCTCTAATGGCTTCAATCTTCTCAAGGTCTACCTCTATCCCATCCTTCGAGATAATATGTCCCAAGTAATGGATCCGTTCTTGATAAAACGAGCACTTTCTCAGCTTCGCATACAGTTGGTGATCTCTTAGCATCTACGAAACCATCCTCAGATGTTGTTCGTGTTCTTCTTCGGTCCTGGAATACACAAGAATGTCATACAGGAAGACGATGACAAACTTATCTAGATAGTCCCTGAGTACTCCATTCATCAAACTCATAAAAACAACGAGTGCATTTGATAGTCCAAACGGCACCACTATGAACTCGTAATGACCATACCTTGTTCTAAAGGCGGTGTTGTTGATGTATTCATCTTTTATTCTTCCTTGGTGATATCCTGATCTTAGATCTATTTTCGAAAAGATATTTTCATCCTTCAACTGATCGAAGAGATCATCAATCCTTGGCAGATGATACTTGTTTTTCACCATTACTTTGTTCAATTGCTTGAAATCGATTCACAATCTCAGCGTTCCATCCTTCTTATTTATGAATAGGACTGGGGCACCCCAAGGAGACACGCTTGGGCATATATACCCCTTCTTCATAAGTTCTTCAAGTTGCAACTCCAACTCTTTCAGTTCTAGCATACTCATCCTGTACAGATCCTTTGACAATGGAGATGCTCCAGGCATCAAGTTCACAGAGAAATCGATATCCCTTTTCGTAGGTAGTCCAGGTACTTCCTGGAATACATCTTCGAACTCTTTAAGTACCTCATGATCCTCAATACTTGACACCTTATCCTTAGGCATTTCCCCCACATGGGATGCATAAAAATTGACAGCCTTTTCTGTAGCACTTCTTCAGCCGCATTGCTGAGATTTCTCTAACAGTAACAGCTCTAGGAATTCCTTGGATGACTCTCTGATTGCCTTCTTCATCTAAGCAAGTGAATTCCTTATTCCGACAGTCCAAGATGGCATGGTGCTAGTCCAACTAGTCCATCCCAATTAGACAATCATAAGAGCCTAACGACAGAATGTTCAAATCGGCCTTTATGGTCAGTCCATTCATGTCTACATGACATGACTTGACTAACTCCATGACTTTCCTCTTGGTTCCTATAGCTAGCTGCACTAACCAAGACTTTTCATATTTGCTTCTTATCAAATGAAAACTTTCTACCACTCTAGGGTCTATATAACTATGACTAGCCCCTGAATTAACTAAATTAGTAAATGGTTGGTTTTTTATCATACATTCTACTTCAATCATGTGTGACTGATACTTATCTTTCTTGTTGTCCAGGGCTGCGTAGATCCTTGGAATTCTACTACCCATGTCTTCCACTGTTTCATCTTGCTAAACATTCTGGAGAACTCTTACTTTATCATTTCTGCGGGGGCAATCTCTGTACCTATGGTTTTCATTACAACCCCAACATTCCATAGGTGGTGGCCTTGACATTTGCCCACTCACTTCAACCTTCATGGGCTCTCTAAGAGACGACTTTTCTTGAGGACTATTTTTGAAAAAGGGTGGTTTATTTACCTTCTACCTCTGTTCTTTCTTGGACTTTTTCTGGTCATCCCAAGCCTTCCAAAATGCAGGATTTTCTCTTTGTTGTTAAAATAATCAATTCACTCTTATTATCATTTCTTCCATAGTATTTGGGTCATCATACTAAATCTTATCCCCAATAGGAGGCGGTAATCCACTCAGGTACCTCTGAATCTTGACAGACTCATCTTTGATGAACGAAACATACTTCAGTAATTCCAAAAAATTTCGTTCATACTCATCAATGGTCTTGTTGTCCATCTTGAGTTCAAAGAACTCTTTCATCTTTCTATCATAATATCTTTTAGTTAAGTATTTCCTCTCAAAATACCTCTTGAATTCTTGCCATGTGCTGTCCCTTTCCCTGATGTGTTTCACCTGCACAAGTTGATCCCACCACATGGATGCCTTTCCCTTCAATTGATACATGGTAATCCTGCCCTCTACATGAGAGGAATAATTCTGTAGTTGAAAGTATTTCCTCATACCTAGAAACCAATTTTCGGCATCTTCCTCCTTCTTATGTTCTCCATCGAATGTTGGAGGCTTGATCTTGTTCATTTCCCCTTTCAATTCATCCATCCCAGATCTCATGTGCTTTCTAGTAGGACATGGGCTTGAACTACTATGTGCTTCCCTACTGGAATGCTTTGGGGAGCGATGACGATGTCTGCTGATACTCCTTGATCGTATTTTCCTCTCAGGGGTCCTGCGACTCTCTATCTTGCTTGAGTCACTCTCGTTTTTCAATTTCTTTTCTATTCTTTCCAGATTCTTCAACATCCTTAAGTTGAATTTACCTTGCATGTCCCTGACTTTCATGAGCTTTCAACTATCATCTCGGTGAGCCTGGGCATCTTTCTGTAATATTTCAATGATTTTCATCATATGTCCTTCCTTATCCATCTCTTTTCCTTGCCCATTAGAGTTTGACCCTTAGACTCCCAAGTTGACATTCCTTCCTTCTCTTTCGTTCTCTGAATTGGAGGCAATCCACACCTCTTCCATTCTCTGCTCTCAACGACAACCCTATTCGATTCTGGCACTTGCTAAGCTTCTGCAAACACACATGCATACAACAGGGATTTGTTAGGTCATCATTCTTAGCAAATTCCACACATTCAAAACCATTCTGATTTAAGAAAACGCTTCGACTTTACAAATTTTTCGAGTTTTGCTCAGCTCTGTAATTTTCGGGTGATAGCTCCCTCTTTCTCCCTAATTTCATAACCAAAGGTCGTGACCAATGCTATACTACTAGGTGCTACTTGGGCTTTCAACCTTGGAAGATTTTAAGGTACACACATCTATCTCTCGGAGTTTCGATTTACCGAATTTGTGTAAATCAGGTGTATCGACGGTCCATGTTTACCCAACATCTAATGGTAAAACAAAATCCACTATGGTTCTTCCTTCTTCGAAGATTTAGGGACTTCGGAACTTCGGGTTTCAGGTTTTCGGTAACTGAGAGTTCATGATGCAATGATTCCAAATCTCTTGTCACTTCAATCCCCGAATTCCGATACACGAGTTCTTGTATGAGATCCAACGATCCTCGATGATTTGGATCTAATGATCCAGATATTTTCAGAGTTTCGTGAAATGGGAGTTAACGATGCTGTGACTCCAAATCTCTTATCGCTTCAATCCCCAAATTTCAATATGGAAATTCATGTATGAGATCAACGACTGTGAGCCTCCCTCGATCTGATAGTCTATATCTCTCCTACATTTAATCTTATCAATCTCTTCATCCCTAACTTCCTCCCTAGTTGGCTGGATCCGACGACTCATGGGATTTCAACACTTCTTCCTGGAAGCGCTCCTCTGTTCGATTCTACCCTTGTTAATCTCTTTCGCGATTCAGGACTTGGAGTGACCAAGAATTTGGCCTGCGCTGCAAGTTCACGATCCCTGAATTCATGAAATGATACAACAATATTGATTCCCCACGATCTGATGACTTAGATCTCATCGGCATTTCGCGTATCAGGATTTTGTGTGTCATGAGGTCAAAAGATTTTCCAGCTTCGTCCTCCCTATTCCTGAAATGTCAATTTCTTCCTGGACAATTAATGGTCCAGATCTCTCTTAGATCAATGGTTGTGATCCAATCGTGAATTCACGTTTCATGAATTCTCACGAGCTCACCCTTAGACCATTTCAAGTCACGAGTCAACGAAAGGATGATCGCTCTCCACGTGTCCTTTCCGATGGACGGTCCTAACGAATTCATGATTTCACGTATCGTGATTTCCACACTTCTGTGCAACTCCAAAGGGTTTTAAACCTTGTGCACGTTGTCTATATTTGATGGTTGTGAGGGTTCTCCTTTCCTCTCGAATAGATTCTATGGCTCCAACACTTCTGGTGTGGTGTTATCTCTCTCCCTGTGGCCATATACCACACTGGCTATAGTTTTATAATATCGCTACACCTCCTGAGCTTGTAACATGGTCAAGTAGTCCGTTGACACTCAGAAACATTCTGAGGTATGAAATTAGTCCTCCAGACACAATTTCTTCTCAAACCCTTACTCCAAACACCACTTATCCGGCCCATTTAGGCTCAGCATTGAAAAGAGGCTTTGATACCATATTGTAACACCCTCGGACATCAACCCCATGGTCAGGCCAACACTACTATGCGGAAAAACACTTCTGGAACACATTATGCATTCTAATGAACTTAAAATGCTTAATTACAGTTAAACACATAATTACTGCTAGCATTTTAAAATTAATGGAAATAACAATAATTCATATGCATAATGAAATACGTGATAACATTGCAAGAATCACAAATATGCAATTTAATTAATTACAGAATTACAAAACATAGTGACACTTATCTTTGAAACTGTCACACACCACCAACTGCGTGTAGACCTTCCATGAACCTCCCAGCCTTAGACCACGCTGCTCGTCACTCTCAGCAGTAGGTCACCCTTGAGATGGGACTAAGCTCCACTGGGTAAGGAATCCTAGGCTAGGTAAGGTTTATAGGAAGAATACACGTAAAAGAAGGAGGATTCTCTACAAGGAACCACTTATGCCCATTTCCCACAGACTCTCCTTCCCCACATGCCTGTCCCACCCTAGGAGTATACACCTTCTCTGTCACCTAGACATTCCTTCGGTTGCTAACCTCCCTTGACTTGGGCTTCAGCAATAAACCGAACCAGAAATCTCTGAGATCTATGGTAGCTACAGGGTTCCTTCTAGGAGCTCTCTCCTTCCTCCGCGCACTCTCTCACCTGGAGAGAGTCGCTCACAAGCTTGGTAAAACCTGTCTCTTCAACAAAAATCACCTCCCTCACCTGGAGAGAGGTTACACATAGGTCATACAACTGGTTTCATTAATCTCGTTCCTGTACAAAGAAGAAAAACAACAAGGCTCAGCAATGAACATACAACAGCAGCAAACCACACCAAGCCAAGAACTACGTGGCCGCCACAGTCAACTGGGACAACAAACATGAGTTTCCCAAATAGATGACAGACAGATGCTTCAACCCAACCAGGCTCAACAATTAAGGGACATTCGATTTTCCCAACCATCCATACAGAACAGACTCATGGTTCTAGCTTTTGGGGATGCATGATAAGAAATCCACGCGAAGGTCGAACACAAACTCAACAGTTTTGATAGAGGGTGTACTGGCTCCTCCAGAAATCAACACAGGCCTTTTTGGTTTTCAGAGTTGCGTGAGGGTATTCTTGCAGAGGTCATACGGGATTCTCAATTCAGACAATCGACGGTAGAATGGAGGAGGAACCCCCATCATGGCTCAACTCAACATTTTTAACTGCATGCACTTGGGTTGACACTTGTCACCCATGAAGCTCGTTCCTTCCCATTTGGAAGTCACTTGTCCTTCCAAAGAACTTAGGATAAAACATCACATTTACACAGCTTTGGAATAGTAATAATTTAACATTATTCTCAAGGTTTTAAGCCCCCTCAACTTAGCCCCTCTTCCAACCTCTCAGCCCCCTCTCCCTTACCCAGGATTTGTGGATGCTTAGTCCCCCATCACTCATTCATCGTGGTCGGTCCACATGCAGAGATGTTTTGTATTAATACTTTGCATAATTACATGTACAAAAAAATCAGGCTCCTGGCCTTCAACACTTAGGCTCCCTGGCCTAATAAAACATAAGCCCAATATCTTATATGACTTGGCTCACCAACCTATAAAACATAATTACAATTCATAATGCAAGATTTATACTTCATAGACATGATTTACAATAGGGCTCGGCCTTGGGGACATTACACACAGGGGGGTAAGAGGGGGGGTGCTAGGCTCCCCCTCTGAGGGGTTAGAGGGGGGGTGGAGTTCCCTCCTTCTTTGGTGGTCATACGAGGGTGGAAGACCCCTTTCATGGGGGTTTGGTGTTAAATATTGTCAATTAATTAATTACCAAACTATTTAATTGTCAACCCTAGGAGTTCGTAAACTTGTGAAGAACATGCACAGTATATGCAGGATTGAAGCTAATTTAACCTAATCTAATGTTGAATCTACAACTGGAATTGAATCATTAATCTAATGCGGGAAGCTGAAACACACAACTTGGAATTGAATTGTTGAAACACACGATTGAAGTGAAATTACGTAAATGAGATTAACTTGGAAATGGAAAATTGCATCAAAGGAAAAACAACATGTGAAGAGCAACAAGACAACAGGTGTGAGCTCACTCTAACAATAAATCAATCTCAATTACATTACAATAATCAAATGACAAGATAATGAAATCATGAAACTAATCAAAGAAATGACGATGAACCAAATGACTAACTCCTATCATTGATTTCTAATCATTTTCTAATCTAAATCTAATCTCCTTCAAATCCCATAATGACTAATTAATTTCTCCTCATAATGACTACCCCCTCATGAAGAGAGAGCACTCTCTTTTATACATGAGATCTTTGAAAAGAAGATAAGCATATCATAATTACAAATCCACTTTTCTCTTAACCAATTTCCCATTATTACAAAATATGATCCCTTCAAATCCTCACACATATCTCTCATACATCTTGGATAATATATGTTATCCATTCCCCATGATCTTCTCCTTGAAATAGGATTGAATTATTATCTCATCAAATCTTGAAATGGTGGAGGAAGTATTCGAGAATTCTTTTTGAATTAATCCTTCACATATTCCTACACATTACAAAGCTCACACATTTTTGAGATATATATGAAAACATGTCGATTTCTAATATTTAATCACAAATTCTATTTTAATACTAAAATGAATAAAGTGGAAAATAATACGGTGAAACTCAAATGTATTTATGAAAATAGCATAATGGAATAACGGAATATGGATAAATGAGAGGAATAGTGAAAGGAAAATAAGATGAAAATGCGACATTTCTGAGGCCCAACATTTCCCCCCAACTGAACTTGTTGCATGTCCTCATGCAACTGTGCATAAAAACTTTTTCTTCTCAATTTTGGATTTGCATGATTATATTTCTTAACAATAAAGAGGATGAACCTCCCCCCTCCACCCACCCCAACTAATCTTGTGGCATGTTCTCATGCAACCTTGCATGGTTATTCTTTAAGACTTTTGGCTTCTGAATGAAATCATTCCATCATGTGAAATACATAAGTAACAATTGATGTTTTTGATGGTTGGTTCTTGTGTGAAAACCATGAATATAACAAAGTTGGTTCTTGTGTTAACAACATTCATTTCCTTTACTTTTTGTCTCGCTGCAATAATATTTTAATCACACATGCATTAGAAATGATAAGCCATCAACGTGCATAAGAAATCCTTTTCTTCATGTTATGAATCATGCCAAGATATATCAATAGTTGGAAAAGTGCAACAAAGTGTAGTTCAGAAGAGACATGTTGATCAACAGTATATGAGGTGATGAATGTTTAAATGGAATCAAATTATAATGANNNNCAAACAGAAGGTGTGTTATGCATACAAAAAGGTGAAAGGCAATGGAACATGGCGAGGGAATTTTCCAAATTCATTCACTCTAGAATGTAAGGAATTGCATGATTAAAGAGTATAAAAAAACATACCTCCACTTACCCAAAAAGTAGATGAACCATGCAATAGGGATGTAGTTGTTGCTGGATCAGGAAAAATGTGACTGTTGTTGTTGCTGCAACTGGATCATGGAATGTGAAGTGAAGGAATCTGAATTGCTGATTGGTTGTATGAATCAAAATATGAAGTCTAAAAGTGGAACCGTGGTACTCTCATATGGCTGGAAAAATACTGCTGCAACTACTGATGGAGTCATGGAAAAGTGTATAGTCTTCACCTGCTGCTAAACCTGATGGTAAAATTCTAGTCATACGAATGAATGTGTCAATGTCGAGCATGAAAATAAGTCATTGGATTACCATCCATTGATGAATTTCATTAACCAATGTGAGGCAAACTCATCATTGATGTCAATGAGTGCCAAGGTACCTAAGTACATCTTGCGAAGTGTGAATGAATGAGATGATATTGAGCCACTTCCAAGATCTAACGATCAATGGGAATTGATGTATTCCCATGATTGTTAGAGAGAGAACTTTCCATTAAGGCATGCAAGCCTCAAGGTACTCAAAAGGACTCCAGTCTCTATCCCAAATAAGGTGTTGAGGTCGATGGGGCAAGACTTGTTGAAAGGTGGCCCTTAAGGAATCCCACATCAGTCAATGCAAGTTCATACAAAATGATTGGTGGGACTATAGATGAAAAGATATCAGTAACAACAGGTTTGTATGGCAAGGAAAACAAAGCAATGTAGTCATGGAAAGGAACTGAATGGTTTTATTCGTAAGGAAAAAATGAATTGCAAAATAAGAAAATTGTATGTGACTCGGAAAGGTAGGCATGTGTGAAGTCATGACGGATAAGGCAATGAAATAGTGGAATCCAACATGGATGATGAATACACTTGGAAGGAGAAAGGTAAATGTTCATGTCATGGTGTAATTGGTTTTCTGAAAGATGGCAGTGTAGTGACAAATGTCATGACATGTGCGATGAAAAATTTAGCTCCTTCGAGCTTTTAATAAAGCATGCTTTTCTGAAAAGTTTTGTGATTCTCAAAAATCACTTTGGTCATGAGATTGGATCATCTTCAAACCTGTAAAGGCTTAGTACTAATCCTGCATGAAAACTGTGAGAGCTTCAAAAAATATAAAATGTAGGAATGAGTACGAATGCAAGCAAATCAAATTCAAAAGGTGGGTTTTACCTGCTACCCTTTGCGTGCAAGTTCAATCGTCGATTTTTGTTGAAGTGACTCAAGAAACCAATTTAGCGTAAATGTAAAGACATTATTTTTATATGGTTTTCAAGACTGATTGAAATCCATTTGCAATTTGTATTATTATTATTATTATTAAAAAAAATATTAAGTTTTGATTTTTTTTTTTGATGACTCACCATTATATTATTTCATTAAAATAAATATTTACAATTTATCGTTTCAAAATACATTTGGATAACTCTCCCTTTTTCAACAATGGATAAGATAAACTTAACTATAAACAATATCATCTATCCATAGTAAACTTTCAATTAAAAACATTAATAAAAATTCAAAATATATGGCAGTAAAATTCTCATGCTCATAATTAAATATTTCCACACGTTCAAAAAATGATTCTCCCCTTGATCCCTCTAGAATCTACTCGATACTAGAAACAATAGAATAAAATAAAGAGATTAAGTGAATTTGAGTGAAAAAAAGAGCGGATGCGGATTCGCTGCGCGAGAAAGAAAAGAGTGGAAGCTAAGCAAAAATCTAGTAGTTTACCTTGATCCAGTACTAGTACCAGTATAATATGAAACTGCTACAAAGGCTATTGATGGAGAAGCCCGCCACCCTATCCAAGGGGGGATTTGGGGTCTCCTGCACCTACTATTTGAGAAATAAAAAACTGAAAAGCTGGGCGGATGATGTCTTTCAGGGTAGGAAGCTGACCCAAGAGAGAGTAACCTGTCGGTCAAGAAAATGATACTCGAATATAAGACCATCGATACAAAGGGACACCATATATCAAACAATATGGTCGTCTTCTCTACCTTTCCAGCAACACAGAGTAGCTACTACATTTCCATTCATATATTTATTTCACCATGATGACGTCTACGCTTTTGAGTTTCAATTAATGAATTCCATTGGGCGGGGGCCTTACCTTACTTATTATTACCACCACCCTTGGGATTTGGGGTAGGTGGATTAGAGTTATGTCACTAGCGAAAGAATTGATATCTAATTTCGACAGGGATAGCAAAGAATGTATTCCAATTCCAGTTGAAGTTGATCCAACAGAGGTAAAGGCAAAGCCTATTGTAGACATTGTAATTGACCTCAGTTACCTATAACCAGTGGATGTGCCAATCAAAGATCCATCAATTAAAGATAAAAAATCATATCCAGGTCCAGTGGAAGCAACATCCTCACTAGTAGAAGCATTGGTAGCATCAGTAGCAGAGGAGCATTAAGTGTCTCGTCCCAAAGGAAGAGGATCAAGCATCAAAGAAAGCAGAGAGCTAGTATATTCATCAATTGAAGTAGCATTCAAGTCAACATCCTTTCCAATAGAAGAATCACTAGGACCATCACCCCGCAGTCGTTGTGAATAGGTCAGGTAGGAGACACACATAGGAAATACGTTGTATGTTATTCCTTTATTAGTAATATTGGATCAAAGTATCTGAGTATCCCCATCCAAGCAATGACTAGCATCTAGTGTATCGACACCTCCCTGTGTTTACTACCGGAATCAACACCTGGCATCGACTAGATGAACTCTTGGATTCACTATTTTCTATTGGCTATCGGATAGAAATGTTGTAGTATATATAAGTAAAAATAAAATCCATTTCAACGCCCCTATGAGAAATATTGCATGTACCTCTAAAAAGAAGATTCTATTAGACATAAATAGTTTACCCCGTGGAATCAAAGAAGGCGCTCATCTGAGCTTCCATTTCACCAAACCTAGTGGGAAACCCAAACAATAGCCTATCATATAGCTGTCAGTGCACACGATAATCATGATATCGGAGGAATGTCAGGAGAAGATCCCAGAAATAATCATTCCCCAAATGGTCAAACTTACCTAACTGTCTATTTTTTGCTACGTTGGTTAACAGTAGTCACATATTTTTTGTTGCATTAGTCACATATTGGGAGACTTGTGATCCCTTGAGGAGTTTGTAGCGGAGACAACCGGTGGGTGAGCTAGCATGGTGCACCCAGACATAATTGTCGAGTGATTGAAACAGATTTTGAAGAATATGGTCACTTTGGTCCTCAGCCTTCACCAGATCTATACATCCAATGTTGGCAGTGCTTGTTTCCTTGTAGTTTTCTCTGGTGACATAATTTGACTCACGGGCCTAACCTGGCCGCTAGGAATGCATGGAAGGCACAGACTAGTTGTTTGGCCTCACCAGTATCTGCATTGGACTCCACCTACTTACTGCAGGCAGTAAAACGAGGAAGTTGGCTAATCGATCCACTTGCTATTACAGAAATAGTCAAAGGCAGTGTCTCCAGAACTGTTTTCATTTACATAAGTTTTAATGGAAAACTTATCTTCGTGCTGAAGGACAGAACTGTGGAAACTTTAAAATGGATCGACCATCAACCAAAATCCATGTTTCTCCTGGTCATGGTTATTCTCTTGGATACCTTTTTTATGGCCCATCGAGTAAATGAACAGACTGGGTTAGTTCTAGGCTACATGATGAGGGAAAAGGATGGCATTATTGCCACTCAACCATAAATGAATAGACATACATAAGATATTGCAGATCTGGGTGATGTGGACATTTATTTTGTTTATTTTTTCAATTAAAGTGTATTCGGTGGTTTTTTATGCATTTAAAACTAGTGGCTCAAATGATCATTATGTGGTTTTTATGCATTTAAAACTAGGGATCGTAATGTTTATTTCATTACTTTTCGTTATATATATATATATATATAATTTTTTTTTTCTTTATTCCTATAAATTTAACCTAAAAATTTGGGTGTCTTGTCTTCTTTTTGTTTTGTTTAGTTGTATTATTCTAAAATTTAAAAGAAAAATAAAAATAAAATTCAATTTCAAATGAAATTAAAGAAAAGAAAATTATTAGCAAATGGAGATCTCAAAAAAAATTAAAGCAATTTTTACATCATTATTTTTCTTGAAAATGTTTATAGACATCCTATTTTTTGATCCTTGAGATCGCACTAAGCGCGGGAGGAGAGAATACTTATTCAAAACTAAAACTATCATGTTTTATTCCTTTGAACCTATCTACTCTACTCTAATTGTAGGTTAGAAATTAATTACATGTAGTCAAAGATCCAATGTAACCATACGCATAACATCAATAAGAATATATTCACTGTCAATTTTGCGAAATGAAATCTAGAACATATGAAAATAAGAACATTTAGTTGATGTAACCTTAAATTAACTAAATAAAAACAAAAAATTTGATCTAACCTAATGCTTACTTGGAACCATTGTTCAATAAGGTTTTCGTAGGCATGATTTCCTTCCTTTAGATAATGTTGCAACTCCTCTTCGTCTTCCTCGATCTTCTGCTCTAATAGTTGTTCTCTGTTAGATGTGGAAGATTCTTGGAATGTTGATTCTTTGTTTTCCACTGGAGGAGTAATTAAGCTTTCGGCTGTTGTCAAGATCTCCTCTTCCAGAGAAGAGGAGATCCCAACTTTTGCTAGGATTTGAGTGAGTTATTCCAAGATTAAACTTATTGTTAAACCATCTTATTAAAGAGATTCTTACAACACCCAAAACTAAAATCTGAATGAAAAACTTAAATAAAAGAACTCTTGTTGAAACAGAAAACAATTACTCTTCACAGTTACGAAAATCAAACACTCTTGCTAAAACAGTAAATCACACTTGTAGAAATTAAACACTCTTGCATAAATTGAAATTCACACTTGCAGGAATTGAAATTCACACTTGCAGAAATTGAACAATCAAGGCTTTGGAGAAAAATCACTATAGTGGCTATGTAGGTTCTTACCTCTCGTCTTATTGTTTCTCCTCCCCCAAGTCGTGTAATTTAAAATACAACCTACCTACCTATAACTTAATCCATTTAGCACTTCCCTGGAAGCGACACCAAAATATCGGTGTTAAATATTGTCAATTAATTAATTACCCAACTATTTAATTGTCAACTCGAGGAGTTCGTAAACTTACGAAGCACATGTACAGTATATACAGGATTGAAGTCAATTTAACCCACACGACTAAAGTGAAATTGCGTAAATGAAATTAATTTGGAAATGAAAAATTGCATCAAAGGAAAAACAACATGTGAAGAGAAACAAGACAACAGGTGTGAGCTCACACTAACAATAAAGCAATCTCAATTACATTACAATAATCAAATGTCAAGATAATGAAATCATGAAACTAATCAAAGAAATGACTATGAATAAAATGACTAACTACTATCATTGATTTCTAATCATTTTCTAATCTAAATCTAATCTCCTTCTAATCCAATAATGACTAATTACTTCCTCCTCATAATGAATACCCCCTCATGAAGAGAGAGCACTCTCTTTTAGACATGAGAGCTTTGAAAAGAAGATAAGCATATCATAATTACAAATCCACTTTTCTCTCAACCAATTTCTCATTATTACAAAATATGATCCCTTCAAACCCTCACACATATCTCTCATACATCTTGGATAAGATATGTTATATATTCCCCATGATCTTCTCCTTGAAACATGATTGAATTATTATCTCCTCAAATCTTGAAATGGTGGAGGAAGTATTTGAGAATTGTTTTTGAACTAATCCTTCACCTATTCCTACACATTACAAAGCTCACACATTTTTTAGGTATATATGAAAACATGTCGATTTTATAATATTTAATCACAAATTCTCTTTTAATACTAAAAAGAATAAAGTGGAAAATAATATGGTGAAACCAAAATGTATTTATGAAAACAGTATAATGGAATAATGGAATATGGATAAATCAAAGGATAGTGAAAGGAAAATAAGATGAAAATGCGACATTTCTGACAATAGGGGGGTAAGAGGGGGGGCACTAGCCCCCCCCCTCCAAGGGGTTAGAGGGGGGTGAAGTTATGTATTTCTTTGGGGTTCATAGGAGGGTGTTATCCCCCCTGTGCAGGGGTTGGGGGGCAACATCCTCGGAAAAACAAATTGGCATTTTTTTGCATCTATTTTTGGGTGGTTTTTCGGAACATAGTTTTCATCGATGGTTTTCTATTTTCAGTAAAGGAATTAGGGTTATTGACTAATCCAAGTAATTGGATTAGGGTTTTTTATGCTACGGGATCCTATATCTATATTTTATTGTAAACAATGTATGATGAATGGATATAGAATATGCTAGTTTTCCCAGTTTGGGTTTCCAGGGGAAAACTCTTTGTGTAATGTGTGTATTTTCCATTGTATCTTTTATGTTCTTTTATTGAAAATATATTTGCAGTAAATAATTGTACAAGGTTACAATCTACATTTGGTATCAGAGAAATTATTGGCTTCAGGCTGGTGCATTTATGGTCAGGGGTTTGGCTCGGGACTGCGATAAGCCTTGTTACAGTGGGAGATCTGTGGTATTGGATCTTCAAGTGAAAATAAATGGCGAGTAGTTCGAAAATAAAGGTCGAGAAATTTAATGAGAAAATTTTTGAGCTATGGAAGCTCAATATGGAAGATCTGTTGGTATACAGAGATTAGTGGATTGTGGTGGATCCATGTACTACACCTATAGGAACATCAACAGATGACTGGAAAAATTTGGATCGAAAGGCAAAGAGCACAATCCGATTGTGTCTCTCAAATTCAGTATTACTAAATGTGTCAGGGGAAGCTACAACCAAGGAGTTATGGGATAATTTGGGGAACTTGTATCAGTCTAAGTCCCTGGTAAATAAATTGTTCATGTGGAAGAAGTTGTATAACCTAAGGATGAAAGATGGAGACTAGGTGATAGAGCATCTCAACTCCTTCAATACAGACGCTCCTAGGAAAGGAATAGATCTAAGTCTTCAAGTGGAAGATATAAATCTAAGGGTAGATCTAAATCTCATGGAAATTTTATAAAGGTATGTTGGATATGTGGAAAAGAAGGACACTTCAAGAAGCAATGTAGATCCAAAATAGTTGAGAGAGTGCAGGGATCTAAAGGTGCTCCCTCTACAGAAGAAAATACCTCCAAGGAAGAAGGAGGGGATGTGTACTTGGCTTCTTCAAGAACACATGTAGATCACGAGGCATGGTTGGTTGACTTAGGTGCATCCTTTCATATGAATCCCCATAGGGAGTGGTTCTGTGAATATGAAAGGTATGATGAAGGTAATGTTTTCCTAGCTGACGAATCGACAACCAAAATCATAGGATGACGAAAATTCAAGTTGAGGCTCATATATGGAAGGATCAAAACACTTCCTAGTGTTCTGCACATCCCAGGATTGGCCCAAAATTTTATTTATGTAAGAAAAATGGACGATCCAGGGGTAAAAACAATATTTGAAAAAAAAACATGCAGGATGGTTCAAGGAGAAATGGTGTTGCTAAAGGGAGTTCGGATTGGAAATATGTATAAGATGCAAGGAAGCACTATTAGTGATGGGTGTAATAGTTCCATTGTTCTTGATATTAGAGTTAAAGAAAAAAAAAATCCTATAGTCTTTGGAGAAAAGGTTATGTTGTGGCATCAAAGACCAGGGCATATCAGAGAGAAGGGTCTTTGAATACTACATGGTAAAGGTATGGTTTGAGGTATGTCTAATTTCTCTATGGACTTTGATTTCTATGAACATTGTGTATATGGGAAGTAGAATTTCATAAGATTACCTCTGGTGCAATGAGAGCAGAATGAATTTTACAACTAGTGCATAATGATGTCTTTGGACTTGTTTCGGTTCCATCACTGGGAAAATTTGTGTACTGTATCTCATTTATAGATGAATACTTGGATATATTTCCTTAGGAAGAAATATGAAGTCTTTGACAGGTTTAAAGAGTTTGAGGATCTTGTTGAGAATCAAACATAGAAAAGAATTAAGGTGATAAGGACAGATGGTGGTGGAGAGTTCTAATGGAATGAATTTGAAGAATTATGTAAGAAATGTGGTATAGGAATGTAGAATACTACTCCTTATACACCTCACTAGAATGGATTTGTAGAAAGGATAAACACGACGTTGATGGAAAAAGCAAGGTGCATTCTTAGTGGTGTCGGGTTAGGGAAAGAATTTTGGGTAGAGGAAGTAGGTACTGCATGTTACTTGGTCAATCGATCACCCTCATCAACACTAGATGAAAAGACTCCACACAAGGTATGGACTGGTAAGAAACCCTCTCTTAGAAATCTCAAGGTATTTGGTTGTGAGGCCTATGTTCATGTTCCAAAGGAAAACAAGAGTAAGCTATATAAGAAGGATGAAAAGTGTATCTTTATTGGGAATAAATATGGTCTCAAAGGTTATAATCTTCAGAACCTATAAACTAAGAAGGTTGTGTATAAACAAGATGTGGTATTTAGAGAAATGAAATATGTTGTCAAATAGGAAGTCCTACAAAGTAAGGAAGAACCAAAGAAAATAAATTTTGAGTCAAAGGATGATGAATTAGACTCTACAGAAGAACATGAATCAGAAGAAGAAGAAGAACCTCATACTCCAATATTAAGGAGATTGGTTCGACAAAAATGGCTACTGAAAAGGTATACTCCACCTGATTTCCATTCAAATTTTTCTTTGTCTATTACTGATGATGATCCTAGAACTGTTAGGGAGTCAATGGATTTAGATGATGGAAAACTCTAGAAAAGGGCCATGGTTGAAGAAATGGAATCCTTGGATAAGAATGAGGCTTGGGATCTAGTGGAGTTTCCAATTGGAAGAAATCAGATTGAAAAAAAATGGGTATTTAAAAGGAAGCTAAATGCATAAGGAAAAGTGGAAAAATACAAAGCTCGGTTAGTAGCAAAGGGTTATTCCTAGGTTGAGGGAATTGATTATGGTGAGAATTTTTCTCATGTTTCCAAGTTAAATTCTATTATATTTCTGTTATCTATTGTTTTTGTGTTTGATTTTGAAGTAGAACATATGGATGTGAAGAAAAAATTCCTACATGGGGATCTGGAAGAAGAAATCTACATGAAACATCCAGAAGAATTTGTTGTCAAGGGAAATATGGAGCTGGTATGCAAGCTGAAAAGGTCCTTGTATGGTTTAAAACAATCACCAAGGATGGAAGAAAGACACGATTCATGCGACTTTGAAAAGTGGAGGGAGAATTACATAGGCCAAAGGGCATGACCAAGAACTCATAGTGATCCTCATTAGTTGATCCAAATTATTTTGAGAATGACATGAAGGCAGAAATGTAATTGAGATATAACAATGAAATACACAAAAATATAGGAGAGAACACATAAATATAGTGAAACAAAACTTCGACTATTACTGAATAAGATAGAAAAACATTGTAGAACACAAACTGGTAGAATGGGGTAGCTTATCTCTGAAAGGAAAAAGATGTTGGCTATGCTTCATTCACAACAAAATTTACATCACACTCCATTGCATGCTTAAAGGGCTTTCTTCACCTCGATTATATATGAAAGAGTGAGAGGAGAACAATTTCAATGATGCATGTGGGATAAACTGGACCAAGTTTATAAAATGTCATAGGCATGTAAAACATTATGACTTCCTGAGAAGTCACCCATCCCAATACTACTCTAGCCTAAGCACGCTTATCTGCAGAGTTATAATGGGATCCGGTGCATTAACGCTATGTTGTAGGCATGTACATAAGACCACTAGGAAATCATTACATGATGTATGTAATTAACAAATGAAGATCGCATTACATTCAATTCCCCATCAAAAGGGTGAATATCATGGTTTATCAAAACCACAAGCTCAAAATGGTGATTCAATGGAAAAGGTGGATGGCCATTGAGATCCTCTAGATCATTCCTCCCCCCTTAGGAAGAAATGGTCCCCATTGTGTCAAGTTCCCTTGGGAGACAGGGATAATTCTACTAAATATCAAGCACGGTGCATTGCTTTCCTTGTTGAAGAATTTGTCCTTCTTAGCTTGTTGAAGGTTGTCATGAACATGTTGTTGGAGGGGTTGGATCTATTTGACCAATATAGTTTCATGATATACTTGAGTGTGGGAGGACTCTGTCGGTGAATATGCAACACGAAGAGTATGAAGGGTTCTATTATAAACTTGCTTGACTAGGTAGTGTGGAGGCACCCCCGTAGGTGCATCAAGAACATCTTGGTACTCTTCTAAAATATTTTCGATCTGCTCCTGCTGGATAGAAATGTATTTGGATGAGTCTATAGTGGTTGCAGTGTCCTTTTGTTCAACTTCTGATTAGATTGTGAAGAGGCTAAACTTTGCAGAATGAGAGATTACTTTGTGGCATTGTTTTGGTGGGACAATAGTCGGAACTACCTCTGGTATCTTGTGTAGATGACCCCCCAGAGTAACAATGATGCTACGGGGTCGAGACTCATAAAAAACATGATGCCTCCACATATATGGATTTCCTAATAGAACATCATAGACTTCCAATGGGGCAACATCACACATTACCTCATCCTTGAAGGGCTTGATGCCGTAGGACATGTGACATTGTTGGCTGACACAAATATCTTGACCCTGGCAAAGTGCAGTAGCACGATCAAGATAACACCATGAGATTTCATAATGATGTTTTCATTAAAACATAGTATAAAATCACAACATATGTTGCATTACATGAATTGAGTCTGAGTAATAATAACAACGATCAAGGAAGCTCTTGGCTCCAAAATAGACAACTACAATATCACATATTCCAACTCTCACTAACTTTGATTACATTGATATTACATACATATATAAACCATTAAACAAAATAATAAGATTATTCATTGTGCTCTTGCGAACCAGAATGCTCAAAATGACAAAGGAAACAAACATATGAACCATTTTTAGCTTTACACGATTCGTCTGGTAAACTTAGCAATCAAGATGAGCTTCAAGGAAATCACTTTTTATGTTTTTCTATTCATATGGCATAATGAATATGAATATCATTTCATTCTCGTTTTGGAAGATTCCCCCATGAAATTCCTAGGCATAAGAAGGCATTGACTTTGTTTTTTACTGGAACTTGGCGCTCTCTTGGAAGATCTAGAACTCAAGCCAAAGGATATGAACAATGTTGGGGATGGGATCTACAAAACCCATGTGCTCCTTTTCCTCTTGGGCATGTGCATATAGGAAAACCTCCAAACCTAGGTACCATAACTCCATAGTTGGTGTAGGAACTGAACTGAAATTCTTCATAGGGAAACATTAGTTCCAAAAACTCATGAAAACCTATTAAAAACTTAGGAAATTAAATATAATAAGAAACTATTATCTCCTTAATGTTTTTTGTAAGGTTTTATGCTTAGGAGCATGGATTTGTAGGATAATGGATAATGAATGTTAATCATTATCATTATTTTTTTAATAAAATATTTTATAATTTTATGCTAAGTCTATACAAGCACTCAACTATGGTTTATACTGGTCTCATCTCTATCATAGCTTCTACCTTTCATCCATGTTTCCACAGGGGGGGGGTCAGGCCCGCCTCCCCCTCCTCCTCCACTTCCCCTCATAGTAATAATACTTGATCTAATCCCTCTAGGTGTGATCACTTCAACACAACCTCTGTAAGCAATGGTAACACTAGAGTTTTGGCTCCCTCTCAGGAAGAACTCATGCCCAATGCATAGAAGACTTTTGTAGGCACCATGTATTGGAAACCGATAAAGTACATTCCAAGAGTGGAGGAAATTCCCATATACGAGATCTAATCAAAGTGATTTATCCAGGTGGAAATTAGTGGCCACCCACCTATTCCACTGGCTCAAATTACAATTTCCATCTTGGAAGTTTTTCTACAATTTTTTGGGTCCCAAACTTCTGGGGTCATTTTGAGGCCCTAAACGATGTTTTTTTGACAAGGAAGTGCCTAATAGATTCCTATTGGGATTATTGAGCCATTCAAAATGTGTACTCCTCGACTATACCTTTTCAACGAGGTATAAAGTGCCCAAAATGAAGATTGTGTGCAAAACTTATACCCTAGGGAAGTTGACATATCAACTACCCCCATTGAGGCCCATAAACCTTTTGGCATTTCATCTTCCGGGGTTAGGGTTTTGAATGTTTATGGATTTCTCATTCATTCTCTATGTTAAAAAATTCCTTTGGAGCCTCATTGTAATCATCTTCTTGTGAAAAGGTAGTTGATATAGTAAGTTAATCATCAGAGATAAGCTACCACCATTCTAGCTAGCTTGTGTTGTTTTCATTTTATAGTATTTTTTATTCTAGATAGTCATTAATTGAATATGAATTTTACTATATTACTCTGGTCCTTGCAATATATCAATGTATTTCCTTTTTATATGTTTGTTATATTTCTCCCTTCATGTCGTTCTCGAAATAATCTAGATCAGTGGTATTAGATTAGTCTTCCCCTTCTTGTTCTTAGCACATGTATCTGACGAGGTCAGGGTATAGAGAGTTGGTTCTCGAGCTTTTTTTTCTTGAGGACAACTGCTCTTGCCTGCCTAAGAAACCTCCCATGGAAGAACAAAAGAGGGATGACATGGCAGGATATCCTATCAAATTATTTCTCAAGGAATCCCTCACACAACAGAGGTATGAGATGATAGATAATTCTACCTAGACTCTTTGATCAATGCCGACAACAATAGACGCACCTTCAACCAACAATCACTTCGGAGATGCAACACCCTTTAAGGTACAAGTTAAGTTTGATATTCCTTTATTTGAAATCCATATAGATGTCAATTCTTTGGAAAAATGGTTAAGTCTTCTAGAGGGTTTTTTCTTTGTCCAAAATTTTTCCAACAGTGAGAAAAATCACCTTCACGCTCCTTAAGGCCCTTTACCATGTCAGATATTGGTGGGATACTTATGGTGAGAAACATGTCGAAGATGAGTCTACAATTTTTGGGCCAAGACCCACATGGGAATATTTTGTTGATTCCCTCAAGAAGCAATACTACCCTGTTAGAAACTATGATGACCAATACACGATATGGACAACTATGCATCAGGAGAGAGACTAGACGGTGTTGGATTACACCAACATATTCCATACCTTGTGCAAAAAAATTGGTATTAAAGACTTCGAGCGACACTTGGTTTTGAAGTACCACAATGGACTACATAGGTACATCCAAACATATATGGATTTATTGGACATCTCCTCACTGGGAGCCGCTTATTGATATGTTGTCAAGATCGAGTAGAAGTTCAAGCAATCATATCCTCCTAGGTTTTGATAAATATGAGGTTGATCGAGCAGTCAAATTTGTTGAGAGAATCTAGCACATCCAACAACAAGTTCATTATATTTTGCAGAAAGCTAATGCCAAGTACAAGTAGCGTCGCAATCAACATCGAGTACCACACAAGTTTTAGGTGGGAGATAAGGTATGGCTGAATTTGCAAAAAGAGAACCTCAAAGGAACCCATCAAAAGATATAACCACTTTGATATGGGCCTTACACCATCACCAAGGCCGTGGGTGAGAATTATTTTGGATTAACTATTCCTCCTTTCCTTGGCTTGCACTCACTATTTAATGTGGAAGTTCTTTAACCCTATTCTCCACCTCTATTTGACACTTTGGATGCAACCAAGAAATTTTACCCTACACAAATAAATCTTGAATACATTGAATAGATGATAGCTGATCAGATCATGGACACCAAAATTAAGGGAACCCTCCATTAGAACATCCAACTCAGATTGAGTTGTCAAAGCAAGGCAATTTTTTCATTTGGGCAAGTGGCTCACAAGGAGTCAGATTCAACAGAAGTTTCCCCATCAGATGGAGGAACTTTATGCAATGGAAACCATTAATTCTTAAGTGGGGAGGATTTATCTAGGTGTGCATCGATGGTCGCCCACCTATTCCACTGGCTCAATTTACAGTTTCCATCTTGGTTGTTTTTCTACATTTTTTCAGGTCCCAAACTTTTTTGAGGCCCTAAACGATGTTTTTTTGACATGGAAGTGCCTAATAGATTCAGATTGGGATTATTGGGCCATTTAGAATTTGTATTCCTCATATAGACCTTTTCGATGAGGTATAAATCCCCCAAAACGAAGATCGTATGCAAAATTTATGCCCTAGGGAAGTTGACGTATCAATTATCCCAATCGAGGCCCACAAACCTTTTGGCGTTTCATCTTTTGGGGCTAGGGTTTTAGATGTTTAGTGTTTTATCATTCATGTTTTATGTTAAAAAAGGAATTTGGATCCTCATTGTAATCATCTTCTTGCAAACGAAAGTAGCTGACACATATCTCTTCATAGATAATCTACCACCATTCTAGCTAGCTTGTGTTCTTTGCATTTTACAATCTTTTGTATCCCAAACAATCATTAATAGAATCTAAGTTTTACTATATTAGTTTGTTCCTTGCAATATCTATGTGTATTTCCTTGTTATATCTCTATTATATTTATTCCTTCATGTTGTTCTCAAAATAATATGGATCAACGATTAAGTGGGTATGTGTAATATATGAAAGATCATGCAGTAATTGGTAAGTTCTTGGGTATTTGGCCAACTGAGAGAGATATTATTTTCTAGATCATCTCTCATTGAAAACCCGCTTGTCATGTTGATATAAATGTAGGCTCTAACGGTTTCTTTACTCTGATATAAATGTAGGCTCTAACGGTTTTTTTAGATGAAATCAAGAAGCTCAAAACCTCTTCTACCCCCTTTGATATGCCCCCTCTAGAAGATGCTCCCATGATACAAGAAATAGAGGAAGGTATGGACTTAGAGGAGAAATAAATGGAGCTGGATAGGATAGATATCCAAAGTATTTTCAATGTTGTATGCACGCAGGATATGCAATCAATCCCCCCAGAACATTTCCAGAGAGTAAAGAAAGTCATGCATGAAATAAAAATGGAGATTCCAAGACCTTCTATAGCTACAATGTCAAATCCCAATATTGGCATCTAGGCCAACACACTCAAACCCAAGAAAGCTCCGAAAAAAGAAAAAAGAAAAACAATGAGGAAGGAAATCTTATCTTTAGATTTTGTAGGAAATTGGTGACATCTTGGTCAACTCAGGCCAGAATGCCCTAATCACGAACTCATTCCAACCTTCCCAAAGTTACCAATTAAAGTTGTATCTTGGAATATTATAGGTCTAGATGGTATGAGTAAACATAAACTCTTACGAAACAAGTTACAATCAGAATCATTGGACATCACACTTCTCCAAGAAACCAAATGTTTAGGAGAAATGATAGGGACTATTCTCTCTAAAATATGGAAGATTGGGTGTTCTATGGCCATTGACTCTAACAGAACAATGATAGGCCTTTCACTCATTTGGAATCCTAACAAAGTCCTTGTCTAGAACTTTTTTTGCACCAAGTACAACATTTCAGCAAAGTTCCAACCTCTAGGAGAGAGCACTTCAGGATTCCTTACTAACATATATGATCGCAATAGCTAGGAGAAAAATTTAACTTTATGCAACAATTACATCATATTGTTGAACAAACGCATCCCCGTTTTTTGATAATGGGGGGAAATTTTATTCTTATCACCTCTCTGGAGTGGAGAAGAGAGGAGGTCTTTGACGCCTAGATCAGGAACAACTAGTGTTTAAGTACTTCATATAGGACCAGATGTTAATTGATATTGAGACAAGTAAAGGGATTTTTACCTGGAACAACTGGGAAGGGGGATCTTAGCAAGTGGCATGAAAATTAGACTATTTCCTAATTTCATAATCACTCATGCTCTCTAGAATGCATATGGAAGCCACCATCCTCCCAACAGTCGGATCTGATCATTGTTCGATTTGCCTCTCCCTTGACACTTTTAGCAAACTTCTCAAGAAACTATTCATATTTGAAACGTTCTGTCTCTCTCATCTTGACTTCTTGAGCAATGCAGTGCATCAAAATTTGGAACAAGATAGTGTTTAGAGATATCTTCCAGGCTCATAGGCTCTTAAACAGGTAGATGGAAATGATCTGGCAATAGATAATCTCAAATGGTCGATATCCTGAGCTAGCCCAATAGGAAAAAATGTTGGCAAACCAAATTGAGGAAATACAAAAGAAAGAATAAATTCTCTAGCTATAGAAATCCAGGGTGAAATGGATGAAAGAGGGAGAAAACAACTCTAAGTTATTTCACTACTCTATGATTTAGTGAAGGAACTCCAATTGCATCATGCACCTCATCTGAAAACAAGGTAATAATCTCACCTCTCACGTAGATATTGAGCAAGAACTAACTTCTTTCTTTCAGACTCTACTCATAGAACTCCATCCAAACCACTCTGTTTCCATCCATTTGATTTCCAAAAACATCCCACATTTGATATTTGATGAACAAAATTCCAACCTTATGAGGTCTATTTACCTCTCTGAAGTGGAAGAGGATAATTTCATTTTGGCTGCAGGAAAATCGTCAGGCCTTGATGGCTTTACCTTGGACTTCTTCCACCACTATTGACCAATAATAAAATGGGATGTATTATCCCTGTTTTTGGAGTCTCAAAGAATATATGGTGTCCTCCTTGCATTGAATTCCACCCTCCTTTCCCTCATTCCCAAAGAGGAAAACGTCGTGTACCCAAATAAATTTCTCCCCATGGCCCTTTATAATGTCATTTACAATATCATCTCCAAATTTATTTCCCTCATATTCAAAACCCCACTACCTTCCCTTGTTTCCCTTGAGCAATCTAGTTATGTGGAGGGATGTCAAATTATAGATAGTATGTTATGGGCTCATGAGGTGGCTCACTCCTTAAAAACCACCAAAACTCTTGACATGCTCATCAAACTGGATATGTCCAAAGCATTTGACAAACTTAGCTGGCAATATATTAAGGAAATTTTCTTGGTTTTTGAATTTCACCATAATTGGGTTAGGTGGGTCATGGCCCTCATCTCCTTGACCTTCTTTTCTATCTTGGTCAATCATACCCCCTCCCCCCTTTTCATCCATATTGGGGTATCATACAAGGAGATCCCCTTTCCCCTTTTCTCTTCATACTTATGGATGAAGGGTTAGGTCGCGGTCTTA
The DNA here is from genome assembly GCA_009831015.1 of Picea engelmannii. Lineage (NCBI taxonomy): Eukaryota > Viridiplantae > Streptophyta > Pinopsida > Pinales > Pinaceae > Picea > Picea engelmannii. The sequence goes on along the minus strand of ML779765.1, from coordinate 934,057 downwards.
AAATAGCAATGGCTAATCAAAAGCTCCAGGGTCTAACTCTTCATAACTCGGTTAATACCTTGACCCATAACCAATTTTTTAATGACACGATGCTAATGGGTATTCCCTCTGCTCTATAAGATATAGCTTTCAAAAAGGTTCTTGATGATTTCATGGAAGCTTTTGGTACTACCATCAATCACCTCAAGTCCCAAATTTTCTTATTCAACACCACCCTCTCTGTTCAATTCCATATCACGCATATCCTAGGATTTTCTAGGAGCTCCCTTCCATCCAAATAGATTGGGGTTCCCTTTCTTTCAAGATCCGGTAAAAATATATCTAGATGGACATTTCTCCTTCTTAATATTTCCAGCATATCGGTTCCCCTAAAATATGTTCTCCAGGAAATCCCCCTATATATGTTTTTTTCCTTAGTAGCTCCAAAAATAATTCTCAAAGTCATTAAAGGACTGTAAAGGAATTTTCAATGGAGTCCCCGAGGTGTAGGAAAATCGGTGATGGAGTGTGTTGTTAAGGCGCTCCATGATGTTAAAGTCACCGGTTCGAAACCTGCGGGGACAAAAAATCCAACCATGTTAAGGGTTGGTGTGGCTCAGGCCAGGTGTGATCCCCAGGTGATTTTGACATCTTAGATGCCCCTGAGTCACGGTTTCTTAGGCACAGGTTAGTCCCACATGTCATGGACAAACTAACAAACAAAAAAAAAAGTAAAGGATTTTCAATGGAAAGGTTCTCAAGCTTAAAAAAATGGGCCATGGTAGCTTGGAATACCCTATGTTTTCCAAATTCAAAAAGAGGGTTGGGACTCAGAGATACAAAAGTTCTTAACAAAACTTTGGGAGCCAAAACTTGGTGGCAATGTATATAGAAAAAAGGGGAATTATGGAGCAGCCTATGGAAGAGAAAATATGTTCATTAAATTGAACCATTTGAGCTTATTTGAATGTTGGATGCTCCCTCATTTGAAAATCTTCCTGGAAGAATAGATGGCTTGTACAATGACATAGTTTTTGGGAGATACGTAGTGGTCACTCAATCTCTTTTGGGAGTACTCCTAGAAACAACTTCCTGCTATTGAAGTAGATTAGTGGTTTAGCACACTAAAAATATCTCTCTAGGAAATTCAGGGGTGATAGGTCAAGGAGTACTGGTTTGAATCCCAAGAAAATTTAGAATGGTAGTCTTGACATATAGATCCTGGACATGTCCATCTCAAGGATAATCCTCCTATTTTGTCCCTGCTACAACTCCTCAATCTACAAAAAATTAAAGTCTCCACCCATCCTGAAAAGCTCAGATGAGATTATCACCCTGCTAGCAGTTTCTCCCTCAAGGAGGCTTGCCACATAGCTTCCCACCACTTAGACCTTCCTGATGAGGATATTTGGAAGAAAATTTGGAAATGTAATCTTTGGCCTAAGGTGTCCACTTTTCTTTGAAAGTTTTCTCAAAGGAAGATTCTCACCTGGGATCATTTATGTAAGTGAGGCTTTCAAGGCCCAGGTTTATGCATTCTTTGTTCAAAAAGAGGGTAATCTATGGAACATCTCCTCAACTCCTAATCTTACAACAACACACTCTGGGACCAAGGGGCTATAGTCTTTAGACAATAGGACTGCATCAAGTATTATATTAGATCCACCATCACTTCCTAGAGGGATGATTGCTTCAAAAGCCCTATTCTTAATCACATATGGAATCTCTTCCCAAGATTTATGCTATGGGAAATTTGGAAGGAATGAAATAGATGAATCTTTAAAGATGAATTCAAACCCTAGAATGTAATATGGGATAAGATCAAGAAAAACATTGCAGAAACCATCTCAAAAGAAACCTAGAGCCCTGGAGATATCATATGTTCCCCCTGAGAGAAAAGTGTTTTGTCCATAATGTTACCCTATCTCTCACTGAACTCTCTCTCTTCCATTGCTTTCCCTCCCAAACCTTCCATCCTTTTGTCTTGGTCCCCCCCTCCACATGGGTTCATTAAACTAAATTTCTATGGAACCTGAAAGGATAATCCAGTACCTTCCAACTATGGAGGCGTCTTCAGGGATAGTAATGGCACGATCCTTCGCATATACTATGGTCACTTGGGAATCAATTATAATAATGTGGTGTAACTTTGGGCCTTGATCAAAGGGTTGAAAATTCCCAACGACTTCAATTCTCCCATCTAATAGCAAAATGAGATTCTAACCTTAATATTCACTTTCTCACAAAGCTCCAATGGGTCTCTTCTACCTCAAAAATATCCAAAAGTTGGTGTCTGGACTCTCTGATAGACATGATTGCATCCCTCTTACCAAACAACCATGTCCTTATCCATTCTCATGTTAAATGAGATGCCAATAAGGTTATTGATATCATTGCTAATACCATCTTTGACAACTCATTGGAACCTATCAATGTTTCTTAGGAAGATCTTTCTCTCCTCAACCTTAAACAATATTGTCTCTCCCTAGCTCAGGAGGAACTTACTCCCCCGAATGGGGTTACTTTGAGACCTCCAAGCGAATAGGTTGATGCACGGAGTTGGTGTTTGGATCGAGAGCACAGATGGTTGTGGACATCCACCACCATGATACACCCATCATCTTCGAGGTTTCTCATCACTTAATTCCATTGCAGGTTGGTGTATGCCTGCAATTGAATGGGGATATTGGTAATGATGGAGATAATCAAGGTGATGCAGAGTATGGAAACCCACTCAAGCCTTATGAAGCATATGAAATCTCCTCACTGGTTAATCTTGTCACATCGCTCCAAATGTATGCTATACTTCAGGGGTTACAAATGGCTAGTGGTGATCATAGTGACAAGTGGGGAACCATTTATAGGGATGGAACATTCCATACTCATAACTAGTAAAGGGCAGGGTTACTTCCATTTAGATATGGGATTGATTCTGGGAATGATGGAGAGCATTTGACTCATGAAGGTGATCGCCGACATGAAAGGGAGGACACAAAAACAACTTCTCATAATTCCACCATTCATGAGCAGATTGAATGAAGCAAAAGGGGTCCCTCAGGGGATAAAAGGGAGATTGAGAAAAAAACCATTTTATAGTTGGAGTTGTGTTTTGGTAGTCGTTGAGATTTTTTGGACTTGGGTGTCTTCTCTGGTTGGGTCTGGTATGTTTAGTCTTTATCTCTCATTTGTCTGTCTAGTTATGACACCAAGGGGATGGAATCCATCCTCCCCTTCTGTGCATCATTCCCATGCTGTCAAAGTGGCAAGAGTTGAAGATGAGTTTTATGGAGATTTTGTTCATGAGGAGGACAAAGCCACTATGCAGGGTCTTGAAGAGAAAGTTTGCCTTACCCGCAAATTCAAGGATAATGAAGAGGTCAAGTTTCAGTGGAGGGGTCTCATTCATGATCGTGTTTCACCAGAACGAAGAACTCTAAATTATTTTGAACTTTAGAACTTTATTGGCATACAAAAAAAATGGTTTCTTTAGGAATGTTTCCTATGGAGGAAGAATTTTGTCGGATGAAAGGTCGATTGGAGGCTCTAGAGATCCATAATGCATACATGATGGAAGTGATTACATGGTTGGCTCGTCACCATGGTAGGACTTTTTTTCCACCACTGGGAAAGCAAGTTGGCCCTAAATCTTTTACTGCAGTTGCACAATGTGGTGACGAAGGACTTGTCTTCTCCTAGGTTTCTCATAATCAATGACGATGGAGTTTCATTTTTAGTTTCTTTTGTTTATGCTATCTAGTTTTATATACTATGGAAAATCTTAGTAGTAGACATAAACCTAATAATGTTGATTCTTTTAAGACTCTCTAGACATATGCTAAGTTAGATAGCTTGATTTCCCCTCCGGGCAGGTTTTTTTTTCTCCCAAGAGATTGCCATGGTCTCTTTAGGCTGGAACAATTATGCTTCTTCTGTAAATTTTGTCTATAATTAATAGAA
>ML779765.1:905940-924428 GCA_009831015.1 Picea engelmannii | reverse complement strand
CGAGTACACCCAGTTTTCCATGTTTCATGCTTAAAGAAGGTTATAGGCGACAAGATCCCAGTTCAAACTATATTTCCAGAACTTGATGAGGAAGGAAAAATCATATTGGAGCTTGAAGCCATCACTGACACAAGAATTCTCCAACTGAGGAATAGATCCATTTCAGAGTATCTCATTAAATGGAGGAAACTACCGGCTGAAGATTCCACTTGGCAAGATGAGTCTTTTATATAGAAGCATCCAGAGTTACTCAAGCGTTGCGGACAACACTTGTCTCAAGGGGATGGGCATGTTAAGCCCTAATATTGGCTCATTACCCCTTAATTGGGGCATATTAGATTAGTAATGTTATTTTATTTATGTCGGCTTTAGGCCATTAATTGTAATTATACCTCCTAGTCTCCTATATATACCAAGGAGACATTTTCATTTTGAATCATCTTGTACTTGAACATTTAAGTGGGGTAAAAGGAGGTTGCCCCCTTGAAGAGGCTTATTATCTGAAATTCTCTCTTTTTCAAGGTGTTGAGTACTTTTTCTGAAGATTTTCTATGCTACATTGATATTTGATTCTTAACAGGTCATATATATTTTTCATACATATTCATGATTATATAGATTTTTTTTATATATATAGGTGTTTATGGATATATATTTTTTATCAGGATTATAAAACCAAGTTAAGAATATGCCAATTTAACAACAGACTTATAGAGTGCTTTAACAACACACTTTGACAACTACTATCCTACATTTAGTACACAATTACTATCCTACACTTAGTAGACAACTTCTTTTATATTTTTAATATTTTGTAACTTATTTTATTTTTCCAATTATTTAAAATTTATACCGAAACTAAACCTTATCTTTGTGGAAGCATATAATATAGGAATTGAAATAGGAGAACTCAAAGCCTTATCTTTGTCTTCAAAGAACTGGTGGATTTGATATTGACCGCAAGAGTTCTTCTAGATTGTTCAAGGGTGGGTATACACTTTTATCTAGATTGAATCTGGATGATCTCCTCACACCTTTCTCTCTCTTCATAGGCTAGGTTGCGCCTCTCTTCTCATGGGTTTCTTCTCATCCACTTCAACGTTCTTCTCTTTCACTTTCTTCTCACAGGTTTCTTCTCACCCCAGTTAGTCTTCTTCTTTGTTTCCCTGTCTCTATTCTCATCGGTTGCTCTCCATTCTCCATTCTTTGTTATTCATGCCATTGCATATCTCTTAGATCACTTCCATCAACCATCTCCATTTGTTGATACCAAGGAATACAAATATATGCAGAAAATGAAGAGAAAAAAGGAATAAGGGTCAAACAACCAAAATTTATTCATTTGCATGCTTATTAAAAATGAAAGTTATTAAACAGTCTTAACTATTCCCAGTTTTACTTCCAAGTTGGCATCAACGACCACCTAGATTCCTGTGTGGATGCCCATGTTGTAGGCTATCCAATTAACAATGCTTGGGTTAAGGGATATTATCTATATATTTACAGGTAACCAGAATGTTAAGATTCTTTTGCAATTATGGTAGAGAACCAGGGGTAAGTTTTTCCGCAGAGCCTTGAACTAGATGTTATACCATTATCCTAATATTTTGACTTAATACATTCATAATGTTTGTTCTAAAATATCTTTTGCTTAATCTAAGGTATGTTTTGCTAGGGAATCACACAGATTCAATGGGTACCTAGTAATCTGATCTTTCTCTTTATAGAGAAAAGTTGAGTATATCATTGAAAATTTGTTATGCACGGTGACACTTTACAACAATTCATTGGTTCTCAAACATTCACTACGAAATCAATGAGACATGTCTACAAATGCACCATCAATGCATCTGAAAATGAGAAACCAACTATTCTAATCCTATGCATAGAAATGAGTATTGCAGCTTTAGCTTAAACAAATCCTCCTTCAAAATAGAATCAACAATTAAAGATTTATCTTCGTAATGAAAACTCAAGTATACCTTTGAAAACTTGTTATAATCAGTGATGTTTTAAAGTAGCATGCTAGCTCACAAATAGAGTTTGCAGTTCAATATTTCTAAAACAATGTTGAAATCCATTAATTCTAAAACCTTAAAAAAATCTCGTCCTCCTGTGAGAGGGTGAGAAATATTATTGCTTGAACATTTTTCCTAGTATGAGAGTTCTTGCATTTGCTATTAAACTTAATCATTCAATTGTTGGATACAACAATCCACTCAGCCCAAGGTCCATGAAAGCATAAGAATATCTCACTAGATAGAATATGGCCCAATAGATACATACGACCTACCAATGCTATGTGCAAGCTTTTGGAGGTGCATACAATATGTAGGAGGGTACATATAACCCATGGAATTCCAAACGAATTCAACACTTTATGTACTATTGGTTTCAAGGGATAGAATTATAAATTTTAACAAAACAATTGTAACAGACAAATCTTGAGAACCAATAATCTCTAATCTCTACATAGAGTGGAATAGATGGTGGGTATAATCTAGTTGTTGTAATTAACCAATTCAATGACAAGAATCGATTGTAAGAAGTCATCAAAATCCTCTCACTTTGAAATATTCATAGGAATCCATTAAAATGAAGTTGGATTTATAACTCCATATAACAACCATTAACACACTTGAAATACACTGAAAACATAAATAAGAGCATCATATAACTCACATAGCACTTATACAACAATAAAATCAAATATGTCATAAAAACAAAAATTTTATCCTGAAAACCCAAATGAGAAAACCAACTTTGAATGTGGCTCACTTTTTCATTTCGACAATCTTTAGTACAAGGCTCTCCATGCATCTTCCCCTCTTGGCCAACAAAATACCTTTGAGAGTGAAAACAATGGAAGAAATAGGGAGAGATATGGGTTAATGGGAAGGCCAACATGCATGAACCTTTATTTCCCATTCCTCATCCTTCTCTCCTATTTTATTATTTTATCTTTAATTAATCCATTTTTCCTTCTCATTTTCATTTAGTCTTATTAAACTTTTACATTTACGTTTATTTCCATAATTTGTCTAACCTGCATAAATTGTTGAATTGTCTTGTAGGTACTAATTCTTACAACCATTTGTTGGCTCAGATCCATTTTGGATCACACCTCCCCATTGAGAGGATTTTTGGTCCCCAAAATCTCAAAGGAAACCAATCTATATCAATGTGCTTTCTATCTACTTCTTTGGAACATGGCTCTGACTTTGGCTTGTGGCTCTAGCAACTAGCTTTTCTCTTGGTTGTGGTTCTAGCTCTAGTTCTTGGCTTTCTTGTTCCTACAATGCATAAGTATGCTCATTGACTCTCAATTCTGAGTAATCTCTAGATCTAAACTCTACAATTAACACCCATTCCCATGTCTTTATCAGACATGGAGATGGTCCATATTGGTATTCAATGAAGCCAACTCGAATATTGTTCCATTTTTAATGTGATCCTAGCATACCATTCCATCATGTAACAATTCCATAAGGGAAGTGTGGTCTATGTTTTCTTGCTAGGATAATTTCTTGTTTTCATGGAAACAACTCTTTGGTGCTTGCACATGCTTGCAAGCATGTCATGGAGTTCTCAAGAACTCCCCTAAGTTTTTTTACCTCCATGCAGAAATATATGAAACATCTTCAAGAATGGGTTTTTCAAATGAAATGTCAAAAACTACCATTGGATTGTGGCTTTCCTTGGCATCATCTCTGTGCTCACCTTGTTGGTGTCATTGACCTCCTATGAAACTATAGCTCCTTGGATAGTTATTTCTCCTTGGATTGGAGATGCAATCATCTCTCCATATTCTTCAATCTTCACCCTCCACACTCTTCTCTTGTTTTTTTGGTTTATGGGGTGAATCTCTAGATGAAGTTTCCAACACTTTGCTTCCCGATGACCACTCAAATTGCAATGGTGGAAAAATTTCTTGGCATTGTTGTATGATCTGCTTGAAATAGTCCTCCTCTTCCCGTGCCTCTGGGTTTACTATTGTATTGGATAAAAAAAAATCTTTCTTCCTCTAAAAACATTTAGGATTGTGGCATATGTCTTTCTTCTCCCAACAAGATGCCTGAAGATGTCCTTTCTTCTTACAAAATGAGAAAATCTCTAAATACCAATAGTTGATAGTGTTGTGGCCTTTCCTCTTGGAGTAGTGAAAAACAAGGGTTTTCTTGTTTGAGGTAGACCTCTTGGTCTTCTTCTTATTGTTATGTCAACTGATTGGAGGTTGAATCCTTGCACTTTCTTCATCATTTCCCTTCTTCAATTAGAAACAAGAAGGCTGAGGTGGTAGTGGGCTGCCACCTTTATGTATTGATTCTCTTTCTCCTAATGATCATGCCAACTCTATCATGTCTTTCACCTTCAGAAAATTGTTCTTCATAGTCATAGGATTTTTTCCTCTTCCATCAAAACCCACACCCTCATGATAGGCCCTTGGTGCAACTATAATGCAACCTAGGATGCCTTGTCTTCTCTTACCTATCCCTTGTCCATCATATCCCATGTACCTTAAGAGATTGGCACCAATGCCTCTACTATTCTTTTAAAATTCACCAAGATACTCTTGAAAAATGTCTATAGAAGTTTAACTTACTAGAGTTGTCTTAGTCATAGTGTTGGATTCAACAGTGGCAATGGAAGGTGGCCTTGCTTCTTAGTGCTCTTGGACAACTGCTTATAGATTTTCCAATACTCCTTCTTATCTACCAACTCTTATTGTAGCTAAGTATTTATTTGAGTGATCTTTTCCTATTTCCAACTATCCTTCTATATGACCTTCTCCCCCAAGTGTACAAGTTGGACTCTACTCTTGTTCCAATCTGCAATGATAGTTGTGAGGGAGCCTTGGAATTCATCAAATTTCTTCTTGAGCAATGGAAATAGTTTGGCAGAGGTCTCAAGGTTCTTCTCCCTATTTTCCATCCTCTAGCTAAATATATAAACATGTTCCTTCAAGTGATGGTTCCCTTCATGAAGCTGAGAATTGGTGGCCCTTAAGTATTCTAATCTCTCTCGGCTTGCTTTACCCATGTTGAGGTCTGCAATGTTATGGAAACTACATCGCGGTCAATGATTCAATTTCTCTAATACATTATGATCAATAAATTAGAGACTTATATCCCACTCGCTTCACCACCACAAATCCTTTATGGAAATTTGTTTATGATATCTCTCTCAGTCTTGTACACAGAGATCTATCTTTAGAAAGGATACTAGGTATCTATTCCTCTACCCTGTACAAGGACCTTTGTTCTTATGATGGATGTAAGGTTTATGTTCTCTGTGCAACCTCTACTTCATATTGATTGGTTGGATCCTTTATCTATGTATCATGCACATAAGAAACAATATGACAATGTAATTGAAAGTCTCTATTCTCAAATAGGAAATCAATGTTAGGTATCTAAATCCATTGGATGTTGAGTACTCTTTTCTCATAATTGATCTCCAGGGATTCTAAGCTCAATGCAATTTTGAGTGCAACTTCCATTCTCTTTTCTCTTCTATGACATCTAAGGATGGGTCTACTAGTTGACTATTTAAGGCCAAGGCAAGTACCAATCAATTCTTTGTGCATGGATTTCTCTATTGGTTGTCTTCAAGGCTTGGAAATGCCCAAGCCAAAGCCAATAGTGGAAGAAATATGCACCCTTCCTATGATGAAGATATATACCCAGTCCAACAATAACTCCACCTATGCTCTAGCATTCTATGAACAATTCTCCAAACTAGCTTTGCCTGAGAAATTTCTCTCTTGCTATGGAACTAAATAGATGCACAACCCTCTAGTATTTGCTTCACAATTTCAAGGAAACAATATGAAAATGCTTTCCCCATTGGTCTCCTATCTAGAATAGATGAAAAAGACACACGTAGTTGATTCAATTCCAAATTCTCAATTCAGTTTCTTCATTCATATTTTATTTTTTCTTTGTATGATTATGTCCCTCAATACCATCATACATAAATCTAGTAATTATGTCAAAGGCTACAAGAAAATGCTTGGGGAGAGAAGACAATTCCCTTCAATGGGTACCTAGCAACCCAATGTTTCTCTTCATAGAGAAATGCCAAGTATATCATTACAAATTTGTTATGCCCTATTAGGATTTACAGTATCACATTGGTTCTCAAACTTCGTTCACTACGAAATCAATGAGACACGTCTGAAAATGTACCATCGATGCATTTGGAAATTAGAAACCAACTATTATACTCCTATGCATAACAAGGAGTATCACATCTTTAGATTAAACTAATCCTCCTTCAAAATTGAATAAAAAATTAAATATTTCTCTTCAAAATGAAAAATCAACTATACCGTTGCAAACTTGTTACACTCAATGATGATTTAAAGAAACACACTAGCTCAAAGACAGAGTTTGTAGTTCTATATTTCTAATGTTGAACTCCATTAACTCTAAAAACCGGGGAAAAAATCCTTGTGCTCCTCTAAGAGGGTTATAAATATTATTTCTTCAAATATTTTCTTGGTATGAGAGTTTTTGCATATGCTATTCAATTCAATCATTCAATTGCTAGATACAACAATCCACTCAACCCATGGTCCAGGAAAGCATAATAATATCCCACCATATAGGATATGGTCCAATAGATACACATGACCTGTCAACGTTATGCACAATCTTTTGGATGCACATGCAACCTATAGGAGGGTACACACGACCCATGAAATGTCGAACGACTTCAATAATTTATGTATTGTTGGTTTCAAGGGATAGAATTAGAAATTTTAACCAAATAATTGCAATAGACAAATCTTAAGAGCCATTGATCTCTATGCAAAGTGGAATGAACGATGGGTATTGTATAGTTGTTAATTAACCATTTCAATGACATGAATTGATTGTATGATTTCATTAAAATCCTCTCACTCTGAAATTTTCATAGGAGTCCATTAAAATGAATCTCGAGTTATAATTCCATCTATCAACCATTAACACACAAGAAACAACACTAAAAACATAAATAAAAGAATCATATAACTCACAAAAAAATTGCGTAGAAATAAAATCAAACATGCCATAAACACAAATATTTTACCTTGGAAATCCAAACGGGAAAACCAACTTCGAATGAGGATGAGTTATTTATTTCAGCAATCTCTAGTAAAAGGAAACTCTTGGCTCTCCATTCATCTTCCTCCATTGGCCAACAAAAATCCCTTTGGGAGTGAACACAATAGAAGAAATAGGGAGAGGTGGGGGATAAGGGGAAGGCCAATATGAATGACCCTTCTTTTCCCATTCCTCAACGTTCTCTCCTATTTTATTTTTTTATCTTCTAATTAATCATTTTTTCCTTCTCATTTTCATTTTTTCTTATTCAACTTTTACATTTACATTGCTTTCCATAGTTTGTCTAACCTTCATAAATTGTTGAATTGTCTTGCAAGTATTGAGTATTACAACCATTCAATGGCTTTGATCTGTTTTGTATCATGCATGGAGGGTCATCATTGATTCTGGAAGAAATAAAATATGCTTGGGGCATTGGGATTTCCTTAAATAATGAAGCCAAGTCTTTATCCCTCTTCAAAGGATTCTTGCTTCTAAAATCTCATGGAATTCATGTGGCTTTGGTAGTGGGAGACTTCATGGTCATTATAAGATAAATCCATCATAAATTCCTTCCTAATAATCCAAACTTAGATCACTTAGTGCAAATAACCCTTCAAGAAGCTCGAGGTTTTAACAAACTTGAATGTTTCCATGTTTCGAGGCATCATAATCCATTAGTATATGATCAATCCAATTTATGTTCTGAACTAAGTTTGAGTTGTTGTAGCATAAATGGGAGTGACCTTTCCAACTCCCCTCATAACAAAACTATGGTTTTTATGGTATATACATCAACCACCCTCTTAGATAGAAATTTAAGTTTGAAGAGATGGTTATTTATGAACTAGCAACACAAATGATCCGAATTTTATGAGCAAAACGAAATGAATACAAATCATTATCAAAAAATGCTTAACACAAAATAACAAATATACATAAAAAATAGTTTCTATTCAATAAGGAAATAAGATGAAACTGTAAAATGCAGTGGAAAACAAGCTTGCTAGAATGGTGGCGGCTTATCTTTGAGAAGATATGTGACGATTGCGCTCATTTGCCAGAAGATGATTACAATGAGGATATCAAGGAATTTTTACAATAAACAAGAATGTAAAAAACCCTAGGCATCCAAAAACCTAACCCTAGGAGATGAAGCACCAAAAGTCATGTGGGCCCCGTTTGGGTAAGTTAGTACATCAACTTCCCGGGGTCGTAACTTTTGCATACGATCTCCGTTTTGGGCACATGATAGCCCATTGAAAAGGTATATCTGAGGAATACACATGTTTCCTATGGTGAGCAATGAAAATGTTTACTTTGGATATCCATAAAAACGTTGTTTAGGGCCTCAAAACGACCCCAAAAGTCAGGGACCCAAAAACTAGGAAAAAACTATTGAACTGGAAAACTGCCAAAATGAGCCAGTTGGAATAGGTGGGAGGCCACTGACATCCATATGGATAAAAAAAAATATGTTCTTTCTGTTTGAACATAAAGCATTGATGTTTCATCACACTTCTCCTAGATTTAGTTGATTGAGTGATTAACCGCCATCTAGATATAGTCGGTTGGGTGATTGAACCGATCTCTACATAAGTCAGTCTAGTAGTCGACATGCCTGTCGATCGAATAGTCGACCAATAGTTGAAGATAGTAGGGAGGTAGATTGACCAGCCCAAAAATCAAATATGATTTGGACACATGGATGGTCAGGTCAAGCATCCTTGTCGATCCAACTCAATAACGTGAATTTAGCAGAGTCAACTCTAACAACCGATAGTTACATGTAGACAAGATCTTCTGAACTCTATGGAAGTTGGTTAGATATTGAGGATATAAATAGAAGACCTCTTGGGTCATTATCATCAAGATATCTAGTTGATATCATATGGGTATTTCAAGGTCCAATATGCACTGTAATGTTTTTATCATAGTGTTCTTTGCTTAAGTGCTTTAATGATGTCTCTAGACATCACCTCTATCTTCAAAATTTTATTCCCTCTTTGATTTTCTGCAGAATTGTCTATCTATTTCATTATAGGTTCCACCCCTTTCCCCAACATGATATCAGAGATGATGGTTTAAAACCTCGACCTATTATCTACAAACCTTGTTGAGTCATATTTGTTGTGTGATTGAATTTGGGTCGATGGTTTGCAGATTGGAGCCTTTGAAAACATACTTTCTATCTAGATAACAAAGATGGCATTGAAAATTGATCATATTGTTCTGAATGGATCAAATTATGTAGTATGGGAAATAGATATGGAAACCCCACTGAAGAGAAAAGGATTGTGGTAGTATACAAATATTGTGATTCTAGATCCAACGAATGATCAAGCAAAGTTCATTGTTGATGGTAAGAAGGATGAAGCTATAGGGGTCATCATGACCTACATCTCGCAGGAGATTTGGTTTCACCTCAGTAGAATCAACTGCCCTCATCAATTATGGAAGAATTTGAAGTCATCGTTCGACCAAGTAGACAAGAACCATGTCATGCACTTAGAGAAATATTTGATCTCTCTCAATCCTCATTCTTTTGACAAAATAGAGGAATATTTAGCATGCATCAAAGAACTCCAGTTGAAATTGAGTGAATGTAGAAAGAAATACCAGAAGAAGAATAAACAACTCATTGAACTAGTCCCGATGAACTTGAGAACACAATTTGATGTGTTCGTATCGAATTTCCACACCAACTAGAAAGCAAGAAAGGAAGATGGTAAGGATTACACCTTTGAAGCTTGATGTGGGCTTTTGATTATTGATCAACATAGAATTTTTGAATAAGGAAATCTTGGCAGTAAATATCAAGCCCACTTGCTCAAGGGAAAGAGAAAGTTGGATCTTAGGGATAGAGTATGGATTTGTGCCTCTACACAGAAACATACATACCACAACCAAAAACCTAAGGGACATACATATGCACCATAGAGAAATCGAAAGAAGAAGACATGTCAGTACTGTGGAAAGGTTGGACATGTGGAAAAATTATGCTATAAGAAGAGAGACAATTTAGAGGAGAAGGCTAAATGCCTAGAAGGAAATGTGTTCTCTGAATGACAACCCACTAATAATTTTACCTTCCAAGTAGGAACTTCTCAAGCCTTTTTGTCTCATTCTACGTAGAATGAATGGGTAGCTGAATTTAGGTGCACTCATCACATGGCTAAGGATTCCTCCTTGTTCATCTAGTTGAATGAAGCTAAGGAGAGGGAAATATATGTTGTTTATGATTTTTCTCTATATTTTGTTGGTTAGGGTGACGTTACCTATCGACATGGGAATTTTTTCGATGTCTTTCATGTGCCAAACCTTAGTTCCATTCTGATTTCTATTGCTAAATTAACATAGACTTGAATATTGTTGTATTTTGGCCAGATCAGTTCTATGTTTGCAATTTGAATAAAGGAAAGTCGATTGTCATCGGTGGGATTCTTAAACCCACGATAAATTTATACAAATTTTGTGACACAACTCGACCTAACATTAAACCAAATACTTTTATCTCTCACACTGATGAACGAAGTTGAATTTGGCATGAATGACTCGAACACCTAAATTTTTGAAGTTTGTGGTCAATGAAAACTTAGAACATGGTTGTTGGTTTACTCAAAGTGTTTCCCCCTCAAGGATTCTGTAAGGGTTGTGTGCTTAGGAATCATCATCATGCACCTTTCTACTCTAGCAAAGCATGTTGAGCACAAAACCTATTAGACCTGGTTCATGGTAATGTCTGCTGCATCAATTTACCTTCACTAGTAAGTACAAGGTATATTTTGGCTTTCATTTATGATTTTTCTCACTTTACATGTATCTATTTTCTGAAGAACAAGAACCCTGTCTTTGAAAAGTTCAAGGTGTTTTGAGCCTTTGTTGAAAATCAATGTGGTCAACCCATCAAATACCTATGATCAGACAATGGTGGTGATTATGTAAATCAAAATTTTGAAGAATAATTGGTTCAATATGGTATTGGCCGGTAGCGGTCGGTTCCTCAGGCACCTCAACAAAATGGCATCACATAATGCACGAATCATAGGTGATTTGAAATGGATAGATGTCTTTTGCAGGATTAAAATCTACCTCCTCGCTTCTGGAATGAAGTGGTGTATTGTGCAAACTATCTACTAAATCACAACTCGACTCGAGTTGTTCCTTGTATGACTCTAGTCGAATGATGGTGTGGAAAGAAGCATTCAATCAACTACCTCCATGTGTTTGGATGTGTTGGTTGGGCTCATATTTTCGATGATTGCCTAAATAATTTGGACATAAAGAGTCATTCTTGCATCATGATGGACTACTTTGAAGAGTCGAAAACCTATCGACTATTTGATCCTATCAAATGAAAAATCATTATAAGACAAAATATTTTTTTCTTTAGAAGTATTTTGGCATTAATTTATTGAATTATTCCTTTGGATTGTTGTAGGATGATCCCTTTGATGTCATATCCAACACTGGTTCTGTTACTCCATTTTTCAGTCTTTCAACTGGACATTCGATATTTATTCCTTTTTTTACTAGACCGTCAACCTCCGAGTCAACTAGTCCATCGTCCTCTATTTCAAGTAGTTTGTTGGCTAAATAACCTCTGACTTATGATCGACCTGTTGCAATGAAACACATTTCACCTATTTATTGTCTACCTTGATGGGTTGCCGAGACAATTAAATTTTTTGGAGCTAATATCGGTGATGTCCCCTCTAGACGACAAACTCAAAGTCAAAAGAAACATGTCGACGTTTCCTTAATGACTTGTGTACTTGAAACTTCTGATCGTGTCTCCTACTTAAATTTTGAAGGATGACCTGAATGGGAATAGGCCATACAAAAAAAATTTGATTCTTTATCGAAGAATCACACTTGGGACTTAATTCCTTATCTACAAGGAAAGAACATTGTGAATTGTCGATGGGTCTACAAGAGAGAATTTACCTCTAAAGGTGTTGTTGAGGGACATAAAGCACACCTCGTTGTGAAGGGATTTTCTAAAAAAGAAGGCATTAAATACATTGAAACATTTTCCCCTGTTGCAAATATGAACTCTGTTCAACTTATTCTTTCCCTTGTTGCTCGTTTTGGATGGAAAATCCATCATATGGATGTGAAGAGTGCCTTTCTTCATGGAGGCCTATTGGAAGAAATTTTCATGGAACAACCACTTTGTTTTGTGACATATTCTACCTCAGTTTGTTGACTCAAGAAGTATCTTTATGGTTTGAAGAAGGCTCCCCGAGCTTGGTACACTAAGATCGACAGTTTATTTCTTTGGCTTGGTTTCAAATGTTGTGAATCTGATCACATCTTCTATGTATTCCATACCAATGTAGACACTTTGAATGTTTGTTTTATATGTATATGGCCTACTCATTACTAGAAATAATAATGATCTCATTCTTAGATTGAAGAAACAACTTATTTAATCCTTTGACATAACAGATCTTGGTACTTTGTGTTATGTTTTGGGTCTTCAAGTACTACCAATGTGTCATGGATTTTTCATTTCTCAGTCTAAATATGTGATGGATTTGTTGAGACATTTTAAGATGGTTGATTGCAAGCCCTCTGCTACTCCATTTTAATTTGGAGTAAATATTACAAAAACTTATCAAACAACTATAGTTGATGCTACACTTTATCGACAATTGGTCGACAATATTATTTATCTTACTCATAGTCAAACTAAAATTTCCTTTGTTGTTAGTGTGGTTTCTTGGTTTATGAAGGACCCTAAAGAAAACCAATGGAAAGTAGTAAAACAAATTTTCCTCTATGTCAAAGGTGTTAGAGCCTTAATTTACACCCTACAGATCCATAAGGGAATACAACAAAAGATGAAATCCAAGATGAAACTCTATCTTAATATTTATGTCACTTTTGAAGGGTGTCACTTGTCATACATTGAAAAAAATTGACTAGTCGTTGGTCATCTATAGTGCAACCCACGACATCCTCTATAAACTTATAGATTCATTAAGTTTTGAAGAGGTAAGTGAGTGATGAGTTAGTTCTTCATGGAATTATCCTTGGAACTCACATCATTTGAGTATAAATTGGTCTCTAGAAGATCTAGAAGCTCTCCCAAGCCTCTTCCAAGGATCTATATAAAGAAGGAAAATCTTGAGAATGAGGGAGAATAATCATTTACAAATATATGCTTCCAAAATTTAGAGGTGATTCTCCATCTACATTAGTTGAAGTCATGTTGCCTAGCTTGGTTGAAGAGCTAAGGAGGAGCAAGGAGCAAGGGGAAAAGAGGAATGCATCTACATCTTGAGGTAATTTTATTGATGCATTTCTGTTATCCATATTAATAGAGCATTGGTTTCCCCCTATGAATGTTTTTTTTCATAAATAAATATTCATATATGATTTCTTATATTATAGACCAGGTTAGATCCAAGCTAGATCTAGGATTATAACACCAATAAGAGATGTAGGAAGGCATTGCTTGTATTTTGTGTGCATGAAGCAGGTTGTGGAGGTTGGAGTTGGAACTTCAAATCTACAACAGTGAGGATATACAAAGTACATCCTTTATGAAAAGGTATGCTATTTCTATTGCTTCTTAGTTTAATAATGAATCCAATTGCTTGAGTATAAAGGAAAGAAACATAAGTCTATCCCTCTATCTGTCTAGGATCAATAGGTGGATCCTAGGGATATCTTATTTTCCTCCTATGAGATTTTCTCTAATAGAACTAGTGACTCTATTGGGGAAGGATATTTGATTCTTCTCTAGTTTATAATCCCTTTTATCCTCTATTTTGATTTGATTGTTTTATTTCCTGCTACTCCCTCAGAGGTTGGATCTCTTAGATCTGATTAGATCTAAGTTAGATCTCTCTTTTGAATGATTTTGTAGGGTGTTTCTTGTTGCACCACTTTTGACAAACAACTAGTGACTTATTGCAGGTCTCTTGACCTGCGACACCCCCTGTAATTTTGGAAAATTGAAGAATTCCCATACTCCTGTGATAAGATCTAGTTTCTCTATTCTTTAGGATCTACGATTGGACTTTTTTTGCATATCTTATCTTTGATTGAATCCTTTTGTCACAATTTTTTCCTTCGATTTCGGTTTGAAGTGTGTTGGTGTGGCTTGTTTGGATTTCTTGTGAACACTTAATTGTTGTCTAGTGATCCATTGAATTTGGAAAGTCCACCCAATATATCTGATCAGATCTGGTAGTGTCCCCTATTGATTGCATTTGTTTTTCTTACCCTCTTGTAATTGGTGTTCATTGCTAGATCTACCTTCATAGTGAGTTTTGGGTTGAGCTTATTGTAGAGACATTGGAGGGTGCTTTTAGCATCACTACCAATTTCCTATACCCGTTTCTTGTTGATTGGTTGTTTTTTCATTTGTAGAGTGTTTTGTTGTTTGGATTAGAAATTTTTTTGCATCATATTCGGAAAAAAAATAAAAAAATTGCATGTGTATAAGATTTTGAAGCATTAAAAGAAGAATGCATGGTTTCAAGTGTTTGATTTGAGATATTAGAAAAATCTTGGATGTTATTTGTTTTGCATGGTTGCTTGGTGTTTGAGGTTTCATTTTGAAGCGTACAAAGGAAAAAATCTCTTCTCCCTCCTATAGTTAGAATTCATTGAATTGAGCAAGTGCATTATCATTTTTTCATTGCTTTAGTTGGGTCAAGAGTAAACACCATAAAAGTTCCATCCATCCTCCCTTTGACATAAACAACATCCATAAGAAAAGACTCGTAAATCTAAAATCATCTAGACTCTTTTCTTTACTATAAATCCAACATAAGATAGGTTTAGGGCCTTGGAATAGGATTGGAGAGTAAACTCTTCAAGGCCACCAAAACTAAACCTAGAGCCATTAAAGAGTGTAACATCTATTTTTGCAACGATTTTGCCGATAATCTCCTCTAACAAAAGAGTCAAGCATGAGGTTGCATCAGGGAAAGTAAGGAGATTACCTCTTTTTGCTTGTTTTGGTGTTTGTAGTATCACTTCAATTACTATGTATACAAATGTTTCATTGGTACCACACCTGTGTGTGAGATAACACCATTGAATCTTTGAGCATATTTACCCTTCCCTTACATGTGGTCATACCTGCGAATGTTCACCCAGTCATTGATTATGAGGTGGTAGCCTTAGTGACCATTCCTAGGTAGCTACAAAGTTGATTTTAGGTGGGACATGTCTGTAGTACTTGGGGCATATGTTTGTTCATGATCTCAGTTCCCTTGGAGGGTGCTTACACTGATAAGGGTTGTTTCACATTGTTGATCGTACCTTCTCCTCATACCTTCACTGGTCAATCTTGTGGGGACATCATCTCCCCAAGGGGGTTGGTTTTTAGAAGGCCCCTTGAGCCATTAGTTTGCTTGTTGTTGTAGAATATTTTTTAGGGGTGTGATCTTTGGTTCCATGTCTACGTCAACCTTAGGTTGAATTATATTTTATTTACACATATTGTTTTCACCATGGATGAATCATTGCATCAGTATCATCGATTACAAGGACTAGAGCCAATCACAGAGGTGCAAACACCTCTCAAGCATCATGATATAGGTGACCGAAAATTAGAAGAGTCTCATCTTTGGTTTGAGGAGATTGATTTGGTTGAAGTGGAAGTAGTTGACGAAATTCCTCCACCAAAATTTAACCCTCCTTTGACTAATCCTGAAGCACCCACACTTATCCAGGCAAGGGAACTTTTTAGTCAAACCTTTTCTTTGTTTAGTGATCCTCACACCATGTTAGGACCAAGTGTATTGTCTAGTGTGGTTGAACCATCGATCCCATCTGCAAGTAGGATTAGGGGCATCCCCATGATGTCCACTTTACCTTCCTTGAGAAACATTGGACCTAGATTGTCTATGTCGTTTTCTATGGGTGCCTCTATTTGGGGGACACTAGCCATGTTTTATTTTTCATTCATCAGTCTACTGAGTGTTCCTATGCCCATCCCATCCATTTTGATGCTCGCATCTATATCTTCTTTCGGTGGGGGGATGAGCCTTGGTTTTGTCATGGGGGGTGGATTTCCTTCTACCTCCACCATTCCTATGAGCGAGTCAACATCATCAAGTGTTGGTTTACCTTTTGGATGGAACATTCCTAGTGGTTTTTAGGTTTTCCCTAATCAAGATTGGGGAAATAGTATGTCAAGAGGATTTAACTTTCCATGGTTTATCATACCTTTCCCTAGGGGCATGTCCATTGGGGGTAATTTTTCACAATGAGGAGTCTTTCCCTTTATTCCAAACTCCTGTCCTAGGAGTTTCTTCCTTGGGACTAGTTTTGGGAAAAAAATTCCTTTAGGGTATACATCTACGTTGGGGGGAAACCCCCTCGGGGGCATGTTTTGTCCTGGGATAAATCATGCTCATGGAAGTGCCACAATACCTAGGGGTATTTAATCTTCTAGAATTCCTCAACCCTATGATAGTACGACCATAGGGGGACCTTAAGGTTCATATGGTACATTAGGAACTTCGTGTTCCTCCTAGTATTCATTTTCTCACACGTCGTTTCCCTTCCTTGCAAGATTAGACTTTCCCAACTTGTCACGTTTGAAAAATGACCTTATTTCCCACAACCCTTCATGGTCAGTAATTCCTTCTAATATACCATCATACATGCAAACATTTGATGGAAAGATGGGAGAAGACACCTCCTAACACATTATGACATATCATTTGTGGTGTTGTTCTAACTCTTGGTGGATGACTGAGTGAGGTTTCATATTATCTAAATATCCCTAACCGGAAGTGCCACAAAATGGTACATTGACCTAGAAGGTGCTTCCTTTAAAAATTTTAATGAATTGGAAATGATGTTTCTAAAACATTATTAATTACCCATACAATATGAGATTGGAACAATTCTCTTGACACATATACAACTGGATACCGCCACTCACATTTCTGATCATATACATGAGTGGAGGCGAAGGCATAGGATGACCAAGACCCATATTGTGGAAAAAATCCTTATGGATTGGTTCAAAAAGTCCCTCCTACTACCCATTACAAAATACGTAGCTATGGTCGGGGTGGATTCCAAAGATTAATCCATCATCCATGCCTAGAAATTAGATTTGATTTACTCTCAGTCAGACACTCTTTATGATATTATCTCACATGCTCCTAGGCCATTGACAAATCTTAAAAATCCAAACCTAGGACCCCATGCCAATGGTGTGGTAGGTTTGTTTTCCCATGCCTCTATGGGCCAGTTAGCTACCCACATGGGTCACATGTCTATCTTGTCACACCCATCATATTCTGTCTCTAATGCTCAAACCACAATAGACCCTACTCAGACCTCTGAGGTGAATTTGGTGTAATCCATACAATCAAAGAATCCTCATTAAACTGGAGGAAGGATGAAAAGCAACAAAAGGAACAATTCTAACATTTAACAAGGGACTGATTCCACCCAAAAAAATCTAAGGGTAGGCACAAAAGAGAATAAAAAGATTCAGTTCCCCTGCACGATTTGTGGGGAGGACCACCCTAATCATTAGTGACCTAGGAAGGATGAGTTCCATCAGTATTTGGGTCAACAAAGGGGAACCCAACAACCTATTTTCCTAACTCATCCTTACCCCCCTCAACCTCAACACATGGTTGCAACAAATCCTTCCCCTCTACAAGGGGCTATGGAAGGTAACCCTTGACATGAGGGGTATTCCTTGAATGCCACAATTTTCATGTGTGACCAGAGGGTCAACATGTAGACGTGAGCCAAGAACTATGAAAAATGTGAGACTACTCTTTTTATTCATGAATCAACATATTCTTCCCATCTTAATGACCCTCTTTAGATTGAGAATCCATTTTTTGACATACCTCTTTTCCCCACGAAGGGCGTTCTTTGACAAACAACACACAATCCCAATTCACGGGCCACCCAGAACTACAATATTGTGGAAGAATTGGCCCAGGAACTTTGTGCCATGTCTTCACTTGAAGTTCTCCAAAGTTGCCCAGCGTGACAGAATGCCTTGATGTCTTCCATAGGAATGGTTGATCCCTCGGGGCCGAGTTTGATAACCTTTTATTCTGTTCAGGTTCATCATAGGATTTCCCATCAAATATCTTTCCATATCAAAGTAAGAACAACGAGGAAAAATATCCTTCACACTATGATTGATGAAGGAGACTCAAATTGTATTATGTTTATGTCTTGTTGGAAGGCCCTCAGATATCCTAAGTTTGACACTTCTGAAACACTGTTAAAATCATTTGATGGACATATGTTCCATTTGTTGATACTTAGAACACATCACCAAAAGGCTTCATCCTCCCTTGAAATCCGGCCTTCTTTTACTTCTTCTTCTCTCTGAAATTCGACTTGTATCAAATGAATGTATAATGATGTTTATTTATACCATTTATGTCA
>ML779765.1:812112-883497 GCA_009831015.1 Picea engelmannii | reverse complement strand
TTTTCTAAGTTGTTTTTAAGAGTTTCAATATAACTATTTAGGGGTTGATTAAATTTATGGGTTTATGCTGGAACAATTCAATTCCTAAACTTTCCTTCTTACATGCGGGTAGGTGGGTAGGCCCTGGTCCAAGTTTTTAAACCAGGGCTCTGATACCATGTGTAAGGACCTGATTTAATTAAGCCTAATAAAATCCATAAATTTAAACAGATAAGATTACTTCTACGCATAAACAATAAGTAATTTCTTTCATTCAACATATAAGCAACATAAATTAATTTATGAAAAACAATATAATAAATTAAATAACAGAATATAGATACCTCTGGTTGATGCTATTATCCCAATATCCGACTTTCCTCTTTGCTACTTTACCCAGCCTGCTGCTTTGACCAAACCCTGCCCAAAAGCGACTAACCACCCAACCAACTAGGAGAAACCTTTCCATCTCCCTAGCTCCAGGATTCTGTGAGGATTCTTGGCCCCCGAGCCCAAAATCCCCAACAACATGGTGCCCCCTGCAACAGTTCCCCCAAACTCCAAACCAGAAAATATCCCCACCAGGAAATACAATCCTCCTCCCAAAATAATTCTTCCTCCCCAAATTTTCATCATCCTCTCCCATAGGACTCTTCCCAGTCATATCTCACCCCATTCACTGACTCCCCATCCTCCTTTAATGCCCACCCACCTTATCCTTCCCTTTATTACCTTAGCCTTCCCTTTATTATCTTATCCTCCACTCCATGCTTCATTCCCCCCTGCATATGTAAAGTCTTATAATAAATAATTTGAAGTTATTCATCCATTTAATTCATTACCCAAATCTTTGAATGTGTTAATTAATTAATTAATTAATTAATCGACATTTATTAAACAATAAATAAATAAATAAATAATAATATTATTAATAGTTAATCATTACTTAACTAATACACATTAAGACAATTAATTAATTAATTAACTATTCTTAATAAACCCTATGCAACTATTTAACCAGGGTTGTTACAAAATTAGTTAAATCTTGAGGATATATATAATATACCTCTTGGGTCATTATGATCAAGTGATCGAATTGATATCATATGAAGATATCAAGGTCCAATATGCACTTTGATGTTCTAATCACAATGCGCTTTTCTTAAGTGACATAACAATGTCTTTAGAAACCACCTATGTAGGGATGATTTTAAGGATGGAAATTTATATTAAAATGTAGAAACATGGGCTAATCTTACTAGTCCTTAATATGCAAAATGTAAAATGTTTGGCGATATTTTTGTAAAAATATTCAAATTTGTAAATATTTTATATAGTTTCTATAACATTTTGGCGATTTTTAAGGTAAAATAATTTTATTCTAGGGAATTTGGGTGAATCTTTTTAATAAAAAAAGGAAATTGGTGAATCAGTTTTTGGGAAAAAACATGGAAAATTAGCCCAATGGAAAAATTTAGCCCCTAAAATCATTTATGCACCTATGTATTAAAAAATTTATTCCCTCTTCGATTATCTACAAATTTTTCTATCTGTTTTGCTACAGGTTCCACCCCTTTCCCCAACACTCCTCCCCTCCACTTGTGAAAAATGTTATGAAGTGTGTTATTATGTAGTCTAACAACAACATGCATTAAATTCAATGAACATATGTCCTCTCTATTTTTATTGGGGCTATGGCTCTTCTTTGTTCTTGTTCTAGATGTTTAGGGTAATTAGTAGGGAACACAATTGGGTGAAAGAGGGAGTCACCCCCTCTTTCACTAAGATTGTATCTATTGACATTTGAATATGTTAATATTGAAACGACAACCTCATGAGGATATAAATCCCTCTTTGTTTTTATAGAGGTGGTACTCCTCTTTAAATTTTTCAAAGATTTTCTTTTGAATGTCAATAAAATAATGTAGGATGTTGCTTTAGAGAAAAACCCAAAACTTTATCGCTCAACAAAATTTAAAATAGTATAAAATATAAGAGTTCCTGAGAAATGGACCAGGAATCTTAAACATCACATTTGCTGGAAATAAATAAGTTAGAGGAAATAACAAAAATTCTCACATCCATCACAATTTCAGGTTTTTCTGATCACATTCAAAATAAAAAGGGAAAATTGTCCAACACACGAGAGAACTTTGAAAGAGTAATTCTTGTAAAGATCAAAAACAAAATTTGATAAGTCAATTTCAAATATCTTATATTCAAAACTCAGAGTTATAAAATATAGTCAAAATCAACTCTGAAATAGCTCTGTGGTATTTCTCAAAAATGATAAAGTCTTTTACAATCTTAGAAATTTAAAGGCATTTGTCCATAAATGGGCTGTGATTGGGGCTCCCGTGAATCATAAAATATATATGAGAAAGATGAAGAAGAGAATGTAAATCTACGACAGAGCACGAACAAAAATAATTGGACAGAAGAAAAGAATAAGTTATCAGAATTCAGTTATGCGTTTCTGATGAAAGAATAAATATAACTAGTTGAATTTTGAAAAAGAAAGAAAGAATGTGATTAGTATGGGCTTACTGTGATAGACTCTCTCTCTCATTATTTTTTGCTAGTTGTGTGTTTTATGTTATTCATTGTTGTGGTTGGTTGGTTGGTTTCAACAATTCCCAACTTATCTTCTTCGGTTATTTTTAACAAGACTTGTTTTAACCATTCTTTGATATAATCCTTCATTAGGGTGACGTTAATCTCTTGTCTAATCCTTATATATAAAAAAGTACTTTCCATCTCCCTTAAATTAAATGATATTGATGTAATGAAGTTTCAATATACTCACTTTTTTATGAATAACTAACCAACCAATTATCAATTTCATCTTCATTATATTCTTTATACCATTAAACTTTTCCATGAACAAGATTTTGAGTATTTCCATGTGTTATTCAAATTTCTCCCTTGTAAGAAATGCAGAGTTTAGAATTAATTTAGGGTCCTGTAATTCTATGATGTTTCCATCTAAATCAATTTCATTCTATTTTTGATACAAAGTCTCCCTTTTAGAAATTACTTCATCACATTCTTCCAACAGTTCCTTCAAAGTTTTTATTTTCTTAATCCAACATGCTTTAAGTTGCTTTACCCTCACTTGAGAAGGAAAATTTTATTCCTTTCTTTTCAACTCTGTCATGTTCATGATATTTAGAATAAAAGTAGTGACAACATCCTTGTAAAGTCCTTCTTCATTCTCATAATTAGTCTGGAGATAAAATTTGAAACTTTGCAATTTTGAACCAAAAGTCATAATATTATTATTGATATCCCAGGCTTCAAGGACAAGAGACATTATCTTTTTGATGTTTTCCTCAACAAATTTCTTACTACAACAAGTAAACTGGTTGCTCCTCTCCACTTAGAATTGGATTCAGGCAAGACGCCAGGATTCATTCCATTGTTGAATCTTTTACCTGTTTTCCTCTTGAATTTACACTTTCAAACACTGGATTTTTTAGTTCCTTTTCAAATGATGCGTTGTGGAGGGTTAATGAATCCTCTTAATCAAAATTGGTTTCTTGGACAATTAGCTCCTTTTCTGGTAGAGTTCTTCGCTCTTCTTCTAGGAATTCAATGTTTTCTCTGTCAGCATCAAGGTCCATATCTTGCAAAAGGATATCATTCTTAGGTATGCATTGCTCTATTTCTTCTTGGTTTTTAAGAATTTTTCTCTTAAAATATGGTAGTTTGTGGTTTGACTCAATATTATTTTCATCGTGATGAGGATCATCATCACCCTTGAATTATTGATTAAAGAATTTTGTTTCTCTTCTACAATGTTTTGCGTATGCCGATTTAGAGTGCCATTTCTTTGAGATGAACTTTGGGATTTAGAACCTTTTTCACCTGTGACCTTTCCATGTTGTTTATATGCCTCATTTTTGCTTATAATAGTTTCAAGTTCCTAAATTATTTTTTCTTGAGAATTATTTTCTTCGTTCTCCTCCTCCTCATATATGTATATGCTAATATATGAGCAACTAAAACCAGTGGAAATTATATGATTCATAAAACATTGTTGTCAATCAAACCCTTTCACGTAGTCGACCACCTTTATCTTATAAGGCTCAAATTGAACAAAAAATTCATCAATATTTGAGGCATTCTTAACCATAATCTCACTGACCCTCCATGGTAATTGAATAAACTTTTTTTTTCCTTCTTTGAGCAAATAAATTTCCTAGAATTCATATTGTCTGCAAACTTCTATTATGAACATTTTATCAGACACATAAAATGGGAGATAAGTAGTTTCCACACGACACAAATAGATTCTGACAATGTTGTAATCTTCATTGTATTCAACTACTCCCCTATAATTTAAAAATGATGTCGCTTCTAATGACAATCTTTAAGTACTTTCCCCAAATATTAATTTTTTGAAAGGAGAAAGGAAAGAGTTGTAAACTTCATAGAAGTGGTACATTCCTATTTTCTTCCATAGATTCAGATACCAAGTATAAACCGAGCCTTTCATGAGATCAACTTGCTTTGAAATATGGAGCCCTTGAAATTCATGGCTATCAATGATAGTGAAAACTAAATACCTAGACACACAATTTTTTTTGTCTTTCTTAAAGTTCAACAATTGAGATGTTATTTCTGTAGATATAATCCTTCACCACTAAAAAAATCTTTTCCTCGAAAAAAGTAATACAAGATATACATAGCCAACCTGGGAATAGTAGAAGTGGATTCTAGCTAAAAACCGAGCAATTTCTTTGTAGGGTTTCTTGAGCTGACTAACCTGTATTAAATATAATTCCTTCGACATTATTGAGGGATCCTATAGGAACTATGGAAATATATTTCTATTGCCATTTTCATCTTTGATCAAATTCTTGGCTTCCTTGACTTTAAATATTGCAATTGGCTTCAACCATTTAAGCATCTAATTGAAATTAGGCGGCCCCAAAGAAATCAATGAGCGCCCATTCATTTTTTTAATCATTTGGTATTTCTTGAAGTTTTTAGTACACCATATTACTAATTCTTTTGTGTCAAATACTTATGGAAAACATCCTTCTCAGACTATCCTAGATGTCTATACGATGTTAAGATTCCTTTCTTCAGTAAGTAATGAAGAATATTTCTTGTAAACTTTGGACCAATGATTTTCTAAATTTTTTCATGCAAATGTATTCAGTGTGTCACTGCAAAATATTTGTCTTATTTTCACCATCCTCTTCTGTGATTATTGTTGTCCCTCGACCAAGTTTCGGGGAAACTTTGGTCAGTTTGGAGGTTTTGGCCCAGTTTTGGGACTTCGACACGTTGGTCGAAGTAGGAGCGCCCCGACGGAGATGTGATCATGAATCTCACCTATTTTGAGAGTTATGTGGAACCAGTAAAGGGTCCTATGGGATTTGTAATGATTTTATGGGATGTCGACCCATGGTTTTTCCCCATGTTTAAGCCTTAGTATAAGATTTTGTAAAGTATAAATAAAGAGGAAGAGAGAGAAGGATCAATAATTGAGTGCACAGATAGTAGTGCTTTGTGCGAAGGAATGTATGTGGTTGAGGCTTTGTGCTCGATTGTGATTTTGTATAAGGTGCTAAGTGTCGTGATAAGATATTTTGGCTTTGTGCATCTGACCTATTTTTGGAAGGTAAAGAAGGAGGATCCAGTGCTTAGTGCGTAGATCTCCTATCTTGTGCGAAGTTAGACTCAGTGTCTTAGTGCACATGAGTGACTGGATGTAAGATTTTGGCGAATAATAAATAGGTGAAGCGGTTTGTGGATGTAGCCCCACCTTGGGGTGAACCACGTATATCTGGTGTCTCATGGTTTTCTTTATGCAGTGTAATTTCTGTTATGCTTTTGCTTAGTGCTTTGATTATTATGTGTAATGAATATATATTTTGTTTCTTAAGTACTTTACTTATGTTAAAGGGTAAATGAATTATAGAATTAACTCACAGTGCTAAGTGCTAAGTGCTCAGGGTGCATAATCACTTGTTGTTACTGTGCTTATCTGCCTTTGATTATGCTCTGCGGTGTTAATGAGGGTAATAAACTAATGTATGTTCACTTCCTAAGCATTAAAAAAATATTCTATGAAGTGATCTTATCAAAGTATCGTGTCCCAGCCTGGTTACAGACACCTACATCCTATAACCCCCCCTGCTTCTACCTCGGGTGAGACTTCACCTGCTTTGCAAGTGTTGCCGAAAGGGTCAGTAGTCAAGGTTTTGTTGGTTCATTGTTAAGCGTTAAACCCTAGGTCTGCCCCTGTGCCAACAAATGGTTTTGTTTTCAGGACTTGAAACTGTGATTGCTGGGAACTGAAGGAAAATCTCTATGTAGGTCTTCTACTGAAGTACACAGTACTCTACTTGACTTGCAAAGCTTTGTGCCAAGAAAGTAAGTTGTTTTGAAGAAAAGAGGTAAGATTCTAAAAGAGACAAGCTTTGTGCTTTGGTAAGAGAAAGATAAGTGAAATGTTTTGTTTTGAAAGCATGAATTTAAGTATGTAATAGATTTTGTCCTAGTCTGAAGGCTAGGGAACAATTGAAAGAAAAAGTTGATTTGAATAAATTTAATGGAAATGAAGAAATATATGTCATTACTATGCATAGAATGATTTTTTGGACTAATAAGTGGATGCAATAACCTAGAAAGAATTTTTGTAGATTGTAGGTCCAACACTATGATCCTAGGGGAAGTGCACAGTACAAAAAATATTGGGGAACATTTAAGAGAAACAGAGGATTGACTTTGTGTTATAATTGCATAAGGTTGGAACATCTTGCTAAGTAATTCCATGACGTAGGCCCTGTTTTTCTTTGTTGTAAGGTTGTTGGTCATGAGGTTGAGGATTTTCTAAGGATTATTGCTAAAGTTGAAGGGACGAACATAAGACAAGAAAATTATGAAAAGAGTCAAGAGACTAAGGGTATGTTAGAAAGTCATAAAAATAAAAGTTCTGAGGAATTTCAGACTATGTTATTACATTTGGAAGAAACGATGGATGTTCATAAAGATGTCAGTTTACCAGAAAGCCCGAAAGAAAAAAAATGTATAAGTGAAAGAATAGAAGACTTCAACATAGACTGTATAATCTTGGATGAATAAACACAAGTGAATATTATGACAGAAGAAACTTGGAGAGTTTTGGGAAATCCTACTGTGATACTTTTTTAGGAAGGATAGGCTTGTTTAAGGGCAAGATGATGACATTATGTGGAAGAGTAACTACTGTACCTATTATTTTTCATGGAACATAGACTGAAGAAGAATTTCAAGTCATTAGGTTTGTTGAGGACATCGCCCCTTTCCCACTTTTGTTAGGTAAGACTTGGATTGAGAAGGATCACATCAGAAGGAAAGTAGAGGAAGAAGCTACAGAAAATAAAAAGCAAGAATGAAGGGATTTCATAGCTAGGAAAATAGACCAACTAAGAGAAGAATGAGAGGATAAGTCGAAGCAACAGAGCAAAGTAACAATGCAGGAGGGACATAAAGAAAAAGAATTAGCTATCAAGGTTGAAAGAATTCAAGAAGGCTTGAAGTACCTATCTATCCAAGAGAGAAGTGTGCCCACTCAAGAAGTGTTAAGAAAAGGGATATTAACTTTAGAACCTTTGAGGGTACCTCAACAGTGTGGAGCCACTATGCTAGGGGAAGATAAGAATACAAATGGAAAGAGAATTCCAGAAATAGTTAAAGAGACTCAGATAATAGGAAATAAGGCAAGGAAGCTCATTAAAAAGAATGCTAAGTTGGAAAATCTACAAGAAGTTAAGGAAACTAGATGGAATACTTCACAGACCAGAACCTTGCAAGAGGCAGGTTCATAGGGTTTGAACCTCACTGGAACAACACGTCTGTGCAGATTTGGACTTTTCCCTGGTGAAGTTATATAATCCTTGGAAGCACCTGGATGTATGAATGCCTCGTCGAGGATCCAGAGTTAAAGAGGCTAGAGGCTCAGTTACAGGAGGCGCAACAAGAGACATTTTCATTGTAGTCATAGATGAAGCTTCTCACAACAGTGGAAAGGATGAAGAGATCCCATGAGAAACGCATAATACAACAATAGATCATTTCCCTTCAGGGTAAGGTGATGGAAGTAACAAAAAATTTACAACCTGTGCAGGATGAAGCTTGCAAGGTGTTCAAGGAGATCGATAGCCAAGGCTCATAGTTATATCAAGTAGTTGCAGCAGTAGAACAACACTTGGAAGGGCCTGTTACAGAGAAGACAGTATAAGATCTCGTTGAGCAGAAGGCTCAAGTGAGGTAGTAAGTCGAGGAAGCTCAAGTTAAGGTAAAGTATTTTGAAGCAACATTTTACAGACCTGAGTGACTTGGGACGAGTCACAAGTGAGTGTTGGGGGCCTGTTGGCCATCGACCAAGTTTCGGGGAAACTTTGGCCAGTTTGGAGGTTATGGCCCACTATTGGGACTTCGACATGCTGTTTAAAGTAGGAGTGCCCCGAAGCAGCTGAGATCGTGGATCTCACCTATTTTGAGGGTTATGTGGACCCAGTAAGGGGTCCTCTGGGATTTGTAATATGGGATGTTGACCCATGGGTTTTCCCCATGTTTACGCCTTATTATAAGATTTTGTAAAGTATAAATAAAGAGGAAGAGAGAGAAGGGTTGGAAAGTGAGTGCACAGATAGTAGTTCTTTGTGCGAAGGAATGTATGTGGTCGAGGCTTTGTGCTCGACTGTGATTTTGTAGAAGGTGCTAAGTGTCATGATAAGAAATTTTGTCTTTGTGCATATGAACTATTTTTGGAAGGTAAAGAAGGAGGATCTAATGCTTAGTGCTCAGAGTTCGACTCTGTGGATTAATCCATAGGAGTGAATGGATGTAAGATTTTGGCGAATTATAAAGAGGTGAAGCGGTTTTTGGATGTATCCCCACCCTGGGGTGAACCACGTATATTTGGTGTCTCATGGCTTTCTTTGTGCAGTGTCATTTATGTTATTCTTTTTCTTAGTGCTTTGATTATTATGTGTAATGAATATACATTTTGTTTCTTAAGTACTTTACTTATGTTAAAGGGTAAATGAATGCTAGACTTAACTCACAGTGCTAAGTGCTAAGTGCTCAGGGTGCATAATCACTTGTTGCTACTGTGATAATCTGTCTCTAATTATGCTCTGTGGTGTTAATGAGGGTAATAAACTAATGCACGTTCACTTCCTAAACATTTACATAATATTCTGCGAAGTTCTCTTATCACAGTATCATGTCCCAGCCTAGTTATAGACACCTGCATCCTGTAACCCCCCTTGCTTCTACCTCGGGTGAGACTTCTCTTGCTTCATAGGTTTTGTTGAAAGGGTTGGTAATCAGGGTTTTGTTGGTGTGTTGTTAAGCATTGAACCCTGGGTCCGCCCCTGTGCCAACAATTATCATAACATGCAAAGGACTCTAGAGATTATGGAATAATGTTTTCCCTCTTTAAGTTAATATTGGAGCTTTTGTGTCGAGGGAGAAGTTGGATGAATTAAATTCAAAATTATGTCGTTAATATCGAAGAACTCACTATATTAATAACTTTCCTGATATATTAAATTTTCATAAGCTACGCATTAAATGTTTCTTTGATTACCATGACAGGGGAAAAATCTTTTAGTGGAGCCAAAGAATGGATATTAAAATTTTGAAAAATATAATCTTTGTTTCTGATCGATGTTATAGTAAGTAATATTGAAAATGTTTCTAAGTATCAATTATTGCACAAATGGAGGAATGATCATATTTTAAAGAAATAGTGGAAAATCTGCTTCCACGGTAAAACTCGAAAAATAACAAAGTGTAAGAAATAACACGACAGGCGGAGAAATAGGTGGGGAAATACAGTTTTAAGAAATATCCACTTCTTCTATTCAATAATGAGACTAAGTATGGAAATGGGTGGATGGATAAATACTTAAAAGAATGAAAAGAGATTTGACCTCTTGTGATTCTTCCGCTCTGAAGGAAAAATAAGTACTTTGAGATTTGGAATTTTTCCATGTATGGTACATTGGGATAGAAAGAGAGATGTTATGGGAGAATTTTAAGATCAACAACTGGCTCCAACTATGGGAAAGTAACCCCTTATGGGTTTCTAAGAATCCAGAATCCGAAGACCAGGTGCCTTCTCCATTGGGCTATGGAGTCATGAAAATAAGAATTTACAAAACAAAGAAATTAAATTATGTACAACCAGGAAGAAAAATATCAAGAGAAGAAAATTTAAGATGCTTCCCATTCAATAGAAATATTAAGGTTGTCCATTTCATGTCTTTGAGAATATAATAAGTATATCCCAAAATATTTTCAATGATATAAGGCCCAATCCATAATGCCTCAAACTTCGTATGCATTGAGTGTTTCTCTTTATCTTTATTATATAATACTAATTGTCCTTTATGAATTTTTTTTACTATTGTACTTTGATCCAGATGGATATCGATGGCCACCCACCTTTTCCAACTAGCTCAAAACAATTTTTTGACAATTTTGGCAATTTACTATTTTTAGCAGTTTTAACTTCCGAGGCCATTTTGAGGGCCTAAATGAAGGTTTTTCAAGATCGAACTCCTCAATGATAGCCAAATGCATGATTCAGTACCCAAAATGAATCTCCTCAATGATACCTTTCCAACGGGCTATCACGTGCCTAAAACGAAGATCGTATGCAAAAGTTACGACCTCGAGAAGTTGATGTACTAACTTACCCAAACGGGGCCCACATGACTTTTGGCGCTTCATCTCCTAGGGTTAGGTTTTTGGATGTCAAGGGTTTTTGGAATTTTTTATTATTGTAAAAAGGCCTTCAGAGCCTCATTGTAACCTTCTTCTTGCAAATGCACACTGCTATCACATCTCTTCTCAGAGATAAGCTGCCACCATTCCAGCAAGCTTGTTTCCGCTACATTTTACAGTTTCAGCTTATTTCATTATTGAATAGAAAACCAGTTTTACTGTATCTCTATTATTTTGTGTTAAGAACCTACTAATAATCTGTATTCATTTCGTTCTGCTCATAAAATCTGGATCAGTGGTATTAGAGCGGTCTGCTCCTTGTCGTCTTAATGCATGTCCCCAACGAGGTCGTAGTACAAAGAGTTGGGTCTCGAGCTTGTTTCTCTTGAGGAAAAAATCTCTCGCACGCCCAAGAAACCTCCCATGGTAGGAGAGAAGAAATATGACAGGACAAGAGATCCTTTAAAACTATTGATTGAGGAAACCCTCATGCAACAGAGGAACAAAATGATGGCTAGTTTCACGCAAATCCTTCGGCGGCTACCAACAGGCGACACATCTTCTTCAAACGGAGGCGCCACCCCTTCAAGGTACAAATAAAATTTTATATTCCTATATTTGAAGGTTATATAGACGTAGATGTTGTAGACAAGTGGTTGAATCTACTAGAAGGGTATTTTTCTGTCCATAACTTTTCGAATAGAGAAAAGATTACTTTTGCACTCCTCAAAGCCGTTCCCCATGTCAAAGATTAGTGGGAAACTTTCTGTGAGCAAAAGGAAACAGAGGAAACCTCATTATTTTAAGTCACGACCACTTGGGAATCCTTTATGGATGCTATTAAGGAACAATACTACCTTGGTGGAAGTTATGACGACCTGTATACCAAATGGACAACATTGTGGCAAGAAAGAGACCAAGCAGTGCCAGATTTCACAAATATCTTCCATACCTTGCGAACCACGTTGGGTATCAAATATTCAGAGTGACATATGGTGCTCAAGTATCATGGTTCTCTACATAGATACATCCATATTGAAATGAAATTTCTGGACATCTCATCCTTGGGCGCAACCTACTGATATGCCGTCAAAATTGAGTAGAAGCTAAAACAAAAGATGCGACAATTTGGGCCTGGGAACCCCTCACAACAAAATCCAGGAAAGGGCGGCCCCAA
The DNA here is from genome assembly GCA_009831015.1 of Picea engelmannii. NCBI lineage: Eukaryota > Viridiplantae > Streptophyta > Pinopsida > Pinales > Pinaceae > Picea > Picea engelmannii. The sequence goes on along the minus strand of ML779765.1, from coordinate 871,607 downwards.
CCCACCGAACAAAGGACAGAGAAAAGATGGATTGTATCAGGAGAACCAGTCCAAGCTGCAAGCAAAGAAGGACACTGGAAAGACAAAGAAAGATACCGAGATGTGGTGTGACTTCCATAAGAGCCCTTGGCATAACACTGCTGATTGCCTCTCAAAGAAGTCGCCGGTGGTCGAAGTGAAAGCCTATGAATTAGATGTAGATTCTGACTTTGAGCCAAAACTAGAAATGGAAAGACAAATCATTGACGCAAAACCCAGTGCCACCGTTGCTACCACCAAGCTCCAGCTTGGTGAACCAGACGAGCAAGAAGAAGGAAAGAACCTCTTCCATTCACAGATGTGGGTAAAAGGCACCCCAATGCACTTCATCGTTGATAGTGGTAGCTAGAAGAACCTCATCTCAGTATAGGTCATCAAGCGGCTAGCTCTGCCAAAAACGCCACACCCACAACCGTACACCATTGGATGGCTCTGCTAAGGAAGTGATCTCGGTGTCAACCAATAGTGTCGACTGTCATACGACATCAAGCCCTTCAAAGACGAGGTATTGTGTGATGTCACTCCTTTTGAAGTTTGTGATATTCTTTTGGGCCTACCTTATTTATGGAAACATCATGTTGTATATGAGTCTAGGCCTCGTAGTGTTATTATTACTTTAAACAGGAAATTGTACAGGATACCCGAGGCAGTCCCACCTAGTTCTTTTTCCTTGATCTCTGCTAAGCAATGCAGGAAGGTCATCTCTCAGTTGAGGAAGTTTGTCTTCTTTATGATTCGCTCTCAGAATAAGTGAAATATCACAACCACATCAAGGGTCTCTGCGGCCGACCTATCCACACAGCAGAAGCAAGTAGATAAGGTCATGGAAGAATACTCGGATATATTTTCCTCACCTACAGGGGTACCTCTGCACTGCCAGGTCAAGCACCCCATTGATTTGAACCCCGATGCACCACTGCCCAATGGGATAGTCTATCATCGCTCTTTGTTAGAGAATGAGGAGATCAAGCGACAAATCCAAGAACTTCTCCACAAGGGGCACATCCACCCCAGCTCATCACCTTGCGGGAACCCAATTGTGCTGGTATAGAAGAAAGATGGAACCTGGCGACTCTGTATTGATTACCGGGCTCTTAATAAAATCACACTTAGAAACTGGTACCCAATTCCCCGAATAGATGACCTCCTTGATCAACTCACAAGGGCCAAATACTTCAGTAAGATTGACCTGAAGTCTAGCTACCACCAAGTCCCGATAGAATAGACAGATATATGGAAGACCGCCTTCAAGTCAAAGGAAGGCCTTTTTGAATGGTTGGTCATGCCCTTTGGTTTGACAAATTCTCCAGCCACTTTCATGAGGATGATGGAAAATATCTTGTGACCATTCACCAATAATTTTGTAGTGGTGTATCTGGATGACATTCTAATTTACAACAAGACTTGGGATGAACACTTGCATCATATTTAGCAGGTTTTGCGCACCCTGTGATAGCACAAGCTATATGCCAACTTGGAAAAATGCTCCTTCATCATGGACAGGGTCCATTACCTAAGCTAAATCATTGATTAGAATGGTATACATGTAGATCCAACCAAGATCCAAGTCATCTGTGACTGGTCAGCCCCAAAAACACTCACTGAGCTTTGGAGTTTCTTGGGCCTTGCCAATTTCTACTGTAGGTTCGTGTTGGGATTCTCCCAGATTGCATGGGCCCTCAGCCAAATAAATAGGGGTGGTGGTAAGGTGAAATTTGCATGGGGCCGATCCCAACAACAAGCGTTCGATGATTTGAAGCAACGCTTGTGTTCAGCCCCAATACTTTCATTTCCAGACCTACAACATCCCTTTGATATCGAGACAGATGCTTCAAACTATGCTATGGGCACCGTTATCACTCAGCACGCCCACCCCGTGGCCTATCATAGTGAGACGTTGTTAGATACTCTCCATAAGTACCCTAGTTATGACAAAGAAATGTACTCCATTGTGCAAGCATGCCGCCAGTGGAGACATTACATTCTTGGGAAGGAGAGAGTCATCCACACTGATCATAAGCCATTGTAGTTCATGCATAAATAGGGAAAATTGTAGAATGACTGCCATCAAAAGTGGTCCACATACTTGCAACAATTCCACCTCAACATCAAGTATAAAACAGGAAGCACCAATCACATCGTTGATTGCCTCAGGAGACTTCCAGTCGCGACACTCACCACAGTGCTAGATTCTTGCAGCCATGAGACATATGGATGGACCCAACTCTATGAGATAGACCCCGACTTCGCCACCACCTACCAAATGTTAGGTGCAAACGCAGTTGTCGATAATTTCCATCTTCAGGATGGGTTGTTGTGTCATCTGGGCCATATCTGTGTTCCATCAAGTGAGCGAGCGAAGATGATCTGGGAATCCCACTACAGTTGGGTCATAGGACACTTTGGCATTGAAAAGACAGTGGCGATGCTACAGAAACATTTCTACTAGACGAAACTTCGACAGGAGGTTAGCAAGTATATCAAGTCCCGCACTACTTGCGTTATTGCCAAACCGACCACTAAGAAACAAGGCCTGTACACCCCTCTTCCTACTCCTGAAAGGCCATGGGAATCCATCTCAATGGAATACATGTTGGGCCTCCCATCCACCAAGCGAGGAAATGACTGTGTTTTTGTGGTTTTTGATCTCTTTTCTAAGATGGCGATTATGGTTTCCTATAAGAAGAGCATCACAGCAGAGGCCACTAGAAATCTCTTCTTTGAACGAGTCTGGGTACATTTTGGAATCCCACAAACCATTGTCTCATATCGAGATATTCAATTTCTTAGCACATTCTAGTCGAGCCTCTGGTCACTGTTGGACACCAAGCTCACCAAATCCATGACTTTCCACCCCTAGACAGATGGCCAAATCGAGGTTGTAAATCGAATGATTGTGCATATCCTTTGCATGTATAATTCAAAGAACCCTTGCACATGGGAGGAGAGCCTTCCCTATGTCCAACATAACTACAACTGAGCCCTGCATAGCTCAATCAGCCACAACTCCTTTCAAGTGGGGTTGGGATTCCAACCATTGTGTCCCATAGATGTTGCACTTCCCCTTGCGGTCACCTTGACCGAATTATCTCCTGCTCCAACTGAAGCTGAAAAAGCCACCCAATTCATTGAGCAGATCCAACACATCTTCCAACAGGTTCAATATATCCTACAGAAGTCCAATGATAAGTACAAACAACGCCATGATCAACATAGGGTGCCACATAAGTTTCAGGTGGGCGAAAAAGTTTGGTTGCACTTGCAGAAAGAACACCTTATAGGACCCCATTGGAAGCTTCACCCACTCCGTTATGGGCTGTACACTATCACCAAGTTTGTGGGGGATAATTCTTTTGAGCTCAACATTCCTCCTTTCCTTGGCATGTACCTAGTGTTCAATGTAGATCTCCTTCGCCCTTATTTCCCACCATTATTGGACACCTCAGAAGTAGCAGAACAACTAACACCAATAGAGCTCAACCCCGACTGCATACAACAAGTATCCAATGATCAGATTATGGACAAACATATCAAGGGCACTCGACAACAAAGGATCCAACTTTATCTAGTCGTCAAAGCAGGGCAGCTCCTGCACCAAGGCAAGTGGCTCACCCAGGGCCAAATTCAGCAGAAATTTCCTCATCTGATGTGAAATGGAGACCATTTCTTCCTAAGGAGGGATTATTTCTCCATATGTATATTGGTGACCACCCACCTTTTCCAATTGGCTCAAAACAATTTTCTGACAATTTTGGCAATTTACTATTTTTAGCAGTTTTAACTTCTGGGGCCATTTTGAGGGCCTAAATGAAGGTTTTTCGAGATCGAGCTCCCCAATAATGTTTAAAGGAATCATTAAGTGCCCAAAATGAATCTCCTTGATGATACCTTTCCAATGGGCTATCACACGCCTAAAACGAAGATCGTATGCAAAAGTTACGACCCCGAATAGTTGATGTACTAACTGACCCAAACAGGGCCCACATGACTTTTGGCGCTTCATATCATAGGGTTAGGTTTTTGGATGTCGAGGGTTTTTTGCATTCTTTATTATTGTAAAAAGGCCTTTAGAGCCTCATTGTAACCTTCTTCTTGCGAATGCGCATTGTCTTCACATCTCTTCTCAGAGATAAGCCACAACCATTCCATCAAGCTTGTTTCCATTGCATTTTACAGTTTCAACTTATTTCGTTATTGAATAGAAAACCAATTTTACTATATCTCAGTTATTTTGTATTAAGCACCTGCTAATAATCTATATTCATTTCTTTCTTCTCATAAAATCCAGATCATACTTTGATTAAAATATCTTTTAAAACTTTGCTTTTTATGATTCATTTTATGTAATGCCTCATTTCATTGTTCCTCTAGTTTGATGAACTGATTATAGATTTTATGTAATGGTGAGACTTCTTCCAAATATTCAATATTTACTACATATGTCAAAGAATTTATTTAAAAATTAATGAGAAATCATGCCTCTTTCCCATACACTAGATTATATGGATATTTCCTATTACTATCCTTTGGTGTCAACCTCCTCACCCATAATGCATCAGTTAATTTCAATGTCAGTTCTTCTAATTTTGATCAATGGTATTTTTGAGGATTTGAACTAAAGTTTTGTTTATGGATTCGACCAAGCCATTTCCTTGAGGATAATAGTTGGATGATTGTCCTATTAAAATTCCAAATTATCTACAAAAGTTTGTAAATTTTGATCGAACGAAAATTGATCCATTATCTGTGATAAATTTCTTAGGGACTCCAAACCTTGATAAAATATTATCCTTAAGAAAGTTTATAAGTTCTTCTGAATCAACCTTCTTTAACGCTATTTCTTCTTTCCATTTCATGAAATAATTTGTGGCAGTAAGAATATATAAATGGAATTTACTTGATTTTGGGTTTATTGGTCCACCAATGTTAAGTCCCCATTGTGCAAAAGGATCCTCAACAGATATAGGTCATAAAGGCATTGCAACCATTTTCATCTTCCCTGAAAAATATTTTGACACGATACACATTTTCTTATTTATGCACATGAATCTTTGAAAATTGTTGGCCAATAATAACCGGTGTTGGTGTTGCACATGACTGTAATACCCTAGGTTTGAGTTATCTTGACCAAAAAAAACCTTTCAGACACCGACCCTTTTGGAATCACTTGCATGCAAGTGAAGTATCACTCGAGGTATCTATTGGGGCTGCAGGAACCAAGTTTCTGTATTAGTAAGGGAATGGGAGGTGATCATCTTTGGCATTCTTACTTATCTGTTCTGCACACGTTGTTCTCTATTTGTCCTTCTTAGGTTACATAGGGAATTCAATTATGTATTACCATTATAGTTCATAGTACACCAGAAACCACGTATTGTAGCATTCATAACCATTGTGCAATGATCATACAAAGAATAATTATAGTCTAACATGCATCAAGAAAGTATCCATGATCAATCACTTAAAATACACATAAAAACAATAGTTAACATGGTTCACCTAACTTTGGGCTACATCCACAATGGTTGGCTTCTTTATTATTCTTTATGCAATTGTCTCAGGCTTGCACACTACACTTACAAAGGTACATCAGGTTATCTTTGCCTTCTCCTAGTCTAGTTGTTGTACAATGCAATCCTCTCTCTCTCTTTGCAATGTCTCTGTGACCTTTAGAAATAGATTCTTTTTCTCCCAATCTATACTATCACTCTCCTCTTTAACAACACATGAGAGAACTAGTCTGAAGAACCCCTATTCTCCCAACCAATTAAATATTTAAATATAAATTCTAGGGCTTAAAATCCTACTTTTCTCATCCCAAAAACCCCATTACAATTCATGATAACTCAAGTTGACTTGATTTTTTTTCGCGTTGCTTTTACCTGCTTTTCTGTATGCATGCTGCTTTTTCACCTTGACTTATTTTCTTCCTGATTTTGTGCTTCCTTCTATGTTTAGCACGTCAGACTATCATACTTCCTTTTCGACTGCTTTCTTCTCTTTCTTTATTCCCTACATTATTCCTATGCTTTGTTCTTCTCACTGCACATTGTACCCTTGAATGCTTCTCAACTACGCACTCTCGAACCTTGCTTATCTTACTTCTTCTTCTTCACACATCTTCTATACTCAGGATTTTTATGCATATTATTTCCATAATGCCTATCCAATAGGCCTCCAACACTCACCTGTGGGTCTTCCTGAGCCACTCAAGCCTGTTGCGTGCCCCTCCATGCTTGGATAAAATTTTGGGAGGCTTGTTGGCCCTCGACCAAGTTTTGAGGAAACATTGGTCGTGTTTGACCATTTTTTGGACTTCGACAAACTGGTCGAATACGGAGCGCCCAGGTGAAGCGAAGATCACGGGATCTCACCCAGTTTTACGAGATTTTTGGGCTGTTAAGGTTTATGTAACGAGTATGGGATGTATGCCCATGGGTTTACCCATGTTTAGGAATTTTTGTAATGTATAAATAAGTAGCTAGGCGATGTAAGAACTACTTAGTTAGTTGTGATTAGCTTATTGCAAAAGAATGTAAGTTTCTTTGTGCACATACGGTGTATGTAAGGCTTTGTGATATCAAGGAGTTGGCTTTGTGCCTTGACCTGATTTTCAGGAAGGTGGATCTAGTGCACTGTGCGCAGATCACCTGTCTAATGTGAAGCTGAGCTTTATGGATTTTTGCACAGGAGCAGAGGAATGTAAGAATCTTGAAGACTAATAAAGAAGAAGAAGAGTTGGTGGACATAGCGCCACACTGGGGTGAACCACATATATCCTTTGTTGATGTGATTTGTGCAATGTTATTCATGTTATTTGTGTGTTTATCTGCTTAGTGCACTGATCTTGATGTATGTTAGATATATGTATGGATTCTTAGTGCTCTATTGATGGTAAATGAATGCTAGATCTGAGTTAATGTTATGTGCTTGGAAGTGTTTGATCTGATTATTACTATGTTGGTGTGTACTTAGGGTTTAATCTGTGACATGAATGGATTTATGAACTAATGCATATTGTTGGCTAAGTTCTCTTTTAAGTGTTGTAATCATAGATCTATGTCCCAGCTAGGTTGTAGACACCTGAGTCCTGCAACCCCCCCTGCCTCTACCTCGGGTGAGACTTCATCTACTTCGAAAGTGTTGCCAAAAGGGCCGATAGTTAGGGTTTTGTTGGTGCGTTGTTGAAGCGTTGAAACTTAGGTCTGCCCTTGTGCCAACAAATGGTTCTATTGCCAGGACTTGAAACTGTGATTGTTGGGAACTAAAGAAAACATAAAGATCTGTGTGTAGATCTTTGTTGTAGTGTGCAATATTCTACTTGACTTGTGAAGATCTATTCTAAGAAAGAAACCCAATTTGAAGAAAAGAGGTAAGATCTTAAAGCTTTGTGCTCTGCTAAAGGTAAGATCGAAAGTATGAATCTAGGTATGTTTGATAGATTCTGTCCTAGTCTAAAAACTAGGGAACAGTTAGAATAAATAATGGATATGAATAAATTTGATAAAGATAGTGAAAGATATGTTATTCCTATGTATAGAAATAATTTTTAAACTAATAAGTGGATGCAGGAACCTAGAACGATTTTTTGCAGATTCGAGGTCCATCACTATGACCCCAGTGCATAGTACAGGAAGGGTTGGGGATCATTTAAAAGAAAGAGAGGATTGACAATGTGTTATAATTGCAGAAGACTAGGACATATTGCTAAGGAATTCCCTGGTACAGGTCCTATTTGTCTCTATTGTAAAACTATTGGTCACAGAGTTGAGGATTGCCCTAGAATGATTGCCAAAGTTGAAAAGATGAACATGAGAGAAGAAAACTATGAAGGAGGTCAACGGACTAAGGATATGTTAGAAAACTAGAAAGAATCAGAGACTATGTTATTATAGCTGAAAAAAACTCTGAATGATCACAGAGACATCAATTTACCAGAGATATTCAAAGAGAAGCAATTCATAGAAATAATAATAGGAGACTTCGGCATAGACTATGTCTTGGATGAGGACACACAAGTGAATATTATGCCAGAAATCACTTGGGAAATTTTGGGAAAGCCTACTATAGTACCTTCATTGGGAAAGATAGGTTTGTTTAAAGGAAACATGATAACCCTATGTGGAAGAGTCACTAATGTACCCATGATTGCCCATGGAACATTGATCAGAGAATAATTTGAAGTCATTAAGTTTGTTGAGAACAACACTCCTTTTGCACTTTTGTTAGGAAAGACCTGGATTGAGAAAGATTAGATCTAAAGGAATGCAGAGGAGGAAGCCACAGAACAGAAAAAGCAAGAATTCAGGGACTTCATGACTAGAAAAATAAAGCCACTAATAGAAGAACAAGAGAATAAGTCAAAGAAACAGAGGGCCAGAGAAATACCTATCGAAGCTGGAAGAACACAAGAAATTTTAAAGAACTTGTCCATACAAGAAAGAAGTGCATTCACCCCAGAAATTGTAAGAGAAGAGGTACTACCCTTGAAACCTTTGGAAGAACTTCGGCAGTGCGAAGTTAATATGCTAAGGGAAGAAAAGAATAAGAATGGAAATAAAAATCCAGAGACTCAAATTATAGGAAAGAAGGTGAGAAATCTCAGTAAGAAGAAAGAAAAATTAGAAAAACTATGGGAAGTCCCAGAAAAGACTTCGTAGAAGGTAGGCTTGTAGAAATTGAACCTCGTCAGAATAGTAGAACCGTGCAGAATGGGACTTCACCACGACTAAGCTATATGACCGTTGGAGGCATTCCAACCTTTAGAATGACACTCCAGAATGACTAGAAATAAAGTTATTGACAGAAATGTTGTCGTTGGACCGTTGAGACTGTGCCATAACGGATGGATGCACATTGATGGATGTATTTATACCCGTTGAAGGAATATGTTACGATGTTTCTTATTTAACTCATCGGATGTTGCGCCGGGACCAATTTTTGAAAATTGAGATATCCGTGCTAACAGAGAACTAATTGCATATCACGTTGTGTTGTATAGACCTCACCATTTAATTGATTACCTTTCTTATCTGATCGCCTACCCGATTTATTTTATTACAAGTATGAATGTTAGGAGAACGTAGCGCAATAGAGAAGTCAGTGGAGGAAATTATTGTGGATCTCATGACTGAGAAAGTCATGTCTGTAGGAATACATGCATCGTCGACTAGTGGATTGTAAGAATCCCCATCGACTGGACAATGTTCTGGCCGTGCTTCTGAGAGATGAAGCAAGCACCATGATGATATGGCTAACGCAAAGTAGATCACATTGGTATTTCTAGACTACATCCCACGTTTGATTGGCATGGTGAACCATGACAGTGTCCATGTGACTTTGATTACACACTCATCATTGCGTACCTCTCGGAGGGGATATGCACAGTTGGACCTCAGTTGGGACTCATCCCAACTCTCAAGATAAACAACTTTAACCTCAAAGAACGAAAGAATTATGCGATGCTCGCACCACATAGGTAATTGATGAATATGAATAGGAATAAGCCCAAGATAGTTCCCCAACCATGGATTAAGGAGCTCACATGCTCCATGATCTTGAACGTAATGAAGATCCCCCACTTCAGATGACATCATGAAGTTAATGCTTACGTTAAACTCCTCCTACCATGCTACCATGGAGGGTATATGTGGCTTGAAAGGTGTGTCACTGTGGATTTGATGATGATCCACCTAATCACTGGACTAAGCATGCAGGGACCAGACCCTCACCAGTTCTACCCAGTGAAGACGTCAGATCGCTCCCTAGCACAACGAATAAAGGAAGCCTACGACGATGTAGAGAAGGGAAGGAGAGCCTACAAGGTAGCCTCCATATAGGATGATGCAATGCACCTATATTGTCAGTTGATCGCTGACAAGAACATCCGAAAGAACTGTCTGACACAAGTCACAGGGTTTGTAGTCAACCTTGTAGGGAAGTGTGTCAAAGGAATGCAGATGAACTTGGAGAGTTACCTCATCAACGAGTTGGAGAAGGACTGTCATGAAGCACAGGACCAAGGATATGAATTCCACTTCATTTGGTTATTGTTTCTCATTGCATTTGTTACTTGGTAGATGCCAGAAGGAGCAACATTCCATGAAGTCGAGACATCAGAACCGTTGGCTGCGAGGTTTTCTACCTTGTGGTATACGAATGATATGGCGAAGAAGTGGTAGTCGAATGTTGTCTTCCACACTTATTACCTATAGCTGAAGCACACCATTGAATCCTTTCCACAGATGACCCCAAATTTACTCCATCAATATAGGCCACTAGTGAAGTTCTGCGTAGACCAACACTTCATCTACATCACCATGCGCGGGGATGATAGTAAGGATCTAAAGTATTACTATAATTTGAATGAGGAAGACATGGAAGATATCACTAAGGAATGGCCAACATAATTCCTTGTACCACTAGAGGATGCAGAACTCTCCGACCCCGATATCATCAGAATTCCATTAGTCACCTGGGTCAAACATGATGGACAAATAAACGCTAAGAAAAAGAAGAAAAGGGATGAAGTCCAAGACATAGAAAGTGATGAGAAGGAAAACACATCAAAGGAAACTGCACTTGAATCACCTACAGGAGGAGGAGGAGACAAAGTGAAACAAGAGGAAGGAGGAGAAGAAGGAAAAAAGCAAGACAAAGGTGAAGCTACATTGTTGAAGGATCCCATCAACAAAAGCATCGCAAAAGAGGAATGTTTAACCAGAGAAACCTTCGGCAAGGAAGAAGGCTCGTGCCAACAAGCCTCAATCGAAGAGTGTGATCACAGTGGATGACATTGTTCTCATCATCACAGCTGTAGAAGATGCTTCAGAAGACATATTTTAGAAACATGGGGAAAAGAAGGAGTTGATGTACGACATAATAGAGAAAGAGATCAGAGACATCCAACAAGTTATCCATTTGAGCCACACAGTTCCTACTGCGCCATCCTTAGTAGAAAATGTAGAATTGGGGGATGATCCCACCCAATTGTGAAGGTTAACAGATGTGACAAAGGTTCAACTTATTTTATCCCAAGAGGAAAAGGAACAGGCCATAGAGGCCTTAAAGCAAGAAAAGGAGGAGGTCCTAGAGAAACTTTGAGTTGCACAGAAAGTAAAAGATGAACTTAGGGCGATGTTCGAAGAGGAAAAAGAGAAAATCTAGAAAGAGAAATACCAGCTTCTCATGGAGAATATTGGGGTTAAAGAGGAAGTGACTAGAGCACACTGCTCTGTGCCAGACTTGGTATAGGAGGAACCAGAGTCAACAAAGATGCAAGTGGGGAAGCTCACTGAGGCCATTCAATAGCTTCAAGAAAGAGTAGTAGAATTAGAACTTCAAGTAGTGACGAGCACTCCCCAAGAAGTGTGGGATTAGAGGGAAGAATTTTCCAGGAGCACAGTATAACGAATCAAGGCATTAGCCTCAGAATGTAAACAATTGAGTGATCAAAGTTTGCAGACCTATGAGCGCCTTACATAAGACCCAAAGCTGAGGAGATTGGAAGCACAACTCCAAGAGGTGAAGCAACATGTGTCCACCGTGCAAACACAAATGATGCTTCTTACTTCATTTGAGAAGATGAAGAGGTCGCAGGAGCAGTGCGCAGTTCAACAGTAGGTCACTACCATCTAGAGCAGAGTTATGGAGGTGACACAGAGAATCCATCCGGTGCAGGATGAATACTGCATGCTTTTTGAAGAGATCAAGAGACAAGGCTCACAACTAGAACAGGTGGTCACAACAGTGGAAAAACACCTAGAAAGGCCTGTCACCGAGAAAGTAATTCAGGAGTTCGCTGAGCAGGAGGCTCTGGTGATGCAGCAAGTCGAGGCATCTCTAGGCCTTTGAAGCAGAGTTGCCCAGATTGGAGTGACTTGAGATGAGTCACAAGTGAGTGTTGGGGGCTTGTTGGACCTCGACAAATTTTTGAGGAAACATTGATCATGGTTGACCATTTTTGGGACTTCAACAGGCTGGTCAAAGACAGAGCACCCAGGCGAAGTGGAGATCGTGGGAAAATGCCCATTTTATGGGATTTTTGGGCTGTTAGGGTTTATGGAACGGGTATGGGATGTTGTCCCATGGGTTTAAACATGTTTATTCCTTTTTGTAATGTATAAATAAGGATCTAAGCGATGTAATAAATACTTAGTTCATTGTGATTAACTTAGTGAAAAATAATGTAAGTTGCTTTGTGCACAGACAGTGTATGTAAGGCTTTGTGCTATCAAGGAGTTAGCTCTGTGCCTTGACTTGATTTTGAGGAAGGTGGATCTACTACGTTGTGTGCAAATCACCTATCTGGTGTGAAGCTGAGCTCTATAGCTTTGTGCACAGTAGAAGAGGAATGTAAGAAGCTTGAATACTAATAAATAAGAAGAAGAGTTGGTGGATGCAGCCCCACATTGGGGTGAACCATGTATATCATGTGTTGATGTGCTTTGTGCATTGTTATTCATGTTATTTGTGTGTTTATCTTCTTAGTGCACTGATCTTGATGTATATTAGATAGATGTATGGATGATTAGTGCTCTATTGATGGTAAATTAATGCTAGATCTGAGTTAATGCTATGTGCTTTGAAGTGTTTGATCTGATTATTACTGCGTTGTTGTGTACTTAGGGTTTAATATGCGATGTGAATGGATCTATGAACTAATGCATATTGTTGGATAATTTCTTTGTTAAGTGTTGTAATCACAGATCTATGTCCCAGCTAGTTTGTAGACACCTGAGTCCTCCAACCCCCTCTGCCTCTACCTCAGGTGAGACTTCATCTACTTTGGAGGTGTTGCCGAAAGGGATGCTAGTTAGGGTTTTGTTGGTGCGCTATTGAAGTGTTGAACCCTGGGTCTTCCCCTGTGCCAAAAAGGCTTCCTTAGCTGCCACAATTTCCTTTATTATTGTTTCCGCACTTTCCACAATCTCTTATACCCCCTACATAGTCATGGCCATAAGATTTTCTTCTGTTTCATGTGATGCATGTTTCACCTTGCCCTATGCAATGGCCAGTTTTCCTATCACCCTCAATGCTTCTTCTTCCAGTGGTCCTAAGAGCTACTAGAGGATATTCTATTGATCCCACATCCTTTCAACTTCTACGTATGATTTCCTATGAGAAAACATTTTCGTCATATGTTGAATCAGTGGAAGGGTGTTTATTCTTTCATAATCTTTTTGCACCTTTTCCTGTACATCCCTTAATTTTTCTTCCATGGCCTTCATCTATGGATCTTCTACTAGGTCTATCTAGATTTGTGTGCTTTCCTTGCAGAGTTTTTCACATTCTTCCTCCACTTTATTTATGTTGGCTATGAATTTCATCATTGTTCTCTCTCTTCCTTCTCATTCCTCTAGCGGTGTTCCCAGCGTACTACACAATTGTAGATCCTTAATTTTCATGCAGAATCCTTTGATGGCTTCACCGATTTTCAATACCTTCTCCTCCATAGTAGTATCCACTACTATGGGTACTTCCAAAACTTCCTTGTACAAATTTTGGATGGTAACTTGTGTCTTTTGTGTCATTATCTCATCGTTGTCTTTTTCTTTTAGATCTTTCTTGACCCTTTCCTAGGCCTCATTATTTTCCTTCATTGCTTTCTCAACCTTCCCTTTGGCCTCACTCTTTTCCTTCAATATGATTTCAAATTTCTTCTCCACTTCACTCTTTTCCTGGAAAGTCGTGGTATATTCCTTTTGTAGTTTTGTCTTTTCCTCTGCAACTTTGATCAACTCACTAGAAGCAAATTCTGTCTAGAGCCGTAATTCCTACACAATACTTGTTTGAAATCCATGTAACACTATTGTGGGCATTTGTGAGATGAATAAGTCTAAGTGACTTAGTCTCTGTACTTATTCCTACATCTTGGGTGTGGGGAACCCAATTACATCCACTGATATTTTTATCACATGGTTCCCTTCCACCATTTGTGACAAGTGAGAAGTGGTAGCCGCTACTTCCCCCGTCACACTTGTTGGCTCTCCTTCTGTGGATCTCCTTTCTATTTCGAGACTTACTATATCCAACCACTATTGTAATTCAATTAACTTCTCTTGCATATTATTTATGATTTATTCTTGTCGCTAGGTCATCTGTTGAACTACCTTCTCAGTATCATCCTTTATTTGGTAACTAATATGGTCCATGCCATCATTGATTAGTTTATAAATAGTTGGTTCCTTGTGAGCTTTCTTATTTTTGCACACACCTCCTATTGGATCCTTCCCCTTGTCATTTTTTTCACTCTTGTTGTGGGGATTGGGGACTACACTTCTCCTGTTGATGGTCCTAGCGTATTTCCCACTCCATTGTTTTGGTCATTCCCCTTCCCCTCTTCCAATTCTTCGTCATCCTTGTCCTTTTCTTATTCATATTCTAGGTGGCCCATTTATTCTACTAGAGTTTTCCACTCATCTTCCCAATCACTCACGATCAGGTATACATCCTCTGATGTTAACTTGTCGTTGGTAGGAAACCACTGGCACATAGGGCCCCTTTTTTCTTGAATATACATATGGTTCATTCATGCTTTAAATTACACCATATCCTAGTAGGTTTATATTGTCTGAGTTTTGATGTGTAGAGTATGTTTGATTATATACCTGATTTAGTCAAAGTATACATAAAATATAACATTATTGTTGGATTGTCTCCTTTTGTTGGGAATATGACATAAGTTGGCATACCACATGGACACATTATCCCTACCCATTGTTCTCATGTGTTGGAAATAACTCGGTTCCATGCTATCCTACTAGCACAATCAAAATAAGAAGCCAAGCATAATGAAATGTTGTACCCTTCTCTTGGGCCTCTATACAGTCTATTAAAATTGATTCACCAAGAAGGTGGCCCAATTAATTTGGACCCCATATAAGAATTTTTTTGGGGCTACAATTATTGTGTTCAGTGCTTTGTCCTTTCAACACTTCCACAATAATTTGTAGGCTAGCACCTATGTTGCAAACTAAACCCCGTCGTCGTTAATGCTTGTGACATTCAACCCCATGGAAGTCAGGAAATCTGAGGGTGTTATCTACCCCTAACATGTTTCCTTGTGTAGTCCCTCCTCTTGGTGATGTTGGTTGACTCTGACTCTACGCACTACTTCCACTTCTCTGATTTCCACTACTCCGTCCTCCCTTGCTAAATATGAGTGTTTTTTATAATTATTCAATTGTTATCTCAGATTATGGTGACACACATGGGGTCATGGATTCGACACGGGATCTGGTCTAAGTAGGACTCAACGAATCTTCTACTATAGGGATGGAATGTAACTCCTCTTCCTCTCCTCTTATGTGTGGTATCTCCATGATTTAGACAATTACGCAAGGCCCTCTCCCCTCTAGCTCACTGTGTGACTCTCCTTTCTCAACCCCAATATTTCACCTCTTGTACCTCCTTCCTCTATGTATTTCTACAAACTCATATTCTTCCTCTGGTATACCCTCTTTGGTTCTCTTCATCCTCAGTCCCTCCCTTCTTTTCATCACTTCCTTCATTCTCTCCTATCTTCATAACATCCTCTTATCATCCCCTGGTTCCCCTATGCGCGCGAAGCCCCTTAGTAGTCAAAATCCATTGTCATTACACACTTGTCACACAACAACATCTTTATCCATGAACCCAATTATTTCATGAACCTTCCATGTGGACCTTTGAAGAATTCCCCTTCTGCAACACTGTATGACTGGGTACAATCTACTGCAAATTTTGTAATATCTCCTCGTAATATACTATCTAGCTAGAAATCAACTATGCAATAATTTTGATTACTTACAAAATTCATTTGTCTTACCAACGCAGTAGTCCAATTCCTCAGTGCTGTGGTTTGGTACCTTTCATTGTTTTCTACTAGTCTTTCTAACCACACAGTCAGAATAATCATAAATTCACTAAAGAAAATTTCATGCAGCTCTATGTACACATATGTTTGCATCCATTTATCATTGCTCAATCGAGGGTTTCTATTCTCTTTCTGATCAAACTCTCATTCCTTCCCTTCTAACCATTATGATATCTCTTTCTTATTCAGCCTCCAAAATATTCCCTCAATCACAGATTTCGGGTCCCGACAATGAAACCATTCGTTGGCATTGTGCGTGGTTGTAAGACCGTAGGTTTGAGTTATCTTTACCAACAAAAAAACTTCAGATATTGGCCCTTTCTGCATCACCTGCATTCAAGTGAATTCTCATCCGAGGTATCTATTGGGTATGTAGGAACCGAGTTTCTGCAGTAGTGAGGGAATGGGAGGTGATCATCTTTGTCATTCTTACTTATCTGTTTTGTGTGTGTTTTTATATATTTGTCCTTCTTAGGTTACTTAGTGAATTCAGTTATGTATTTCCATTATACTTCATATTACACCAAAAACCACATATTGTAGCATTCATAATCATTGCGCAATGATCATACAGAGAATAATTCTAGTCTAACATGCATCAAGAAAGTATCCATGATCAATCACATAAAAGACACATAAACACAATAGTTAATGTGGTTCACCCAAATTTGGGCTACATCCACAATGATTATCTTATTTATTATTCTTTATGAAATTGTCTCAGGCTTGCACACTATGCTTACAAAGGTAAATCAAGGTTATATTTTCCTTCTCCTAGCCTATCCATTCTACAGTGCAAGCCTCTCTCTCTCTGCAACATCTCCTCAACCTTTAGACATATAATTGCTTCCTCCCAGTCTGTACTATCACTCTCCTCTTTAACAACACAAGAGAGAACTGGTCTAAAGAACTCCTATTCTCCCAACCCATTTCATATTTATACATAAATTCTAGGGATTAAAACTCTACTTTGTTCATCCCAAAAACCCTATTACAATTCATGATAACTCAAGTTGACTTGTTCAGGGTTCTTTTACCTTCTTTTCCATCTGCATGCTACTTTTTCACTCCGAATGTTGTTCTTCCTGATTTTGCACTTCCTTCTGTCTTTAGCACATCGGGATGTCATCCTTCCTTTTCATCTTCTTTCTTCTCTTGATTTATTCCCTTCTTTATTCTTCTCACTATGCACAGTACCCCTAAATGTGACTCAACTGTGCACTCTCAAACCTTCCTTGTCTTCCTTCTTCTTCTTCACACATCTTCTATAATTAGGTTTTTCATGCATATTATTTCCATAATGTATGTCCAACAACCAACCCTTACTATTTTATGTGTAGTAGTTGTTGGTACAAAATGGCATCCACAAATCCCTTCATGAAATTCTTTAATCAGTTCTTTAGCTTTTGTTTCATCTACACACATTAGAAACATTCTATCAAAATTTATTTGAAACAAGATTTAAACAATTAGTACATATTGAGTCGATTTCATTTTCAAAGTCCTCCTTTCTCTTGATGACATTCCATTTGGAAATTTTCCTGATTTAAAATAAAAAATAATATCTTTATACCAATTAGAAGTTGATGTTGATCCTCCTATTGTAATTGAAACACAACCATCTAATGAATCATTTCCAACAATAATATTACAAATTCATTTTCCCTTGATTGCATGCAATGGTTTGATCTCAATCTCATACTCTTGGATTTTTGCAAGCCAATTAGCCCATTTTCCTTCTCTTAACTATTGATTAAGGAGAATTCTTACTGGAGAAGAAGCAACATATGCTATGACATGAGATGATCAAATATAAGTCTTGAAGTGAGATATTACCTTTACTAATGAAGTTCCTTCTTTTCTGTATCTGAATATTTCAATTCGTAATCATGCATAGTTTTTCTCATGAAGCTTATAGGGTGTTCTTCTCCTTTATTATTTCTCCATGTTAAAATTGAGGCAATAGTTTCTTCTGAAGAAAAATATTATATGATGAAATCTTTATTAAAATATGTATTTATTAATACTGGATTAGTTGAGATGGCATGTTTGATGTTATTTACAACCCTTTGAATATCATCAGTCCACTTGAATATTTGATCTTTTTTTTAGAAACCAATTTATCGGTTTTACTATTGTTGCATAATCTAGCACAAATCTTCTCACAAAATTAATTTTACCAAAAAATGACTGGAGTCCCTTTTTTGAAGTTGGTAGATTCAATTCATTGATTTATTTTATTCTTTTAGGATCAATATAAATCCCTTCCTTGCTGATTATATGTCCCAATAGTTTTCCTTCAAAAACAACAAATAGAAACTTCTTGGGATTTAAAGATATTCCAAATTTTCCACATCTTTCAAAGAATTCTCTTAAATGATCAATGTGTTTTTCTCTTATTTTGGAATATACAGTAAGATCATTATGGTAGTCAACAATAAATTTACTAATCAAATTTTGGAAAGCATGATCCATGACCCTCTAGAAAGTTTCTCCAACATTATTTAATCCAAAAGGCATTCGAACAGACACATATGTCTCCCATGATGTTATGAATGTAATTTTTAATCTATCCTCCTCTGCAACAAGAACCTAATTGTAACTTGGAAATCCATCTATCATAGACATAACAACTGAACCAATTACTTGTTGTACTAACATTTCCATATTTGGAAAAGGAGAGTTGTCCTTTATAATTTCTTTATTTAGATATCTAAAATCAACACACAATCAAATTTGTTCACTTTTCTTTCATACAACCACTGTATTAGATAACCATTCTAAATGTCTAATTGGAAAAATCATCCCACCCTTTTTTAACTTTTCAAGTTTTATTTTAACTAAAGGATTTAACATTGTATTTATTATTCCGAGGAAGTCGCTTGCGAAGAGGAAGCGACATGACAAGGGTTACCCATGTGAGGGTATATGTTGTCCCCAAATGAAGATATTCCATGAAGGGGATTTCCCACACTATAAAACCAAATCCCCCATATGAAACACCATAGGACGAAAGGAGGTCTTCCATGACAAATGTGTTTGTAGGAATAAACATAGAGGAAGAAGGATAGATGGACATGATGTGATAATTAGAAGAACCACCCATTTGAGCACTTGATCCTAGAAAAGAGAATCTAGGGTTGGCTCTATAGGAAGTAGGATTCCAGCCTCCTACCATAAGAGTTGGTTGAGGGATATGACTCCCACCAAATGAAAATGGCGAATAAGGAGGCATCATGCCCCTAGACCCAAAACTAGGATTAACATAAGACAATGACATAGATGATGGAAAGTGCAAAGACATGTCTGTCATAACAAAAGAAAAATAATTAGAGGCCCAAGGTATTGGATGAGTATCATGATTCGACATACCACTCGAAAATACAAAAGGATTCATTTCCATGAAATGAACAGAGACCATGGCATGGGTAACGCTAATTGAGGGATTCACATGGGCTCCACTAACCATAGTAATGAAAATCATGACGTAATAAAAAATCCTAATGCCATATAATAATCAGAGATCACAACAAAGTAAAGTAAAAAGGACAATGCACACAAACATGATATAGTGGCTAAAAAAATGGGCCTCCCTCACTAAAGTAGGTATGTCTTTCCCAAGAGGGGCATGAGACTCCCTTCAAAATATTGGAGATATCAGAATCAGTTATAAGGGCCCTCATGGGCTTAATAGCACAATCGATTAGATCCCCTCGGAGAGGTAATCCTCCATAAAGGTTGTGTGTTGTTCAACCCTTATCTGACTCAAGGTACCTGCAGAATAACCCCTACAAGTAACATGTGTCAAGCAACTCCACGATGCAACCAATGCACAGGTGAATAGTAATAAGTCAGGTCCATCGTATGGATAGGGTAACAAAGCTCACAATTTTGAAATCAAAGCCTCTCACAGAGGTAAAGGCACTAGAAATAACCCCAAAGATGAATAGATCCCCATAAATATTTCTGATGTTAAGAAGGTATTAGAGGGATATATATGCAACCAAATTTGTGCGACCTTGTGATTAACTCCGGTGTGAGTGGATCATCCTGACGTCACTAATTACACAATAGATTTCACCACTCCTTGGTCAGATGCATATGTTTAGTTCAATAGACTTGGAGAAGTTTACTCACAAAATCCTATTCCAAGGCCCTATATCCTATGCTCGTTTGTGTACTCTAAAAAATAAAATATTTTCTAATCAATTTTACTTAATCAGTGTTACTTTTAATGGCTTTGTTTACTCAAGATATGTGGTCATGAAACTGATGATGTTATGACTCAACATATGAAATAAATGAATATAAACAAAGTGCTAAGTCCTAATCTTAAATTCTCAAAAGATGGTAAGCTTTTTAAAATGCAATTTTCAATTCAAATTCTACAATTTCAATAAAAGGTGATCTTTCCATATGTATCAAGATCAATAATAAGAACCCAAAAGAGAAAATGCCATAATGAAAAATGGGCAACAATTTTTTTGTATTTTCAATATAAAGAAACGAAAATGCAAGGACTTAATAGTAGCTTGATATACAGACCCTACTGCAAACAAAAAGAGACAAGCCAACAAGGATACCAAGAAGAAAATGCTTTAGACCAATATGCAAGGACAACCAATGAAAAATATGATAAGAAAGAAAACCACTCGGAAATTCAACAAAAAGAAGGTTTCCTATCACTCTGTAAGCACTCAACAGTTAGGAAATAGACCCAAGAAGAATTAGAAACCATCAAAACTAACCCAACAAACACCAAATTCATCTAGGAAGCTTAAAAATTTGATGTACATGATTTTTTAAGGAAAACTCGTGCATGCACACACCCTATAGAATGGCAGCTCGCATATGTACACGTTTGTCAAGGGAAAACCCGTGTATATGTAATAAAACACTGCCAGGGAAAGGATTAAGCCAGGAAAACTCATATGCAAAGTAATAATAGGCTTTCAAGAAATCAGGAGACAAGAAAAATCAGGATAACAAAGAGAAATTCATGGAGAAAAACATTATAAACTCCAAACATAAAATTCAATCCCCAGTATGGTCGCCAATTTTGTTATGAGGAAAATATCTCTATGGCATGGGTTAAACCACAACAGACGGAATGACTGTAGAAACCAACTCTAGTCCCAAGTATGTTATATAAATGAATATGCTAACAAGACTAGATAAAGATCCTACCTCGTCCAGACATTCGATGAAGAGGATCGTTAAGCACACAAATCAAAGATTTATACCTGCAACTTGTCCTCAACAACCAAGATACACAAGCATACGGTGATAATATATAATGATAGCATATAAAATATCATAATCCATTAATATACATGAAAAATACGCACATGGAATAATAATTCAAATATTTTCAAGATATCAATTGGATGAGGAAAGAGTATTTCTATTAAGATAATCAACAAAAGTATACAAGTGAAAAAAATTCGTGTCGGAAAGTCTCAGAACCGAGAAGATAAGTCCCTTCTAGCTGGACCTCCACAAAATTCAAGATCATATATGAGAGATATTAAGGTTCTCCATCAAAGAGGGAAGAGATTGGGGGATGAACAATGTGTTCAAACTTTCAAGGATAAAAGGATATAGACTCATTATGAAGTGAAATGTTTTCGGAGTATCTTTGCTCTCAAAAGTTGAATTCTCTCCTCTTCCATGGCTTGGATATGGATGAATTTATATCCTTCAAATGGAACTGAAGGGCAGAGTTGGAATGTTTCCAGTATATGGAAGGTCAAGGATCATGGATCTCATGACGTGACATGGAAACCCAACACAATTTTAATTTTGGGCACAAAGCCTGATGTACACGGGACGTAATGGTGCAACCTGACATGTTGTATAACTTGTAGGGCATGTATATGTGGAAAAACATGATTTTTAATCTCTGGAAGATACAACAAGGGACTTGAAGTCTGTATAGAGAAATAGAAATTCCTTTTGAGAAAGATGCATAGGGTGAGGAAAATCTTGCTGTAACAGATGCCCCCTAATGTGTGAGGTTAGAGGAAAATATGTGATGGCCAAAATATAGTATAATTCCGAGAAGTGGAGTAATGGAGACTCAACTGGAAGAACTAGTTACTCATGAGAATATTATAGTCTATGATGAATTTTTACACATGGTTTCTAGTTTGAATTACAATGCAGATCCATTTGGAAATATACCAAATAATTTTTCATGACCATGAATAGGAAATACAAGGTAGGTGCATGCCATAGGATGTCATAGTCATGAACAAGGACTAGTGGAAACCAGTCTCAAAATAAATATGAAGATATATGTATACAATCGATTACAGTCTGATCTCTCATGATCACTGAAGTCATATAGGTACTGGTCCAATGAACGATAGAAACAACTTAGGAAAGTTTCTACTGTAAAATGATGTCTTCATGTCTTCTACACAATCCACCAAAGGTGCAAGTCTAAATCATGTGAATAGAGGAGTTGAGGTCGAACAAAATGAGACTTTGTTTGATTACCGTTTGTTAACGTATACCGTTAACAAATGCGAGACAACCTACTGATAATGAAAGTAGGTATCAAGGCACCAAGTACATTCTTACGAGTGTGAATAAAGGTGTTGAGGTCAAACACTTGAATAATCCATCGATCAAGAGACATTGATGTATTCCCAACTGTCGATGGTGGGAGAAACTACCACTGATGACTGTGAGCCTCTACATACTCATAGGAATCTAGGCCTCATTTCATGAATATATGAGATGAAGTTGATGGAAGGAGACCCACTGAAAGGAGAGCATTAAGGAATCTCTCATCAGTCAACACGAGGTACAAAGCAATAGCTTGATGATTTTTGGGAACTTGGAAGAAGAGGATGTTCACAAACCAATGATCATGTGTGTCTTTTGCATGCACCAGATGAAATTAGTGCATGAAAAAGACCCTTTGAATAGAAACCAATAAGGAATATTGTTGACAAAGGAGAGGAAACCACCAATAAGGCTAAGGGAATCCAAGACATTGCATGAATCACAATGTGTGAATATATTTCTTGTTTTCGAACATAAGGGAAACCCCCCAGCCAGTGACCAATGAGGAGATGTCGATTGTTGGGTTCAAGGTTACCTACCCATAATGAAAGTAGGAACAAGGTGTGTGGTAGGACTACAAATTCACGAGACTATGAGACACACTAAGGGTATGGCTGACATGCAAATTCAAGAGTTCTGAGGAATGGTCGACACAAAATTACAGACTTCCTTTAAACAAGAGCATGAGACATATGGAGGAATCAGGGAGAATAAAATTGATGATAAAACTTTGTGATACAAGAGGCATTGACTAACTCTCCATAGGAACTGGAAGAGTAACCAGCCGGAGGAGTAAACTTTAAGTAACGTACTCCTCTTCCTAAGGTCATGCTAAACCCAAACTTTGGATAATAATGGACTCAAAAGTATGTACTTTGTTCAAAGGCAACACAACTATTGACGATATAAGATAATATTATTTTCCCACCTGCGTTTTTTGTTTTTTCATAGATAAATGAATGCTATGATACAAGAGAGGAAACAAGTGTCGCAAGTAAGAAACTAGCTCCAAACAATGGAACATAACTATTCTCAATGCAAGGAAGTGCATGCAGGGAATAGACACTTGAGGGAATGTTTCCTCTTAGGGTATAGGGTGTCAAGCTGCAAAGGATATAAACAAGGCTCTGCTTGGATAGTGATGCAAATTGTTGAGGTAATAGGCTTATAATGAGAAAGAGGGAACCAACAATAGGATCGATACTGCAACAAGATAATGGAATGCAATTACACCTTAACTCCAAATAATGTCCTTTTTCATAAATTTAGTTCCCTAGGCCCGAAAAAGTATAAAATAATGCCCATGAGAACTCTTCTAGCCAATGTTAACTAGAGTGTTCCTTTTTCGAAATTAGTCTACTTGGTCCAAAAAAGGGTTAAACTTACACCAAATAGATGTCCTTTCAAATCCATTTAACAAGTGTGAAAGAGACAAGTTCACTCGACGATATTTTCTCTTTTGAAAGAGTCGAAAAAGAGATTAAACAGGACTCGAGGATGTTGTTATAAGAAACATCATGGGGGAGGCCAAGGCTCCCATGTAGGTATCCTATTAGAATCCAACAACACACTGGTAGTTAACACAATCTTTGGAGAACCCAAAATTTTCCAAGCCAAGGAGGATAAAATAATTGCAAAGGATACTTTATCTACAATATATTGAAGAATTCCCCTTATCTGGAAGGGTGTAGAAGAAGGAAGGTGAGCCTCCACAAGATCATTCCAATCAAAGGAAACCATCCCAGGACTTGGAGGGAGTGTACTCAAAGAGAGTGGACTGCTCCCTTGTGTAGAAGGTAGAGAACTAGAAATGCTAAAGACATGGTTGAAAGACACATAACCCCCAAAAGAATAGTGTGATTGACCAAAGATTTCATCAATAATGTTACTTCCTTAGACTTGGCATTCTCCAAGAGAAGAGTGGGATCGACCAAATATTGCATCGTCACGACTGCTTCTTCAACTGTTGGTTGAATATGATGCGAGAAAACATGGTCAAGAGACACATCACTCCCGAAACCAGGAGTGGGGTTTACCAAATATTGCATTGGACTGCTGGTTGAACATGATGTGAGACAACATGGTCAAGAGATGCATCACTCCCAAGAACATGATTGGTGACAACTGAATATTACATCGGCACAACCACTAGTTGAATATGATGCGAGACAACATGGTTAAGAGACGCATCACCCACAAACACATGAGTGGTGTCAACTGAAGATTGCATCGACATGACGACGGTATCAACCAAAGGAGGATTGAAATTTTGGGAAACCAAAGACAACTCAGAACCTAAAGGGATATCAGACAAGGACTGCACTTCTTGTACCACAGCAGTAGCAGGGCACATACACATTAGGTGACATCCTTTGCAAAGCTTACAAAGGAACTTGGGCTTATGTCCTATACATATAGGCTTCTCAATCATATGAATACCCCCAACATTACTTGCAGTGGTTGGTGACATGCTCCCCGCGTGACTTGCAAAGGCTGGTAGATTTTCTTCAACATGGCTTGCAGAGGTTTTTGGCGAGTCCCCAACATGACTAGCAGAGGTTGGTGATGTTTGTGCAACATGAATTTCAATGACTAGAGTTTTTCCCCCAACATGACTTGTAGCAACTGGTTGCTAGTATTCGACATGACTTGTAGAGGTTGGTGATATAATTCTAGTATGACTCACAGTGACTGGACTTGTACTTCCAACATGACTTGTAGTGACTAGTTGTGGCATATGAGACCAAGGTTCTAGGAAAGACTGTTTTTGAGAAATTGTGGGCTAGGAAGGGTTTTGGTATACACCATGGCCCTATCCAACAGGTTAGTATCCTCCTCCAAAATGATTCATAAATGGTTGTAAGGGAATCATCATTGAGGAAGTCGCTTGCAAAGAGGAAGTGACATGACAAGGGTTACTCATGTGAGGGTATATGTTGCCCCCAGATGAAGGAACTTTGTGAAGGGGATTTCCCACACTATAAAACTAAATCCCCCAGATGAAACACCAAAGGACAGAAGGAGGTCCTCCATGAAAAAAGCGTTCATAGGAATCAACATAGAGGAATAAGGATAGATGGACATGATGTAATAAGGAGAAGGACCACCCATTTGAGCACTTGATCCTAGAAAAGAGAAGCTAGGGTTGGGTCTATAGGAAGTAGGATTCCAACGTCCTACCATAAGAGTTGGTTGAGGGATATGACTCCCACCAAACGAAAATGGAGAATAAGGAGGAATCATGCCCCTAGACCCAAAACTAGGATTAACATAAGACAACGAGATAAAGGATGGAAAGTACGAAGAGATATCTGACATACCAAAAGAAAAAGAATTAGAGGCCCAAGGTATTGGCTGAGTATCATGATTCGACATACCACTCAGAAATACAAAAGGATTCATCCCCATGGAATGAATAGATACCATGGGATGGGTAGTGTTAACTGAGGGATTCACAGGGGCTCCACTAACCATAGTAATGAAAACTCATGATGTAATACACAATTCTAATGCCATATAATAATCATAGTGTTACACCTCAAAATTACTCACTTCACAAGTGTCGTCATTAGTGTCGGAAGTGTCGCATTTTCACCGCAAGTGTATAAGTGTTGATGACATCATACTACCTTCTTGCCTATGTCATGCCTCCAACAACATGATAGGGACACTTAGGACACCTCAAAGATTAGTTGTGAAGAAGAGGAATCAGTCTACTAGAAATACAAGTCTCTTGCTATTGGAAGAACCACTAAAAATTGAGTTTCAGAGAGGAGCGCTCCCCTATAAACTGTCAGGGGGTGCTATAACACTCTGTCCACCCTTTTGGGGGAGTGTTATAACACCAGTGCTTACTTTCCTTCTCTTTGGGAGTGTTATAACTCTCTGATGCACTTTTTGGAGGAGAGTGTTGGCAGCCAATTCACATTTTTCATTGTCTCATAAGCTGCCTACACCAATGTTTCACAAACATTGATTTTTCGTTGCAATTTTCAAATGAACGATGCTTTTATTCTTTGCACCTTTTTTCACACCTATATTCATTTTGTTTTCACGACTGTAAGCATGAAAACTTAGTCCTTCAAAGTCACATTAGAATCATTGTTTGAACTGTTGTCATCCTTCTGATTGATATGCCCTTTGCGCTTACATTACACTTATCATTACCTAGTTGGCGAATCTTTTGATCTGTATTCATTACTCATGCTTCGATATATTATGTGGCTTGGTTTGCAATGCATTTGGATTTGCATTCATTTAACCTTTGGTTTCATAAGATACATGGGTGTTATGATTGAAACTTTTTATACCTTTCTTTCTAATTTAATGCCTATGTTTATGTTTTCATAATTATCGATGTTTGATTATATGAAAACCCATTTGTACATTGGTTAAACTATGAATATGAGCTGTCACAATACATCGGCGCATGGTCAACATTTCATATTGGTTTCAAATTAAGTGTTGATGGTTTAAAACTATGGTGTAACGTTGATTATATGGCATAACACTTGTCATTTGTTTCATAGGTTAGCCAAGCAACATGATTTTCGAACCATGCTCATATCGATTGCACAACTTGATTCTATTGATTTTGTAAGTTATTTAGCATTTGGGTTTAAACTTTTTATGACTTGCCTCATCTTTTATTCTACATGGGGGTTATGATTTATTTGGTTTATATATATATATAATATAATCCTTATGTTAAATCTTTTTATAACTTTGGCTTGTCAACTATTATGAATTCGGTTGGCACTTTGATTAAAACGTTTGAATTAATACATTGGTGCATGTTTTGATCTATACGTCGAATGTTTTGGACATTATGGCATAGTCCTGGCGCGTGTTGGCATGCACATTGCATTTATTGGTTGTACACATGGCTTAATGGTTGGATTATTATAATGGAGTGAACAACTATGTAAACTGTCAATTGTACAGCTGATATGATAGTTATGCATGGATTTACTGCCTTCTACCACCTTCGCACACTTTTGCATTGATGCTTGCCTCCTTACCAGGGTTACCTCTATTAATTTTTGGGAAAATCTCTGAGCCTAATCTGTTCAAACCCTTGTCCCTTAGCCTAGCTCACTGTGAGTTATCTCATGGCTCCTTAAGGGCGAATTGAACCTTCATGGTTTTCAGAGTCGGTTGTGGTTTCATTTTGCCAGAGAAGTTTGCCCTGTAATTTCCCCCAGAGTCACGTTTTTGCGTGAGCGATTCTGGGAAAAAGAATTTGAATTAGATAAAGCCGTTGAAAACCTAGAACCTTTTTTAGCCCCTTTACCCTCATCATGGATGGTTTCCTCAGAAATTGAGTGACTATAGAGATCTAGCTCTCGTTGTCCAGGTCAATTTTTCAGTGGCGGGAACATGCGTTCTGAGTCTGTATGCATTTCCTCAAATCTGTTCTTCAGAACTCCCTCTCACCTGTCAAGCTATCCCGTCATCACATAGGTAAGTGTAATATCAATCATTTTTGTAAATAGTATGAGTTTATATAACGATTCAAATTTGTTTTGAATAGCTCTGTTTACAGCGTGGATTGGTGTTGACACATAAGCATGCGTTGCTGTATATAATTTCGTTTTGATAAATCGAATTTCGTTATCATTTTAGTTTTGATTTGATTCTATTAATCATAATGTGGATTTGATTGTTTTAAATTGGTTGCAATTGAATGTTCTGTTGTATCTATTATAGACACAAACTGTTTTGCATTTCAAATTTTGAAACACGATCTATGTTTTGATCCGAATTGGTTATGATGCACATGATGGGTAAATGATGGTTATCTGTTACAATTTTATTTACATATGACTTTGACCAGCTCGGATACGGTTTGGATTATGTTTAAAAAAGGTTTTGTTTTATATTAACCCAAATCATGAATTGATACAAATCATAACAGTTATGTGAAACCCCAGCCGGTCAATTCATTTTGGTCTGTTGATTAATTTGAATAGCAATGGATATTCAGTTACTAATGGATTTGTAAAATGAAAATGATCATTCCCAAGATGATGAGTTGTTCTATATTTGACTCAAACCTGATTTTCTTTGATTGCTTCCCAGCTTATGGTTATCAATGCTGTTGAATTTTGACTGTGTAATGCCCAACGATCTAAATCTATGGAAAAGATGGTTAATATTGTTATGAACTTTTCATTTTGACTGTATCGTAACAGCCTGCCCATATTTGTATTTGATTAAAACAGAATGAATCTTATGCATAATCGCTACAGCCTGCCTATCTTTACGATTGATTGAAACAACATGAACTTTATGTATATTGTTACAGCTGTAACAAATCTATTGTGTGTTCAATGGTATCAATTATAATTATGTTGTGGCATATCATATCTTATATGATTACGATTATGTTCAATTATGGTTGTATTGATTACGATTACATCATATCTTATACGATTTGATTCACTGCTTAATTTCGTTTGATACGAAACAGGCCTGTCAAGGTTTGACCAAGTTTTATGGTAACTGAAAACATAACATTCTTTGCTCTGTTTCGATTATATTCATTTTGATATTGTTTAGTTTGAATAATAATTTCACTTGAATCATTGGTAATTCATTTTCTGATGATTATTAAAAGATGATTGGATTTGATTTTATTTGATTGCTATCTGGTCCTGTTTGCTATTCTTGACTAGCTACAGAATCAAAAGATTCTGTAGCTAAGTCTGTGGAATAATTTTTTTATTGTTTTCTCAATGAAATATCTTTCTAATTGGATATCTGTGTTCTATTGCAGGTAAATTCGAATTGGCAGTAGATATGATGAGCAGTTAGGGGATGTTTCAAAGATTTCACTTGCATTTTATTTTCTTAGTTTAGGAGATTTTGGGATATCTCCCAGATTATGTAAAACTGTTTGATATTATCCACAAGGAAGTTTTACCTTGTGGAGAAACTTATATATAATTATGATTTTTGTAATAATGATGATCCTCATTAGTGGGAGAACAAGGATATGGAGTTCTAATACAGACTGGAGCAGAATTGATGTTTTGTCACAGCTTTAGCTTCTCAATATATCAACATTTTGTTTCATGTTTTGTATATCACTTTACTTATGGTTTATGACTACTTTAGCTATCTAAATCAAATGCAAATGATATAATTTTGATCACTGTTATCCATATCTTATCTCTTCCAAATAGATAAAATACATAACAATTGTTAATTCAGTTTGTGAATGACAGGTTTATCTTCTTCATGAATTGAATTGTTATATATAAGTCCTTGCATAACAGGTTTCCCTTATTGGAGGAATTTATAATCATAAGATTGTTATGATTTTCTTTTATGTCTTGTTTGTCCTGTAAAACACTTCAAGAAGCAACACAACCAATCGTTTTCGAGAATCTTATGGACTAACCGGTGCGAATTTCTTCCTCCAACCAGCTTAGAAGTCATCATACATAGGGTAGACTTGGAGCGTTTCCAGGTCAATTAGTTTGTTGTTTATTGTTTCCATTAAGTAGTTTAATTCAGATATAAGTTTGATTAGATTTATATTAGATCGTTTAATTTCAGTAACGTTTTATTTCTTTTCATAAAATATAAAAATAAAAAGAGATTCTTGGCTGTCTTAGGGCAGAAAACACATGAGTTTTACAGGTTTTAAGTAAATCTGTAGGCTGTTTATAGTGTACATTTGTGAATAAGCAATATTACAGCTGATAATTAGATAGTTGATTTGAGTTATTATAATAGTAATTAGTGGATTGTATATAATAGTTAGAATAGTTGTATTTAGTTTTAGTTTAATTAGTAGTTTGTTTTAATTAGATTAGTGTATTAGTTAATTTCTTTTATTTAATTTCTTTTATTAGTTTTAGTTAGTTTTAGATAGTTTAGTTTGTTTATTTGTTTTATTTGGATTACTTAGCTCAGATCAATTCTCTCTTTGGTTTTCTTGAAAGACCTTAGAGCGGCCAACGGAGCCGTTAAACTCGTCAGGGTGGTCCATTCCAAATGGCTTGGGTTATTTAGACAACCCCAGACCGGTTCCACTCTCCCAGTTGACGGACGGTCAATTTCGCCCATCAACATAGCGCTAGCTATTCTAGGCGAGATTTTGTTTGTTGAGAAGATTGAGGGAAAGATCCCCCCAATATATGAAGGTGGTTGGTTTTGAATCCTTGGTCAAGCCATGATCTTAGGAAAGATCCATAACTGAAGGAGGAAAATCCTCAACTTGCCCCAAAGCTATCTCAAGCGGTTGGGCCTCTCCAAGCCTATTTAAACAGGCCTTCTCATGGTGAAAGAGATGGAAAAGAATTGTGAAGCATCTAACCTATGATCTCATGAAGAAGGTGTCTTTCAAAACATCAACATTCGGTGTGTGGAATGTTTGAGAAAGGGTTCGGACGAGGAAGGCTTGACGAAGCTGCTACACTCACATCTATGGTTATAAGCATTCTTCATTGTTGTTCTCTTTAATATAATATGATTGGTCTGTTTCTTTCAAATTTGTGTTTGATCTCACATGAATTTGTCTCTAATAGATAGGTCTATTTTGAGCTAATATCAGTAGAGTAGGAAGTTGTTTGTACTTTTGTTTGTCTACAGGGCTTATCGAGGAGCGTAAGATTGGAGCTCAACTGGGACCGTGCAGGGACAAACACTGGTAAAAGCTACTTCTTTTCTCCTTCCTCCTCACACATTATTTTATCTATATATAAAAGGAATTCAGTGTCCATGATAAGCATCTTCTATCTTAGGAGTTAAGATTCTATCTCTCAAGAAAAGATCTACCTATCCGCAGGGAGATTTTCCTTCAACAGAAATTGGTGACTCCACTAGGGATCGAATAAAAAATTTCAATTTTGGTTTTCCTCACAGACCTTGTCTTACCTTTTGTTCTTTTTAGACCTTGTTCACCCCATATGTTTGATTTCATATGCTGATTAAATCCTTACCCCATCACATTCATCTTGATTGCCAAAGTTTGACTGAAATTTTGGGTTTTTTGGACAATTTTGTGAGATGTGGAAGCCCAATGCTCCCCTACCTTGTTAGCAGGGAACTAGCACTCCCCCTTGGTCTTAGAGAGAGTGTTATAATGCTCTGGTGCCCCTAACACCAGAGCACCAACCTCTCTTTTCAAAAATCCTTTCCAGAACTGTCTTTTTTGAAGACTAGTCTCTGTTTTTTCACTTGATGAGCTTCTTTGTGATTCAATGCTTCTTCCTATTGACCTTTGACATCCTTCCTTCTGAGGAATAAGAAATTTTTTGTTCATATTTTGAGGCCTTATTCTTTATTTTGAGTTTTTTTGCTGTTGATAACTTGGAATTAATCCACTGCTTTCTTCTCTCCTATCTGACTAAGCGGGAACTCTGGTGAAGGGCATCACAAATCTGTGAATCATCTTATTTGGTTCTTTGAGGTCATTGTTCTTAAACATCTAGATTTTGTGTGAATTGTTTGATTTTTCTTTTTTATCTTTTGTTTTCTTTTTGCTTCTTGTTTCAATCATAGCAAGAGGGTGTGTTGTTTGTGCGAAATCTGCTTATGCTTGCTTGAATCTCCTTGATATGAAAGGGTAGTTGGCAAGAGAAGTTTTTTCGTTGAATTAATCATCATTCGCATACAAACGAAAAAGATACATATTAGTGATTGGTTTTCATATTTGAAGGCATTTCTGAAATGTTTTAGCATTGCATTACATTCGACTGAGAACAAATTGATTGTGGACATTCCATATTAGTGTTTGATAGTGAAAACAACTCTTTCTCTTTCCCTTAAATAGGCGTTCATTGAAAATAAATGATTGATTATCATAATTTATGGATCTTTTTGGGAATTGAGTCATCATTCCATCAGTTTCACTTTCATACACCCTTTGAGTAAAGAACAACTGTAAAACGAATGCTAATTAAAAATTATCTAGAACATTTTTTTGTTTTTAGGATCTTCCACCAACAGTAGACTAGGGTTAGCACTTTGGATTAGGCTGTGAGTACAACTCTCCAATTTTTTCAAAACAAACATTATCATCCTGAGGTAGGGAGAGTCAAATCCAATTGTCGTATCGGTTTTCTAGGATCCCCCTCTCACACAGGGGTTATGCACAAGGTCGCATTCGGGTGAATTACAGAGATTATCCCTCTGTGGTTCAACTATTTGTAGTGGTCAGATCATATATTAGGGGTCACTTGAAGGTATACCCATGATTATGTGTGGGAGCCTCTCGGGTTGATTTATGACTTGTCATCCTGCCCATATGTTTCGGATCAGACTGTCGACTGTACCCGCCCAAGGACTCACTGCGAATTGGTGTCTTTAGTTGCCATAATCTTTAGGTACTT
Source organism: Picea engelmannii (assembly GCA_009831015.1). Classification (NCBI taxonomy): domain Eukaryota; kingdom Viridiplantae; phylum Streptophyta; class Pinopsida; order Pinales; family Pinaceae; genus Picea; species Picea engelmannii. Next base: position 838,796 of record ML779765.1, on the reverse strand, counting down.
ACACAAGGTGACGGTGAAGGGAAGTCTCACTGTACCTAGAATAGACATTGGTCAAACTCACGCGGGCTCCTTGGAGGGTAAATCAACAATTACTGCATGGAAGCTTTCACCAAGGTGAAAGTCCGTTAAGAAGGTCACCATTGTAACTGTTCCACAATATCCTAGCCCCTTCTCGACTTGATCACGCGACGTTGGATTTCATCACCAACTAGTACGATCATCGAGAGAAGTTTTGTTTGCTTGGTTGATTCCTAGATTTTATTAGCGTATGCTATTTATTTTTGTTAGTTGGCCCTAGTTTTTCAGTGTGTTATGTTATTCTCCAAAATTGAGCCTATAGATGGTAAAGGTCTTCACCGATCATGTAGGATGCAGGGGCTGCCTCCAAAAGGCTATCAACCCTTACCTCCTAACCCTCCAAAATACAACTATCGTAGAGAGGTAGAAAATCAAACTGACGCTGGAAGTGTTATTGCTCCTCTGTTAGATAACTTAGAAGGCACTTTGGTCATGGTTGAAAATCCCACTACATCTGTGTCAGTAAATCCTCTCGAACCACTTCTGGTTCATTTAGAATCCCTTGGGAACTTCATAAACGAAGAGGTCCCATGATTATCGGAGAGGAATTTTACCGAAACATATATGGGATCCATAGAACCAATCTTTGGTGATGAGTATATGACTCCTGTTCATCCTAGCACTGCAGTAGATACCAATCCCACACCTGCTCATTCTATATGGAGGACTTCATTAGGACACGATCTCTATGAACACTTCAAATCCTTTCGACAACCATTTCATCCTCATGACCCTCCTAATGAAACAAGACCATCCGATCAAACCATGAATCACCCAGTCGATCAGGTTATTAACCCTACTGTTACACCAACACAAGTCCATCCTAATGCTTGACTCATCACCTCTACTCATCTCCAAGTCACTTCAATGTCTACCCCCGTTTCTACAATATTTTATGCTACAACTCCACATGTTCCGCATGATCCTGTTGGGACATCTCTTCAGCCGAGAATGCAAACCCCTATAATCCCAACACAACTGGCTAGAGGGAAACCACCATCTAACGAACCTTTCCCTCTTGGAGGACTACCTTTCCATGATGATCCTACCCCTCCTTAGGGACATCCCCCTTTCCATGCTCCTCCTGAAGGGAAACTTCCATTTTCCAGTCATTCCCCGGTCGTTAATCCATCGCTGGCAGGGGGGGAAAGTTTGTTTGCTAGAAACCCTTCACAATCCCAGGGAGTATCTTCAGGAGGCACTTTCATTCAACCTCATGTTGGGGGGCACTCATCAAATAATCCACTAGGAGGGGTATCAAATCCCATTTCTTCCGGAACATCTTATGAACAACCTTATCTAGGCGACATCCCAAACACAACCCGGAGTTCTTCGGGACCACAGTCTTATCCTCCTCATGGGTCTAATGTGTATCTTCCTCCAGGATCTACTCCTTACCATTATCAAGGGAAAAATGTTTATCTTCCTCATGGGAAAGCAAATCACCTAGCCTATAATGCTCAAAACCCATCTGGTTATGCAAATGTTTCTCATCCACCATCGAATCCTGCTTATCCTGGCCAGCAACAACCATATATAGGAGGACCTACTGGTTACAACTATCCACCTAACCTATTTTATGGTCCTAGTGGTGTTCCTATGTTGCACCAGTATCATACGCAAATTATCTGACAACTACCTTTCCTTACGACTCTGGATCTCCCAGACTTGTCTCGGTTAACTAATGATCCTATTTTTCATTCACCGGTTTGGCCAGTCATTCCAGCTAAACTTCCTTCTAATATTCCTAAATTTGATGGAAAATCTGGCAAAGATCCAAACCACCATGTGATGACTTTCCATTTGTGGTGTTCATCGAACTCCCTCATGGATACATGAAAAAGGAATCCCCTGGAGTCTCCTTTAAGCTCTTTTCAGACTCTCTAAACATGAAAAGATTGTCGAGTGATCTTGCTTCCTTTCCCACTCGTTAAAAGGTTTGAAAGGGAATCTTTCGAGTGATAATTTATCTTTTTTTCGGCCTCGGGAGACTAACATTATGAAAAAGGACAACATTTGGAGTCACATTTAAGTTCTTTTCAGACTCTCTAAACATGAAAAGATCGCCAAGCGACCTTGTTCTCTTCACGCTCGTTAAAGTATTTGAAGAAAACATCTGTTGAGCAATAGTTTATCTCTTTTTTGGTCTCATCGGACTACTTTACAAAAAAGGAACTGAGAGAGTTATCTTTTAAGTGTTTTTCCACACTCTATAATCATGAAAAACCTTCGAGTTTAACTTCTCTGGACTTGTTAAACCATCATACATTGAAGGGCCCATGTGGGATTGAACCTTTACTTCTTCCAGTTTGTTAAACAAAGGAAGAGGAACTTACCAAAGGTGAGTTATATTGAGCATGTGTTACCCTCCTAGAGCTCATTAAATTAAAAAGAGGTACTCGTCTATCCGGATGGGGGAAAAAATTGAAGGAAGCGAGCCAAGCAGTTTTTGAGAACATTACCCAATAACTCTTAGAGTCGCTCTTGAACACGACACTTTTTCTTTGCGCACATTCTAATCTACTGAACCTCTACACTGAGCCAATCCTTTCAGTTTCTTTTACTCCTTTGTGTCACCCGACGTAAGTCACAACATCCACTGTATCATCAAGTTTTGGTCCATGTCATGTTTCTGCTGTTGTGCCTCAGTGTTCAAGGCAAGTATCTTCCTTGAGAGTCAACCATCACAGATATCTTGTCTCAATACCCATGTCAGTCCATGTTCATTTGATCTACCAAATTACATCTCTGTGTCTGTTTCCTATCGTTGATGGGGGATACATTAAGGCCCTCCTTCAATAAGTATATTCCTATCAATTTCAACACATTATCCAGGAACTAGACTTAGAAACCAGTTAGTACTTTGGGACCTACATGCATCAATGGAAAGCCTCCTCATGTTTGACAGTGGGTTTACATCATCGACCTCTGATCTGATGATTCCATGAATGTTCGACTTCATCTCATCTATTCACATTCGTTGGAATGTACTAAGTACCTTGGGAATCATTGACACCAATGGTGATCTCCGTCGTGCTTGTTAATGATTCACCTCATTGATCAGTAATCAAGTGGTTTCTACCATGTTCAACATCAAAATATCTATTCGCATGGTTAGATTGGTACTACATAGGGATCGGTAAGAAGACCCTGGGTTGAGTGATCGCTTTGATATGTACTTTTCCCAGGTTGCGATGGAGTTTCTCTTGAACATTGACACATATACTGTCACATAGATCCACTTTATATTGGTCGTGGCTATGTATTTTCATCTCATGGATCCACTGTGTATTCTTCGTGGCTACGATCAATTTAGGTCATGGGAGTATAGATCCATAGTGTATCTTTAGTGGCTATACCGTTTTGTCAATATAATTATGGATTCACAGTGTATTTTATGGTGGTCATATCTTGAAAGTCTCTATCACTCAAGCATAGGTATGCCTGCCTTGGGTTTGAAGCATTATTAATATTTGTTTGATGGTTGTGTGCAGCTTCTTTCAATTTATCTGAGCCGGCACCCTTGCTTGAAAGTCTACAAAGTATTTCAGTTATCAATTCTCATCTTCTAACTTCATACTTTGGGGGGCAATCTGTTACACCTCAAAATTACTCACTTCACAAGTGTCGTCATTAGTGTCGCAAGTGTCACATTTTGACCGCAAGTGTATAAGTGTTTCTGACATCATACTGCCTTCTTTCCTATTTAATGCCTCCAATAGCATGATAGGGACACTTATGACATCTCAAATATTAGTTGTGAAGAAGAGGAATCAGTCTACTAGAAATACAAGTCTCTTGCTATTGGAAGAACCACTAAAAATTGAGTTTCAGAGAGGAGAGCTCCCTTATACACTATCAAGGGGTTCTATAACACTCTGTCCACCCTTTTGGGGGAGTGTTATAACACCAATGCTTTCTTTCCTTCTTTTGGGGAACACTATAACACTCTGATGCACTTTTTGGAGGAGCGCTACCTAGTCCGGGCGAGATTTTGTTTGTTGAGAAGATTGAGGGAAAGATCCCCTCAATATATGAAGGTGGTTGGTTTCGAATCCTTGGTCAAGCCATGATCTTAGGGCAGATCCATAACTGAGGGAGTAAAATCCTCAACTTACCCCAAAGATATCTCAAGTGGTTGGGCCTCTCCAAGCCTATTTAAACAGGCCTTCTGATGGTGAAAGGGATGGAAAAGAATTGTGAAGCATCTAACCTATGATATCATGAAGAAGGTGTCTTTCAAAACATCAATATTCAGTGTGTGGACTGTTTGAGCAAGGGTTTGGACGAGGAAGGCTTGACGAAGCTGCTACACTCACACCTATGGCTGTAAGCATTTTTCGTTGTTGTTCTCTTTAATATAATATGCTTGGCCTATTTGTTTCAAATTTGTGTTGGATCTCACATGAATTTGTCTCTAATAGATAAGTCTATTTTGAGCTAATATCAGTAGAGTAGGAAGTTGTTTGTACTTTTGTTTTTCTACAGGGCTTATCAAGGAGCGTAAGATTGGAGCTCAACTCGGACCATGCAGGGACACACACTGGTAAAAGGTACTTCTTTTCTCCTTCCTCCTCACACATTAGTTTATCTATATCTAAAAGGAAGTCGATGTCCACGATAAGCATCTTCTATCTTAGGAGTTAAGATTCTATCTCTCAAGAGGAGATCTACCTGTTCGCAGGGAGATTTTCCTTCAATAGAAATTGGCGACTCCACTAGGGATCGAATCAAAAATTTCAATTTTGGTTTTCCTCATAGACCTTGTCTTACCCTTTGTTCTTTTTAGACCTTTTTCACCCCATATGTTTGATTTCATATGCTGATTGACTCCTTACCCCTTCACATTCATCTTGATTGCCAAAGTTTGACTAAAATTTTATGTTTTTTGGACAATTATGTGAGTTGTGGAAGACCAACACTCCCCTACCTTGTTAGCAAGGTGTCAATGCTCCCCCTTGGTCTTAGACAAAGTGTTATAACTCTCTGGTGCCCTTACACCAGAGCACCAACCTCTCTTTGCAAAAATCCTTTCCAGAACTATCTTTTCTGAAGACTAGTCTCTGTTTTTTCACTTGCCGAGCTTCTTTGTGATTCAATGCTTCTTCCTATTGACCTTTGAAATCCTTCCTTATGAGGAATAAGAACTTTTTTGTTCATATTTTTAGGCCTTGTTCTTTACTTTGATTTTTTCCGCTGTTGAGAACTTGGAATCAATCCACTACTTTCTTCTCTCCTATCCAACTGAGTGGGAACTCTGGTGAAGGGCATCATAAATCTGTGAATCATCTTATTTGGTTCTTTGAGGTCATTGTTCTTAAACATATAAATTTTGTGTGAATTGTTTGATTTTTCTTTTTTATCTTTTGTTTTCTTTTTGCTTCTTGTTTCAATCTTTGCAAGAGGGTGTGTTGTTTGTGCGAAATCTGCTTATGCTTGTCCGAATGTCCTTGATCTGAAAGGGTAGTTGGCAGGAGAAGTTTTTTCATTGAATTAATCATCACGTGCATACAAACGACAAAGATACATATTAGTGATTGGTTTTCATATTAGAAGGAATTTATGAAATGTTTTAGCATTACATTACATTCGATTGAGAACAAATTGATTGAGGACATTCCATATTAGCATTTGATAGTGAAAATGACTCTTTCTCTTTCCCTTAAATAGGTGTTCATTGAAAAGAAACGATTGCTTATCACATTTTATGCATCTTTTTGGGAATTGAGTCATCATTCCATTAGTTTCACTTTCATACACCCTTTGAGTAAAGAATAGTTGTAAAATGAACGCTAATTAAAAATTATCTAGAACATTTTTTTGCTTTTAGGATCTTCTACCAACAGTAGACTAGGGTTAGCACTTTGGATTAGGTTGTGAGTACAACTCTCCAAATTTTTCAAAACAAACATTAGCATCCTGATCTAGGGAGAGTCAAATCCAATTGTCATATTGGTTTTCTGGGATCCCCCTCTCACACAGGGGTTATGTACGAGGTCGCATTCGGGTGAATTACATAGATTATCCCTCCATGGTTCAACTGTTTGTAGTGGTTGGATCATATATTGGGGGTCACTTGAAGGTATACCCATGATTATGTGTGGGAGCCTCTCAGTTTGATTTTGGACTTGTTATCCTACCCATACGTTTCAGATCAAACTGTGAATTGGTGTCTTTAGTTGCATAATCTTTAGGTACTTACACAAGGTGATAGTGAAGGGAAGTCTCACTGTACCTAGAATAGAAATTGGTCAAACTCATGTGGGTTCCTTGGAGGGTAAATCCACAATTACTGCATGGAGGCTTGCACCAAAGTGAAAGTCTGTTAAGTAGGTCACCATTGTAACTATTCCACCATATCCTAGCCCTTTATCGACTTGATCATGCGACATTGTATTTCATCACCAACTAGTACGATCATCGAGAGAAGTTTTGTTTGCTTGGTTGATTTCTAGATTTTATTAGCGTATGTTGTTTCTTTTTGTTAGTTGGCCCTAGTTTTTCAGTGTGTTATCTTATTCTCCACAATTGAGCCTATAGACGATAAAGGTCTTTGTTGATCATGTAGGATGCAAGGGCTGCCTCGGGAAGGCTATCAACCCTTACCTCCTAACCCTCCATAAGACAACTATCGTAGGGAGGTAGAAAATCAATCCAACGCTGGAAGTGTTATTGCTCCTCTGTTAGATAACTCATAAGGCACTTTGGTCACAGTTGAAAATCCCACTACATCTGTGTCGGTAACTCCTCTTGAACCACTTTTGGTTTGTTTAGACTCCCTTGGGAACTTCATAGATGAAGAGGTCGCATGATTACCAGAGAGGACTTTTACCGAAACATATATGGGATCCATAGAACTGATCTTTGGTGATGAGTATATGACTCCTGTTTGTCCTAGCAAAACAATAGATACCAATCCCACACCTTCTTGTTCTGTATGGAGGACCTCATCGGGACGCGATCTCTATGAACACTTCGAATCCTTTCAACAACCCTATCATCCTCATGACCCTCCTAATGAAACATGACCATCCGGTCAAACCATGAATCACCCATTCGATTAGGTTATTAACCCTACTGTTACACCAACATAAGTCCATCCCAATGCTTAACTCATCACCTCTACTCATCTCCAAGGCACTTCAATATCTACCCCTGTTTCTACAAGCTTTTACTCTACAGCTCCACATGTTCCACATGATCGTGTTGGGACATCTCTTTAGCTGAGAATGCAGACCCCTGCTATCCCAACACAATCGACTGGAGGAAAACCAACATCTAACGAACCTTTCCCTCCCGGAGGAATACCTTTCCATGGTGGGCCTACCCCTCTCGAGGGACAACCCCATTTTCATGCTCCTTCTGAAGGGAAACCTCCATTTTCCAGTCATTCCTCGGTCGTTAATCCACCGCTGGCTGTGGGGAAACCTTTGTTTGCTAGAAAACCTTCACAATATTGGGGAGTATCTTCAGGAGGCACTTTCATTCAACCCCATGTTAGGGGGAACTCATCTCATAATCCACTAGGAGGGGTATCAAATCCTGTTCCTTCTGGAACATCTTACGGACAACCTTATCCATGCGGCATCCCAAACACCACCTAGAGTTCTCTGGGACCACAGTCTTATCCTCCTCATGGGTCTACTGTGTATATGCCTTCGAGATCTACTCCTTACCATTCTCAAGGGAAAATTTTTTATCTTCCTGATGGGAAAGAAAATCACCCATCCTATAATGCTCAAAACCCACCGGGTTATGCAAATGCTTCTCATCCACCATCGAATCCTGCTTGTCCTGGCCAACAACAACCATATATAGGAGGACCTACTAGTTACAACTATCCACCTAACCCAGATTATGGTCCTACTGGTGTTCCTATGTTGCACCAGTATCATACGCAAATTAACCGACAACTACCTTTCCTTATGACTCTGGATCTCCCAGACTTGTCTCGGTTAACTAATGATCCTATTTTTCATTCACCGGTTTGGCCAGTCATTCCAGCTAAACTTCCTTCTGATATTCCTCAATTTGATGGAAAATCTGGCGAAGATCCAAAAAACCATGTGATGACTTTCCATTTGTGGTGTTCATCGAACTCCCTCATGGATACACGAACAAGGAACCCCCTGGAGTCTCCTTTAAGCTCTTTTCAGACTCTCTAAACATGAAAATATTGTCGAGTGATCTTGCTTCCTTTCCCACTCGTTAAAAGGTTTGAAAGGGCATCTTTCGAGTGATAATTTATCTCTTTTTCGACCTCACAGGACTAACATTATGAAAAAGGACAAAATTTGAAGTCACCTTTAAGTTCTTTTCAAACTCTCTAAACATGAAAAGATTGTCGAGTGACCTTGTTCTCTTCACAATCATTAAAGTATTTGAAGAAAACATCTATTGAGCAATAGTTTATCTCTTTTTCGGTCTCATTAGACTACTTTATGAAAAAGGAACTGAGAGAGTTCTCTTTTAAGTGTTTTTCCACACTCTATAATCATGAAAAACCTTCAAGTTTAACTTCTCTGGACTCGTTAAGCCATCATACATTGAAGGGCCCATATGGGATTGAACCCTTACTACTTCCAGTTCATTAAACAAAGGAAGAGGAACTGATCGAAGGTGATTTATATCAAGCATGTGTTACCCTCCTTGAGCTCATTAAATTAAAAAGAGGTACTCATCTATCTAGATGGTGGAAAAAATTGAAGGAACCAATTCAATAAAATTTTGAGAACATTACCTAATAACTCTTAGAGTTGCCCTTGAACATGGCACTTTGTCTTTGCACACATTCTAATCCATTGAACCTCTGCACTGAGCCAATCCTTTGAGTTTCTCTTACTCCTTTAGGTCACCCGACGTAAGTCACAACATCCACTGCATCATCAAGTTTTGGTCCATGTCATGTTTCTACTGTCATGCCTCAGTGTTCAAGGGAAGTATCTACCTTGAGAGTCAGCCATCACAAATATCTTGTCTCAATACCCATGTCAGTCCATGTTCATTTGATCTACCAAATTACATCTCTGTGTCTGTTTCACGTCATTGATGGGGGATACATTAAGGCCCTCTTTAGACGAGTCTATTCCTGTCAATTTCAACACATTATCCAGGAACTAGACTTAGAAACCAGTTAGTACTTTGGGACCTGCATGCCTCAATGGAAGGCCTCCTCATGTTTGACAATGGGTTTACATCATTGACCTCTGATCAGATGATTCCATGAATGTTCAACTTCATATCATCTATTCACATTCATTGGAATGTACTAAGTACTTTGGGAATCATTGACATCAATGGTGATCTTCGTCTCGCTTGTTAACGATTCACCTCATTGACCGGTAATCAAGTGGTTTTTTCCATGTTCGACATCAAAACATCTATTCGAATGGTTAGATTTGTACTACATAGGGATCGGTAAAAAGACCCTGGGTTGAGTGATCACTCTGGCATGTACTTTGCCTAGGTTGCGACGGAGTTTCTCTTGAACATTGACACATATACTGTCACATAGATCCACATTGTATTGGTTGTGACTATGTATTTTCATCTCGTGGATCCATTGTGTATTCTTCATGGCCACGATCAATTCAAGTCATGGGAGTATAGATCCATAGTGTATCATCAGTTTCTATATCATTTTGTCAATATAATTATGGATTCGCAGTGTATTTTATGGCGGCCATATCTTGAAAGTCTCTATCACTCAAGCATAGGTATGCCTGCCTTGGGTTTAAAGCATGTATTAATATTTGTTTGATGGTTGTGTGCAACTTCTATCAATTTCTTTGAGCCCACAACCTTGCTTGAAAGTCTGCAAAGTATTTTAGTTATCCGTTCTCGTCTTCTAACTTTATACTTTGGGGGGCAATCTGTTACACCTCAAAATTACTCACTTCGCAAGTGTCATCATTAGTGTCGCAAGTGTCACATTTTGACCTCAAGTGTATAAGTGTTGCTGACATCATACTGCCTTCTTGCCTATGTCATTCCTTCAACAACATGACAGGGACACTTAGGACACCTCAAATATTAGTTGTGAAGAAGAGGAATCAGTCTACTAGAAATACAAGTCTCTTTCTATTAGAAGAACCACTAAAAATTGAGTTTCATAGAGGATAGCTCCCCTATACACTGTTAGGGGGTGCTATAACACTCTATCCACCCTTTTAGGGGAGCATTATAACACCATCGCTTGCTTTCCTTCTCTTGGGGAGCACTATAATGCTCTGATGCACTTTTTGGAGGAGCGCTACCTATTTCGGGAGAGATTTTGTTTGTTGAGAAGATTGAGGGAAAGATCCCCTCAATATATGAAGGTGGTTGGTTTCTAATCCTTGGTCAATCCATGATATTAGGGTAGTTCCATAACTGAAGGAGGAAAATACTCAACTTACCCCAAAGATATCTCAAGTGGTTGGGCCTCTCCAAGCCTATTTAAACATTCCTTCTCATGGTGAAAGGGATGTAAAAGAATTGTGAAGCATCTAACCTATGATCTCATGAAGAAGGTGTCTTTCAGAACATCAACATTCGGTGTGTGGACTATTTGAGCAAGGGTTCAGATAAGGAAGTCTTGACAAAGCTACTACACTCACATCTATGGCTGTAAGCATTCTTCGTTGTTGTTCTCTTTAATATAATATGCTTGGCCTGTTTCTTTCAAATTTGTGTTTGATCTCACATGAATTTGTCTCTAATAGATAGGTTTATTTCAAGATAATCTCAGTAGAGTAGGAAGTTGTTTGTACTTTTGTTTGTCTACAGGGCTTATTGAGGAGCTAATCAGACTCTCTAAACATGAAAATATTGTCGAGTGATCTTGCTTCCTTTCCTACTCATTAAAAGGTTTGAAAGGGCATCTTTTGAGTGATAATTTATCTCCTTTTCGGCCTCACGGGACTAACATTATGAAAAATGATAAAATTTGGATTCACCTTTAAGTTCTTTTCAAACTCTCTAAACATGAAAAGATTGTCGAGTGACCTTGTTCTCTTCATGCTCGTTAAAGTATTTGAAGAAAATGTCTATTGAGCAATAGTTTATCTCTTTTTCAGTCTCATTAGACTACTTTACGAAAAAGGAACTGAGAGAGTTCTCTTTTAAGTGTTTTTCCACACTCTATAATCATGAAAAACCTTCGAGTTTACCTTCTATGGACTCGTTAAACCATCATACATTGAAGGGCCCATATGGGATTGAACCCTTACTTCTTCTAGTTTTTTAAACAAAAGAAGAGGAACTTACCGAAGGTGATTTATATTGAGCATGTGTTACACTCCTCGAGCTCATTAAATTAAAAAGAGGTACTTGTCTATCTAGATGGGGGAAAAAATTTAAGGAATCAAGCCAAGCAATTTTTGAGAACATTACCCAATAACTCTTAGAGTCACCCTTGAACACGACACTTTGTATTTGTGCACATTCTAATCCACTGAACCTCTGCACTGAGCCAATCCTTTGAGTTTCTTTTACTCCTTTGGGTCACCCGATGTAAGTCACAGCATCCACTGCATCATCAAGTTTTGGTCCATGTCATGTTTCTGATGTCGTGCCTCAGTGTTCAATGGAAGTATCTTCCTTGAGAGTCAACCATCACAAATATCTTATCTCAATACCCATGTAAGTCCATGTTCATTTGATCTACCAAATTACATCTCTGTGTCTGTTTCGCGTTGTTGATGGGGGATACATTAAGGCCCTCTTTCGACGAGTCTATTCTTGTCGATTTCAACACATTATCCAGGAACTAGACTTAGAAACCAGTTAGTACTTTGGGACCTAGATGCCTCAATGGCAGGCCTCCTCACGTTCGACAGTGGGTTTACATCATCGACCTCTGATCGGATGATTCCATGAATGTTCAACTTCAGCTCATCTATTCACATTCATTGGAATGTACTAAGTACCTTGAGAATCATTGACATCAATGGTGATCTCCATCTCGCTTTTTAACGATTCACCTCATTGACCGGTAATCAAGTGGTTTTTTCCATGTTCAACATCAAAACATATATTCTCATGGTTAGATTCATACTACATAGGGATCGGTAAAAAGACCCTGGGTTGAGTGATCACTCTGGTATGTACTTTGCCCAGGTTGCGATGGAGTTTCTCTTGAACATTGACACATATACTGTCACATAGATCCACTATGTATTGGTCGTGGCTATGTATCATCATCTCATGGATCCACTGTGTATTCTTCATGGCTACAATCAATTTAGGTCATGGGATTATAGATCCACAGTGTATCTTCAGTGGTTATATCATTTTGTCAATATAATTATGGATTCTCATTGTATTTTATGGCGGCCATATCTTGAAAGTCTCTATCACTCAAGCATAGGTATGCCTACCTTGGGTTTAAATCATGTCTTAATATTTGTTTGATGGTTGTGTGCAACTTCTGTTACACCTCAAAATTACTCACTTCACAAGTGTCATCATTAGTGTCACAAGTGTATAAGTGTTGCTGACATCATATTGCCTTCTTTCCTATGTCATGCCTTAAACAACATTATAGGGACACTTAGGAAACCTCAAATATTAGTTGTGAAGAAGAGGAATCAGTCTACTAGAAATACAAGTCTCTTTCTATTGGAAGAACCACTAAAAATTGAGTTTCAGAGAGGAGAGCTCCCCTATACACTGTCAGGGGGTGCTATAACACTTTATCCACCCTTTTGGGGGAGCATTATAACACAATCACTTGCTTTCCTTCTCTTGGGGAGTGCTATAATTCTCTGATGCACTTTTTGGAGGAGCGCTACCTATTTCAGGTGAGATTTTGTTTGTTGAGAAGATTGAGGGAAGGATCCCCTCAATATATGAAGGTGGTTGGTTTCAAATCCTTAGTCAATCCATGATATTAGGGAAGATCCATAACTGAAGGAGGAAAATCCTCAACTTACCCCAATGATATCTCAAGTGGTTGGGCCTCTCCAAGCCTATTTAAACAGGCCTTCTCATGGTGAAAGGGATGGAAAAGAATTGTGAAGCATCTAACCTATGATCTCATGAAGAAGGTGTCTTTCGAAACATCAACATTCAGTGTGTGGACTATTTGAGAAAGGGTTCAGACGAGGAAGGCATGACGAAGCTACTACACTCACATCTATGGCTGTAAGCATTATTCGTTGTTGTTATCTTTAATATAATATGCTTGGCCTGTTTCTTTCAAATTTGTGTTTGATCTCACATGAATTTGTCTCTAATAGATAGTTATATTTCGAGTTAATCTCAGTAGAGTAGGAATTTGTTTGTACTTTTGTTTGTCTACAGGGCTTATTGAGGAGCGTAAGATTAGAGCTCAACTCGGACCATGCAGGGACAAACACCGGTAAAAGGTACTTCTTTTTTCCTTCCTCCTCACACATTAGTTTATATAGATCTAAAAGGAAGTCAGTGTCCATGATAAGCATCTTTTGTCTTAGGAGTTAAGAGTCTATCTCTCAAGAGGAGATCTACCTGTCTGCAGGGAGATTTTCCTTCAACACATAGATCACGGCAAAGTAAAGAAAAAAGGACAATGCACACAAACATGATATAGTGTATAAAAAAAGAGGCCTCCCTCACTAGAGTAGGTATGTCTTTCCCAAGAGGGGCCTGAGACTCCCTTCAAAATATTGGAGGTATCCAAATCAGTTATAAGGGCCCTTATGGGCTTAACAGTGTAGTCGGTCAGATCCCCTTGGAGAGGTAATCCTCCATAAAGGTTGTGTGTTGTCTGACCCTTATCTGACTCAATGTAGCTACAGAATAACCCCTACAAGTAACATGTGTCAGGCAACTAGAGCCACCACAATGCAACCAATGCACAGGCGAATAGTCATAAGTCAAGTCCATCATATGGATAGGGTAACAAAGCCCAAAAGTTTTAAATTATAGCCTCTCATAGAGATAAATGCACTAGCAATACCCCCAAATATGAATAGATCCCCAGAAATATTTCTGATGCTAAGAAGGTATTAGAGGGATATCTATGCAACCAAATTTGCGTGACCTTGTGCTTAAATCCGGAGTGAGAGGAACATCCTAACATTACTAATTACACAATGGATTTCGCCACTCCCTGGTCGGACACATATGCTTAGTTCAATAGACTTAGAGAAGTTTACTCACAAAATCCTATTCCAAAGCCCTATATCCTATGCTGGTTTGTGTACTCTAAAAAATAAAATATTTTCTAATCAATTTTACTTAATCGGTGTTACTTTTAATGGATTTGTTTACTCAAGATATTTGGTCATGAAACTGATGATGTTATGACTCAACATATAAAATAAATGAATATAAACAAAGTGCTAAGTCCTAATCTTAAATTCTCAAAAGATGGAAAGATTTTTAAAATGCAATTTTCAATTCAACTTCTACAATTTCAATAAAAGTTGATCTTTCCATATGTATCAATATCAATAATAAGAACCCAAAAGAGAAAATGCCATAATGAAAAATGAACAACAATTTTTTTGTATTTTCGATATAAAGAAACGAAAATGCAAGGACTTAATAGTATCTTGATATACAGACCCTACTGAAAGCAAAAAGAAACAAGTCAAGAAGGATACCAAGAAGCAAACACTTTAGACCAAGATGCAAGGAAAACCAATGAAAAATATGATAAGAAGGAAAACCGCCTGGAAATTCAACAAAAAGAAGGTTTCCTGTCACTCTGTAAGCACTCAACGGTTAGGACATAGACCCAAGAAGAATTAGAAACCATCAAAACCCACCCAACAAACACCAAACTCATCCAGGAATCTTAAAAATTTGATGTACATGATTGTTTAATGAAAAATCATGTATGTACGCATTCTATAGAATGACAACTCGCATATGTACGTGTTTGTCAAGGGAAAACCCGTGTATATGTAATAAAACATTGCCATGGCAAGGATTAAGCCAGGAAAACTCATATGCAATGTAATAATAGGGTGTCAAGAAACCAGGAGACAAGAAAGCTCAGGCTAATAGAGAGAAATTCATGGAGAAAAACACTATAAACCCCAAACATAAAATTCAATCCCCAGTATGGTCGCCAATTCTGTTACGAGGAAAATATCTCTATGGCATGTGTTAAACCACAACAGAGGAAATGACTACAGAAGTCAACTCTAGTCCCAAGTATTCTATATAAATGAAGATGCTAACAAGACAAGATAAAGATCCTACCTTGTCCAGACATTCGATGAAGACCATCATTGAGCACACAACTCAAAGATTTATACCTGCAACTTGTCCTCAACAACCAATATACACAAACATATGGTGATAATATATAATGTTAGCATATAAAATAGCATAATCCATTAACATACATGAAAAATACTCCCATGGAATAACAATTCAAATATTTTCAAGATATCAATTGGATGAGAAAAAAGTATTTCTATTAAGATAATCAACATAAGTATACAAGTGACAAACGTCTGTGTTGGCATGTCTCGAAACTGAGAAACTAAGTCCCTTTTAGTTGGGCCTCTATGACTTCAATCCTCCACCAAAGGAAAGCTCATATATGAGAGACAATTAGGTTCTCCATCAAAGAGGGAAGAGCTTGGGGGATGAACAATGTGTTCATACTTTCAAGGATAAAGGGATGCAAACTCAATGTGAAGTGAAATTTCTCCAGAGTATCTTTGCTCTCAAAAATTGAATTCTCTCCTCTTCCATGGCTTGTATATGGATCAATTTACATCCTTCAAATGGAATTGAAGGGCCGATTCAAAACGTTTCTAGTATATGGAAGGTCAAGGATCATGGATCTCATGAGGTGACATGGAAACCCAACACAATTTTTTATTTTGGGAAATAAACTCGATGTACGTGGGCTGTAATGGTGCAACCTGCGTATATGCATGTTGTATAATGGGTGGGGTGCATATATGTGGAAAAACATGTTTTTTTATCTCTGGAAGATACAACAATGGACTTCAAGTCCGCATAGTGAAATGGAAAGGCCTTTTGAGCAAGTTGCATAGGGTGAGGCAAATCTTTCTATAACAAAAAGAAGAGAAGACAGTTATTGGAAGCACATGAAGAAGTATGGCATCAAAAAAATCATGCTATTTGGCTAGAAAGCAGGGATGAAAATAAAAAAAATTCCATGCTTATGCAAAATGTAGGAAACTCACTAATATTATTTGGAGCCTTTAGGATCACATAGGGAGAGGCATCTCCTCCTTTGATGAACTAGCACAACTTGGAAAGAGACTTTTTCAAAATTTATTCAAGGCAAATGATAGGCATAACATAGAAGATATTGTCAAGTTAGACCTTTTTATTTCCACGCTTTGTGGATGTTGAATCCAACATGACACTTATAGAGGAAGTTTCAAAAGAATAACTTAAGTAATTACTTCACATTTTCTAGAAAAATAAAAGCCTTGGGCCAGATGGATGGACTGTAGAATTATTTTTGGGCCTCTATGATCTGATCGAAAAGGATATCTTGAAGGTGGTAGAAGAATATCACATTGAAGATAATATTCATGCTCCTCTAAACTCTACCTTCATAGTGTTTATTCCAAAATATGACTCTCCTCAATCACTAGATGAATTTAGACCCATCTCTTTGTGTAATTGTATTTATAAAGTAGTGGAAAAAGTAATTTCAAGAAGGATTAAGGTAATACTATCAAAGTCAGTTTCTAAGGAACGGTTCGGTTTCCTATAAAGTTGACAAATTCATGAGGCCATTGGGATGGCATAGGAGGGATTACACTCCATAAAAACTAGGAAAGTCAAAGGGGTCATCCCGAAGATATATTTTTCAAAGGCTTATGACCAAGTGAACTAGATCTACATTAGACTCCTTCTAACACATCTTGGTTTTGAAATTCCTTTTATTAACTAGGTAATGTGTTGTATTACTACACCATTCTTTGTGTTGTTCCTGAGTTTATACTTTAAGTCTCTAAAGTATATTGTCAAGGCATCTAAAAATATAGAGGGAGTTGACAATAAGAGAAGATATGATAAAAAGATGAGGGCTATAGTTGGTTCCTCAACTGTCTCTGTCGAAATTCCCAGTTTTCCTGGATATTGATATCTCTCTCAATTGACGCCCATGAACATTCTAACTCAACACGGTTATTTTTTGTTTGTAAGATAGGGTTAAATAAATTTAGAGCGATGTTGGTTTGATCTGAAAGGTTGGGCCCAATGTTAGGCTGCCTTTCAACTGGTACTGTCATGAAGGGTAAAAGTAAAGAAGATAAAGTTCTTGTGTTTTCTTTTAAGGCTTGTTATCTCTATTTCACAATGTAACGAGAATGATGTCAACACCCAAATAAATAGGATGACTAAATTGTAGGCCTTTTCTTGTATCTGAGTTAAATTTTAAAGAAAAGAAACATGTATGATATGAAGAAAAATATAAAGCTATTAGCAAAGTGAGGCATCAATTTCAGAGGAATCTCACATAGTAATAGAAGACTGCGAAATGAGAAAAAATATTAATGAAGCACATGATGTTGAAATCTAAACATCTACAGGTCTTGTATTTGTTGATAACAGATACAGAGGAAAAATTGTAAATGATTTAAATAACAAGAATAATAATTTCCACGGTAGAGGTTTTACTAAATTGTAGCCAAGCATTCATCAATTAAACATATGAAAGAAAGATGAGATGATAGGGAAACACATAACTCAGACGTGACAAGATCTAGAATCTTCAATCTGCATTTCTATTAATTTAGAGTCTCTTCAAAATTACTTCGTCAAAAATGTTTTTTTAGAGAGATCAAAAAACCCTTTGTCATTCTTCTCTCCTTTTATTTATACAAAATCATCACTACTTGATCATTAACGATCTCCTATTATTTAGGGAAAAAGAAGGAAAAATATTACAAAACTGCAACCTTAACTGTTGCATGATTAACATTTCGTTGGTCTATCATTTCAAAAGTATAAGACTTCGAATGCCACTTCATTGCTTAGTTGAAGTCTCTCCCTCTTTTGAAGCTATACATTCAACACACTTCTCTAAAAAATGAACAAAAATTCTGGTTGGTGTCGGAAAATCTTTAGTTTCAAATAGATAAAAATTTCTTTGTATTTTTGGAAACTAGTCTTCAAAACCTTTACCGACAGATCTGATCACTTGCAGCTTTAAATTAGACTGTATCGGCCATCTGTCTATCTGATTGGTATTGATTTCACTCAACTGTTAAATTTCCGCCTGAACCTCCTATAAAATCTCTTTGCAGTACAATTGTTGTTTCACAATGTTTATCTACCCTAGTAGTCCAGAGCAATCATTTCTTTCCAATCCCAATGCTTTCTTATCCGAAGAATCAAAGATCCGCTCACAGTCGTCTTTGATTTCTTTGACTATCTTCTTGTTTTCAACTATGTTTGTCTCCCATGCTTTGAGCACAATGTCTCCTCTTATCTATTCTATGACAGAAAGTTTTAAATTTTTTGGCATCTCCCTGTTCCCTGAACATGTGACTTCCTTCTGAAAAGTATTCCTTGCTACTTTAGCCTCTTTTTCTAGTAGAATAATGTTATCAAGAGATATTCTTACCTATTGAAAATAACGCTGGATGATTTCTATTTTGGAGATCAATTGTCACTGCCCAGCTTCTATCTTCATATTGGATTCTAACGAGAGGGCTTGAAAAGCCTTCAAGTCTATGATCCGACCTTCTATCAAACTCAATTTAGCCTATAATTGTTTAACAAGCTCACTCTACTGAGTAACCTGTACCTGAATTACTTGAATCCTCTGGTTCATTTCGTCGAGGCTAGTTTTGAGTGACTGGATTTCTTTCCTTTCAGCAGCTCTGTCCTGTTCCATACTTTTATCTACCTCTTCTTTAATGTTTTTCTCAGCATTCTTCAACTGATCCTGCAATTGAGCTATCATGTGCTTACTCTTTTTTATCATTGTTCTGATGTTCTCCATAGTAAAAATGTTTGTTTTTTCCATGGCTCCCATGGAGCCTGCTATCTCTGTAGCGAAATCCTCCTCTTCTAGTTTTTGGCCATCTATCAAGACCCTATGTTTTTTCACCATACCCCCTTCTCTCATATGAACTTCTTGTCTTACAATAGCCTTCCTCTTCTTGATGAAAAAATAATCAGAAGGAGGGATCTCATCTCTGGAAATAGGGGTGAGGTCACCAACATATATATCTCTCATTTGCAGGAATCCAAAGGTGGACTGTAAAAGAGTTAAGGAAGTTATGGCACTTCCTAGCTCTATAGACCTTATTCCTCCCATAGCCTCGGGTATGATGACATCAATAGTAGGTTATGAGGGAGGAGTGGACATACTTATTTTGGGAGGTGTCTCTGACCTCCTCTCCGCTTCTATCTGTAAGGCCTCTTCATTTCGTGAAGAGCCTTCATTCTCCTAAGGAAATTCTTCGAGATTGGCTTTATCTTGCGTTTCTTGTTCGGAACCTAGAAGAATATCTTCTTGTTCTCGAGGAAGGGTAATTGCTTCTCCTTGCAGTACTTTGGGCAGGCCGTTCCGTCTGTGCTTTTGGAAGGTCTGAAAACTAGCTTGCAAGTCAGATGATAGTGCCTGTACTCTTTGTAATACTTCCTCGTAGGTAGGTCCTAGTCCCTTTGAAAAGATCATCACAAGGGGAATTCTCATGTTCATAGGCCTTCATATTACAATGGGTCATGTGTTTTCCCACTAGCTGGTAATGATCTTGTTTCCTATGCTTGAGTTTTACCAATTTAACCTCCTCTAGTGCTGCCGCTTCAACTTTGGAATGACCTAAGTTGAGCAATGAAACTTTCCCAATTTGAATGGGAAAAACTGGCCAAAATTTATTTTGAGCCACTTTTAGTTCTATCCCAATTCCACCTGCTACTATTTGATGAGCCACCTCCCTGCACACCATCCTATTAGGGAGGAATTTCGGTAGGGCGTGTGGGGGGATTGAACACCCGAAAAATATAATGTATGAAAAATTCTACTCCATGAACCAGTCAACAACTGCCCTGGGGTTTCCTATGACCGACTCTGAAATGAGGGAGGTGCACAACCGTACAACATCTAATGTAGTGGTATCACCATGAAATGACAAATTTCATAGAACGAATCCTTGGTGTTTTCTTCCCAAAGTTTAGAATTATATTCATGAATTGGCTCAAGGTAAGTGGGATTCCAACTCCAATTCATCAACGGGAAAGGAATCGAGAAGCATATAACATCCATGATGTATGCCGACATATAAAAGGCTACTGGTTAGCCTTTTGATCTTATAGTCTGATAGTCCATGACCTCCTTTTCCATGTTATCAGATAAAATCTTATCCCAATTGAAGTTGTAACCTTCTACTGCCTCGTGCAAAAGAGGTACCCACTCAGGAGGGAAATGGGTGGGAATTTTCTTACCGAAAAGTCTACATAACATCATCTCCACATAAATCATATACTCATTAAAAGAGGTTGTGGCATAAATAGCATGGTTTTCAGCCATGAATTTTCCCTCGTTTCTCCACCAGTCTTTGATTATGTCAAGATAGGTTTGGTATGCCTCCAAACATTCTTTTCTTTCAAAATTATTCACAAATTCTTGATTATAAACATACTTGGGACCGGGGGATAATTTATACATTACTTGTACATGTTCCGGTCTGAAAGAGCCAATGATGACCCCTCGACTGTCCAGAATGGTCCTCATCTATACGTTAGTTCGCTCTAAGGCCCAACTGATCATGTAATTATAAGTCATAAGCCGTGGCCGTGTAGCTATTTTGTGGAGATCGTACTTCTCTATATCACGAAGCTTGTTGTCAGCGTCATGAGGGAAATTTTTAATTTCATAATCCAGAGTCTCGAAAATATGTCTCCAGGATTTTATGGAATCGATGGCATGTGGTGTTGTATCAGATATAATGTCTCCGTCTAGACTCAATCCTTCTGCAATCTCTTCGTTTTTATTGGGTGCCTTCTTAGGCGCCATGATACCTGTGCTGAATTAGAAACCTGTTTACAGAGAAAGTGTGTATAAAACCAGGTAAACGT
Organism: Picea engelmannii; assembly: GCA_009831015.1. NCBI lineage: Eukaryota > Viridiplantae > Streptophyta > Pinopsida > Pinales > Pinaceae > Picea > Picea engelmannii. The sequence continues at coordinate 817,721 of ML779765.1, read as the reverse complement.
GACTTGCAGCAGATGTAAAGGATAGCTATGAAGTTCAAAACATAAGACTTTCTTAACCTTCAATTTCACATTAAAACGAGTGTACAGATGCAGACGATGAAAAATTAATGCTTTTTAATGGAAATATATGCCTAGAGATACACTTTCATGTCGAAAAAAATCTTCATTTATCCGTTATTGATGTCGCTGTATATCAGCGATTTCGAAACTGAAGTTTCAAAAATCACTGCCTTCTTCAACTCTCGAAATGTGAAAAGCGGTGTAATTATTTCTAATCCTGTTTTAAAAACGAATTAACTTGAAACTTAAAACCTCTTTAGAGAAAACACAATTTCGTGTTTCGGGACTTCGGGGATCCTGTTGTCAAGGGATAAGCTACAAGAAATCCACGGGTCGTGAAATCACAATGAGATTAGTGAGGCGCTAAGACACGCATAGGGATTTAATTAAACCAGGTCAATAATTAATTATCCTTTTAACTTTTTAGGAAAAGTGAGGATCGAGAGTTTGACTATTGAGAGTTCGAAAGCATTTCGGTAGAAGGAAAAACCCAAATCACGAAATATTAAGGGAATGATAATCATGTTTAGGAACTTAATTAATTTCGGGATTAAAGAGCACTTTGTGGAAAGCGACGAAAAAGGTAACCTTATTTCTTTCCCCTTTAATTTTTTTTTTAATAAGCTAAGCATTTTCGGGATTTCAGCACCAGGAAAATAATATGGTTGAAGATTATACTTCGAGAAAAAACCAAATCTCAAAAACCCAAAAAGGAACAGAAGGCTCATATTTCCCCTTTTTGGACTAAGGGAAGCTCGATGAGTTAGGAAAAGATGAAGCTTTAGTTTCCAAAGATAGGAAAAATTAAACTTCGTGTCAACATTAGGCTCCATCTAGGGATCTTGTCGCCTTGTGGGACGAGAAGAACATGTAGACCAAGTTCCTTCATTAGGTAATGGGGTCAAAGAATTGATTCTGTGAGACAAATAATAAGAAAGACTGAACAAGATTAGGGTCTCAATGTTAACCTCGAAAACTCTTCAAAACAAAAATTTCTAACTATCCCGAGCTAGGTTTTCAATAGATTTCTTATCCTGAAGCTAACCTCAAATTTGTGTAAGATAATCAAAACCAAATTAACCATCTTATCAAGCTTCTCATGATTTTGTTTGCATCAAGGTAAGTATTTATGCTGTGTCCGGTAAGGAGATCTTAGAAACCTATGATAAAATCCAACCAAAAAGAAGAGAAATTACTAGAGTATCTTTTAACTCACGTATAACAACTTTTATCAGATACAAGGATATTGCTTCACTGCCAACGAACTTGTTCAGTACCCCGGTGAAGTTATCTGACTTCCCACATTGAATTTCCTTTCACCACTTCATTTTTTGCAAGCATTTAGATGCTGATATGAGGGAAATCAGTAAGCATGAATTTCCTTTCTTCATCTCCTTGAACTAGATGGGGGCAATCAATATTGAATTTCCTTTCACCGTCAGTCTGTATTCAATATTTTATATATTTTTTTGAAGTGGGGGCAATCAATGAGTACGAAATACACTCGGGAAGATATATGTTTGAAAAAAAAATCAAAGTTTGTCAACTCATTTAAATCACTCTGGGTCAATCTTCTTACCTACCTTCAAAAATCAAGGGCTTCAGAGGAATTCTTAATGGAAATATTTTGACCTTTAGTCTAGGGAACTTCCTTGAGATAAACCTATCAGTTATTCCTGTTAGGATAACTAATAAGGTTAGGATTAACCTAGACATGTTTATGATCTAGCTAGAGTCAAAGAACTAAAAACACAACCTACTCTCTTTCTTGAAAGTTTGTTCGAGGGTTTTCATGACCAAGGAGAGACTCCACTGTTCTCAGGAAAATTCATGATCAGATGTCCATGATTAGGCGGGAAAAGGCTTTATTATGGCCAAGGAGGGGGTCAAAAGGGGTTTAGAAAAACTGTTGTACATATGGTTGTTCTTAGATATTTTCTTAATTAGCCTTTACAATCTTCTCTTAAGTCCCCTCTTTTTTATAATACTTTAAGAACTTACTTGATTGAGTTGTTTTTTTTTTTTTAACAAAAATAAATCCATGATTTATTCATTTGTACTTCTTAGAGATTTTATTAGGAATTTTGAAATGGGATTTCATACATTTATCAACTTCTTATATTGCCAGCCCGAAGATTATTCATTCATTACCTTTTTCATTGTGGGAGACTTGATAGGAATACCCACACATGTCACCTTTCAGTACCTTCAAGTCTGCTTTCTCGTGAGAAAATTTACCTGCGAATAACATAACATTATAATCCTTTGGAAATGACATGAAAGAAACTTTTATTTATTATATATATATATATATATATATATATATACAATTTTTATTTTTTTTATTATATCTGAAAACAAACTGATATGTACAATGGTGATTTAGAAACACATTAATACATGAAGTTTTAAAGATGTCTCCCATTTACAGGGGCATTAAAAATGTTTCCATCCAAGTTTTCTAGTAACCAGGCATTTTTTCCTTCCAAGGCTGAAATTTTGTATGGACCGGACCAGATTGGATCAAATTTGCCATGTTTTCTAGCGTCCCCTTTCCTGGCTTCCCATTTCAAGACCAAGTCACCATTGATAAATTCTCTATCTTTGGCTTTCTGATCGAACAAGGCCTTCATTTTATCTTGATATATTTCTAACCTTTCATTTACTTCAACCCTGTTTTGCTGAACTTTGACCAACTGGTTTATTCTTCTGGTAACATCATTGTGTTCTTCATTGGAATCCTTCCAAAGCTTCATCACTGGTAGAGCTAAATTTATTGGTAAAATGACATCAGTGCCATATACCATCTGGAAAGGGGAAATCCCAATTGATCTTTTATTACTTATTCTATTGGTCCATAGAGCATATTGTAAATGGATATGCCATACTTTCTTGTTTTCTGCCAGGACATTTTTTATCACGGTAATCAAGATTTTGTTGGATGATTCAGCCAGACCATTTCCTTGTGGATAGTAAGTTGTTGAGTTTCCTAGTATGATATTATATTTTAGGAAAAAAATTACCATAACCAATGACTTGAAAGCTTGCGCGCTATCAATGACTATTTTCCAGGGACAATCAAATCTGGATAAAATATTATCTTCCAAAAAAATGATTACTACTGAATCGGTTGCATTTCTTGTGGGAATATCTTCCACCCATTTTGTGAAGTAATTAGTATTAGTTAGGATCCATTTGTGTTGTGTGCTGGAGTGTGGATGAATTTATCCAATGAAATTGAGTCCCCTTTGTTGAAAAGGGGCTTCGGTTTTAACTGGAATAAGGGGAAAAGCTGGGATCTTTTGTTTGCCTGAGAACAATTGACATGGGACACAATTTCAAAATTTAGTGTTCACTTCTGTGAACAATTTGGGCTAGTAGTATCCGACTCTCAAGATTTTATACATTGTTGCTTGCCACGCATGATGTCCTCCACATACTCCGACATGGAATTCATCTATAACCCCTTCAGTTTCAGTTTCGATTAAACACCTCAGTAGGAAACCCAAGGGGTCTTTCCAATACAATTTAGCATATATGATACAGTATTTTACATCATGTAACTTTAGCGTCCTATATTTTGATGGGGTTAACTCACTAGGACATTGAAGCGTGAGTAGGTAATGGACAATGTCGTGATATCAGGCTGGGCATAAAAATTATCTTGGATTTTGGTTGTAGGTGTGGTGATATCAAGCTCATCAATTTCCAGGAATCCTTCGTTCTCTTGCAACTTCTCTATCCTAAGTGATTTTAAATTCGATTCGACAAGAAATTTGGCCAAACCCTAACCTTTTATAATTTTAGTTGGTTTTACCTCTAGGTTGAACTCTTGGATCTTAGCTAACCGCCCTCCTCTTCTTCCATCACTGTCTAGTTGCACTAGGATATCTTTAACAGAGCTAGAGGGTACATAAGCAATGATCTTTGAATGCAACATGTAAGTTATGAAATCCTTGAGATATTTCACCATTGTATAGGCCTGTTTCTCCATTATATCATATTTCAACTCAACATCTCTGAGGATTTTTCTAAAAAACGCAATAGGCCGCTCAAAAATTTCCGTGTTCTTCTGTAACAACACAACTACAATAATATGTTATGAAGAAAAAGAAAAAAATCAAAAACTCTTTCATGTAATACAGACTTACCAGGACCGATGCTTCACTTATTACTTTATTGATTCGTTGAAATGATTCTTTGGGCTTCACTAGTCCACCTCACCTCGTTGTCCTTTTTTATCATATATGTTATCAATTTCACAATCTCAACGAAGTTAGGGATGAATCTCCTCAAGAAATTTATTTTTCCTAAAAAAGACTGAATTTCTTTTACATTTCTAGGAAAATTTATAGTGTCTATTGCTTCAACTATTTTTGGATAAATTTTGATTCCCTCTTTAGACACGATATGGCCCAAGAGTTTACCTTCTCACATCACGAAATGAGATTTCTTGCGGTTGAGTGACAAACCAAATTTACGACATTTCTCAAAGGTTTGTTTAAGGTGCATTAGATATTCCGCATCGGACTTGGAGAACACGGTCAGGTCATCAAGATAGATAATGACAAACTTATCTCTTTCACCCACGAAAGTGATATCCATGGCTCACTGAAAAGTGGCCCCTGCATTCATCAAAACAAAGGGCATTTTATCATACATAAAAGTACCCCAAGGGGTAGTGAAAGAAGTTTTTTCTTTATCGTCCTGATGCACTGTGATCTGATTGTAACTTGAAAAACCATCAATCATAGACATATGGTTAGCTCCAACTACTTTTTCTAAAACATGATCCATCTTAGGCAATGGGTAATTGTCTTTGAGTGATGATCGATTCAGGTTTATGAAATCGACACATAGTCTGATCTCGCCGTTTTTCATTCTTACTGGGACCAAATTGGCCACCCACTTAGAGTATCTCAGTGGAACTATGATTTTAGCATCCAGGAGTTTCTTGACCTCTTTTTCTATCACCAGTAATAGGATAGGGTTAATGGGCCTGAGTTTCTATCTAAAAGGTTTGACGCCTGGTTTTAGTATAATTTTATGTTCCATGATAGTCGTATCATAAGTTCGCAACTCGTCATAAGACTAGGCAAAACCGTATTTGTATTTTTTAAGCAAGTTGGCATATTTACTCTTGATTTCAGGAGACAGGTACCTGGATACTTTTGTTGGAAGATTGGTTGTTGTCATTGATGTCAACCCTAGTCATGGGTTTTGGACCACAAGATTGATGAAGTTATTTGGACATGAAGGAAAATGAACATGTAGATACAAAACCCATGGATGGATAGTATACATCATGATCTTTCCGGTGGTATGTGGCACGTCACGTGGATCCTCATGGTTGAGGAGAAATGAATTTTTGAATATGACAAAGTGAATTGCACATGTAGGCCCTGGAGACAATTAAAGAAAAGAATTGCAAAATAAGAAAGTGTTAGGTCGGCCCTAATGTTAAAAGGAAGTGACATAAATGGTATAAATAAACATCATTATACATTCATTTGATACAAGTCGAATTTCAGAGAGAAGAAGAAGTAAAA